>JAOTQP010000856.1:4051261-4073922 GCA_026413545.1 Cichladusa arquata
GATGATTGCCCCAGCTGGTTTAAAGATGGCCCATTAGCAGATAATATGTGCCACGGAGATCAGGGTCACTGCCCCACTTGGCTGCAGCAGATGGGGACAGAATCCACATTTCTGGTCACATCCTGTGTTGCAACCCAAGACACCAAGACAGCTTTCCTGGGAGTCCTTGGGCCACCCAGTGCTCTGGGCTCTGATCCCAGCAGAGCCCAGAACGGGACCTGTGTGTGGGAGGAGGCTGTGCCCAGGGCTGTGAAGGTGGCTGTGATATTTGTGTGTCCTGCTGTAAATCAGCTGCTCAGCTTCACCCTTCTCTTACTGGAGGCTCCCAGCAGAGTGGATCCTTTCAGCAACACTCAGGCTCTGGGGCTCTGCTGCAGGGGCCAGGACCCTTCCTAATTAGCCGGGCTGTGTTTTGAAGCAGGGGCCAGCCCAAACCTCCTTTGGCTCGGCACAAAGGAGAGGTCAGCTGTGGCGAGCAGGCTGTGATTAGTGTCTGTGCCTGGAGGCCAGCTCGGGTGGCTTTGTCACCCTCCAGGAGACCATTATTGTTTATTTCTTTTATAGCACAGCCCCCTTTCACCCAGCCTTTGACGTGCCCCTGGCGTTGTTTGACTGACTGAGGACCTGATTTCTCCTGCTAATCTCTGCCAAGCTGTTCAGTTGGAAGCCTTTGGATGTGTTGGGGCTGGGAGAGAGGGGTTTGCTGGAGGCCAGAGAAACATGGGACTGCGAAACACTCAGAGGTGTTGGAAGTCAAAACGGGGAGGGTTCAGTCTTTGGAAGCAAAGGAAAGCACAGGCAGTATTTTGTTGGATCCAGGAGCCAGAGGCTGTTTCCAAGACGGAGAGACTCGCGTGACAGCACCAGTTCAGACTCAGGTGACTTCCCCAGCCCGAGGAGAGCCTGGTGCAGACTTCAGAATGATGGTAGCAAGGCACTCTGATCGATGCTTCCAGTTCATGAGGCCAATTTAAAATCCGTTTTGTGGAATTAAATGGCTGCAATTGTTCTTCAGCTGTCAGCTCATTGGAGAGAATCCACGGTTAATAATACCAGGGCTAAATTAAGCAGAGCACTTCTCCAGCAGCCAAGAAGTCCGAATACTTTTATTTATAAGCAGCCTCCTGATTCACAAGGTTAGCCTTCTGCTGGGAGGGGAGAGGAGCCTGAGGCCAGAGGAGATTCCTGCTGGGATTTTCTTGTATTTTGGCTCAGGAAGGCAGTGGAACAAGGGCGGCTTGTGCAGAGCTTGGCTGCGTCCTGTGCTATCGGCTTGTCCATCAGCCAAGCGTGGTATTTAAGAGCTGGCAAACAGGTAGGGCTGAGCTCTTTGAAGAAATCTGGGAGAGGAAACAAGCCAAGGCGATGCAGGGGCTTATTCAGCTAAAAGCCATCTTTTGTAAAGGGAGTTTGGAAGAAAAGAAAGAACGTGCTGGAGCTGGGGGAATGTCTGTTGTTGTACCTGCAAAAGAAGTGTCCTGGGACTTGGGACTTGGCACACCAGTGTACCTGGGACAGGTACAAGTCCCTGTGGGGTGACCCCAGGCCCAGAGTCCCTCACTGAGATGTGTTGGTCAAACATGGTGCTGTTCATAGCACCCGACACCACCCCCGGCCTCCACGCAACTGCAGGGCAATAAATCTGTGATAAGTCAGTAGTTCATACAATCTGAGTTTCTCAAGGTGAACTGGAGTACAGCAAACAGCCTTTTGGATGTGTGTGATGCTGTCCAGCTCTGTCCAGCTCCATCAGTGAGTGATGGAGCACATGCAGAGGCAGAAGTATTTCTGGCCATTTGTTTAAAGGAACACTATAGTGGGTGAAGCAGAGCTAAAATCTGATGGGCTTTGGTGGATTTGAAATATGGCTGGCTTTGTTCCTTTCAGCCTTTCCTTGGGCTGAGCTCAGGAATTAAGGATTTCATGATCATTTAAAAGAGATTATCATATTGGGTGGAAGAAAATACACGGCTCAAGTCCTTTGGATGAATTGTAGCCCTCTGCTTAGGTTTTGGCAAATAAATCAGAGTGGAATCTTTGCAACGTTCACACAGATCTTTACTGCTCCTCATGTTAAGATCTGCCAAGGGTAAGAAAACTTGGAGGGAAATGACTCATTGAGCCACCTGAAGAAGACAAAACCCATGCTTTGTTGTGAGGGATGGGTACCTTGGGCCAGGTCATGTGAAGTGCTGGATCTTCAAAGCTCTGCATCCCCTTCAGTGAGGGCTGAAGCTCCTGGCACCTCCCGTGACCCCTCCTCTGCCACAGCAGCGCCGGTCCCGTGGCAGAGCCGCAGTCCCCTCTCTAATCTCCCTGCAAAGGATTTCCTTGGAGCTTCCCAGCCAGCTGTGACCAACTAAAACTGCAAAACCGCAGCCACTCGCAGAGCTGGGTGAGGGCTGCGCAGGGTTTATGGCTCTGAGAGCAGCCAACTCTGCCCGAGGTGTTTTCTTCCCGTAAGTCACGCCAGGAAAGCCAGGCTTGTGAGCTGGAGGTGAGGCAAGGGACATTTATGGAGGAGAGTGGGTTATTTTCCAGGCAATGTGAAATGCTCCAGTGTAACTGGAGCACTGGGATCCCATCGTGTAATTGGTAATAAGAAGGATTTGTTACAGGAATGCGAAGGAGGCTGAATTAAAGCCGAATTCTTGGATTGTTTCTGGAAAGGGTTGAGTCCATCCCCCTGGTCAGGTAGCCAAAGACCATTCCAAGCTCACAGTTCCTCACCAATTCCCTTTTTCTTGCAATGAGAGAGAACATGTTTGTGAGGGAGAGATTAAAATCTTCAGTTCTTCAGCGGATTCACAAAAGAGAAATGACAGGGGACAGCTTGACTGTGACAGAATCATCAAATCCTTTAGGCTGGAAAAGACCTTTAAACCATCAAGTCCAAACATTCACCGACTCTTCCCTTGTTTTCAAAGGACCTGCTGAAAATCAGTGGTGTGGGGGCCACACTAGCCATGGGCACAGGGCCAGGTTCCAACCAAGAGAGGAGGATTGGTGAGTGAGATGAGGAGTGAGGACCACAGCAGGAATGAGAAGCATTGCTGCAAAGCTGCCTGCAATTTGTACAACTAATTTATGCTTAAACACACAGCCCACTCTGCAATAAATTGTTGGTATGTTATGCTTTCCGTTTCTGGGTTTGGAAAGGTTGGAGAAAATATTTTTTTAATTCATTAAGTGCTGCCTTCTCTGAGGCATCGTTTTAAAGCCATATTCTCTGGCAGGTGATAACATCTTTCAAGCAGCTTCTGAAATGCCTTATCCCCACCTCAGCAACAGGTTTGCTTTTTGTTTTTTCCTTGTTTGTTGTGTTTCTGTTTCGTCTCCCATGCTGCATGGGCTCAGCACAACAGTATAATCCGTTTAATAATTCAGAAACTAATACATGTTGAGATTCCATTTGTTACAAATACCTTTTTTTTTTTTTTTTCTGGGAAGATGCTCAGAGGGTTTCCTCCCCAGAGCTCTAATCCATGTGAGTTATGTGAGGAAAAAAGGACACTTTCCACACATTCTTGATCCAAGTTCCACTGTGTGTGAGTTCCTGTTGTGATTTTCTCTTGGGCTGGAGCTTGATATTCTGGGCAGCCTGAGTTGTTTGATAGTGGAGAAGGAAGAAAATCTGCCACTAACAACCCCCACAGAGAAATCCAGGTGGCACCAGCCAGTGAAGGAGTTTTTTATGGTCAATTTTTACTGTTTTAAAAAGTTCAAATGGAAAATGTTACCTTGGAAAATGGGACTCTTGCATCAGTGGCACCAGGATCAAAGCACCAGCTCAGGGAATTTGTTCCTCTGCAGCTTCTTTATCATGGAATTATAGAATTTGAGAGTATCCTGGGTTGGAAGGGACCCAGAAGAATCAACAAAGCTGTGTCAGGAGTGGAGCTGTGGCCCTGGGACTGCACATTCCTCAGCAGAGGAACCTCTGGACTGGAAGGAGAGTCCAGGGGACCCTCACTGTTCTGGGCTGAGATTCCCCAGCCCCAGCATGGCTGGTTTCCTCCCAGACACACTTAATTTTATGGGGCTGCAGTTTCCTGTGGCTCAGCTTGCAGACAGTGACACATGTGCTCTGTGTAGCTATGCAGCCACTTTTCCCTTGCACGATTCAGCATTTGAGGGGCCTCTGCAGCCCCTCGACATTCCCACTGGCCACAGGGGCACCTGTTCCACCCTGGCTCTCTGTAAATCAGCCAAAACCCAGCTTTGGAGGCCAACAGGTGTTTCTAGTTTGCATTAATGGATATTGACTGCCTATCCTCCTGCCTCTCCAAGCCAATAAACCCCTGGATCTGGAAAACCTCCACCCCACGCTGGAGCAGCTCAGGGTGCCAAGAGAGCTCCTTCTCCATGGCAGGCCCCGAGCTGCTCTCTGAAGTCATTCCTTTGTGCTTGACTTTCCATTTGTGCTGGAATGTTGGCTGGAAACCCTGGCACGCTGCAGCTTTTTGGGCACTGCCATGGCTGTTGGCTGGTCCATCCCCATGAGTGGCCACCAGCCACTGGGCTGGTACTGGAAAGCAGTTTTTGGTGGTTTTCACCCCACTAAGGGAATCTGCCTTTCCCAGGTTCTTCTTTCTTCAATCATGGCACCTCCATGAGGTCTTGCAGGTGGCAGAGCCTTGGTTTGAGGTGGGACCCTGCTGCAGATGGGCTCTGCTAATGCAAGTAGAATTTTCGCCAAATTTTAGGCTAAAATAGGGATTCTTTTCCTTTGGAAATTTATGTAGCTTGCTTAAAGACTGGCTAGACCATTCCCAGAGGTCCAACCCAGCTCTCCTTGCCAGGAGCTGTTTCGAATCACGGGTAATGGGAGTCAGGTCTGTGATTCATGGTCCTGATCTGACTGTCAGAGATCAAAGGGCCAAAATAACCCAGCCCGGTGTAAAACCAGCAGGGGCTGAGCTCCCCTGGCTGGGTTAAGTGGAGAAGAGGGGCAGGAGGGTTCTGAGCACTTAAAGAGGATCCAGGGATGCTGTGCCTCTCCTTGGCATTGTTGTGTGAGGGGTGTTGGGTTTCAGCCCGATGGATGCCAGATGTGTGTCATTAGAGGATAGCTCTCCTTACCAGCTGCAAATTGTCCATCCTTTCCTCTGCTGTTTTCATCGGGAGAAGCTTGAATTCCCACTATTTCCTGCCACCTCAGATGTTGTCAGGCTGCTCTTCAGCTGGCAAGTCATGGAATTGTGCAGCCCCAAACCAGGCACGTGTGGCAAGATCAGGCACTGTGTGTTGATTTGTATTTTTTCAGGAGCTCAGTCAGGATTTGCCTTGATAAACTTGACCATAAAATTACATTTTACATTTAACTTGCAAAATGAATCCCCAGAAAACTCCAAGGATTTAACTGGAAGAATGCTGGAGATGGTTTTGTACTTATGTGTGAAGAAGACATGGCTTTTCACTTTGTGGTCTCTGCTGCAACAGGATATGCTCCTAAAAAATTGTCTGTTTTTAAACTGAAGAAATGGTTAAAAAATAGGAATACAGAGCACTCGTGGTATAGTTAGAGATAAATTCATTAGACAATGTTCACACTTTACCCAGGCTTTTCATCAGCAGGAATCTGAGGTTTCTATGAGGTTCCATGTGTTTGATATCTCACTGTAGGGCACTTGCTGAGTTCTGTGAATACACAATTTTCCAGGCCCTTGGGAGCTCATTCTCATTCCTTCCTGCCTCTATCTCCCAGACAGAGCACTTTAGCAAGCTCCCTTCTAGAAATGGCCTGAAAGGTAATTTTTTATTTTTTCAAACCTAAAAGAAAGGTTCATTATAAGGAAAACAAGGGCAGCAGCTCCCTTTCCTGAGCACTTCCCATGGCTGTTCCCACCTGGCTCTGTGCTGGCCTTGCCTTGGGGCTGTGTCTGCATGAGGAGGAGGAAGAGAGGAGCATTCCATGGGCTCCTGTGCCAGAGATGCAGTAAAAAAGAGGAAGAAGGACCTGGATCTTCTCTTAGAAATATATTTGGAGGTTCTTGTCCCTTCCATGCTGCCATCCTGGCACGTTCTGTGGTTGGAAATGCAGCATTGGCTTTGACCTTTCCCAATATTCAGTGAAGAGTGGGGGTGCTTGAAATGTGTAGGAGAAACAGATGTAGAAAATGAGTTTTGGGAAGCAGCAGAGCAGGTAATTTTTCTGGTTTAAAATGATTTAGGCATTATCCCCCTCCATACGGGCTGAGAAGCTGCCCTGGATTGCACAGGAGAGTAGTGACTCCTGGCAAAAAAAATACATTATTTCAGTCTCCTTTTCCCCCAGTTGCTCAGGATCTCACCTCATTAATAGTGGGGATTTTGGAATGTCAGATATTTGGCATATCTGGCTATTGGAGCTGTACAATAGGTCCCTGTGGCTGCCTGTCACTGAGCCCCATCTTTCTGTGGGGAGGTGTTTGATCTGCACCTGATTGTGCTGGGACTGGCCCTGCCCAGGAAACCTCTCCCACTTTAAACAACTGCTCCTTCAAGGAGGTGAATCTCCAGTTTAAAACATTACATTTATGCTTCTTTTTTTTTTTTTTTTTTTAAACTCATGAATCTCCCCAGAAGCGAGTAGCCCTGACCCTTTCATTAGAGACAAAAGGGAGTGTGTATAAATGTCTTTTGTGGCTTGGCAGTAAACTTGCTGAGGACGACATAAAACGTGCTCATTAAATGCTCTTTACCCAGCATTGCTTTTTGTTTTCTGCAGCACTGTGATGTTTCATCCCACCATTAATTGCCTAATACCAATTATGACATAAACAAGCCATTTGCTAGTGTAACTTTTCCCATTTATTTTCCAAAGTTCTTACTCTTGACACCCATTATGCCTCTGGGAACGTGAGGGGCAATATTTGTGGGGAAATACAAATAACGAGATGGGAGATCAATAATTTTACACAAACCTTCCTGCGCTATAAACACAACCACGGCTCTTGAGAACCTCCCAAAACGCTCCCCCCACTTGGGTGCTTTGTTGTATTGAGCTTAATTATATGGAGACAAAGAGACTTGGAGAAGGCTCTTTTTTCCCAGGATGTGCCTGGTGTAAGACACGGACTGTCCGTTGTGTGCTGGCAGCTGAACCAGGGAGAGGTGGGCACTGACACCCAGCTGCTGCCAAGGGCCTCCAAACACTGGGCACAGGGGCAGAGCTGACCCCTCCTCACAGCCCTTCCTTATGGCATTTCAGCCTGTGGCTCTGTTCTGGCCAAAAGCTGGGAGCTGGCTGGGACGAGCAGCAATGCTGCAGCGCTTTGAAAGGTGCTGGTTTAGGATTCCCTTTGGGATAGAGTGTGGCTTCATGAGCTTCCTATTCACGTGGGTGAGTTTAAACCTGATAGGTGAAACACCCGGATGTCACACTGACTCTTGCCACGCCTGTAGGTAGCAGAGATTTATCTTTTGTCGTTGCTGCTCCTGGAAATAAAGTGTCAAGCCTGGTCCCCCCAGCGCAGAGATGGGCACTGACAGGCTCCTGTGTTAAGAATCACAGCTAGAAGGGGTCATGAGGTAGGAGAGACTTTTGATGTTCAGCTGGAGAAATGGGAACGAGCCCAGGGATGTCTGGAGCCCAGAGTGGTGCTCAGAGCCATCCACTCCTCCAGCCCCTGTTTGAACCCTTTACAGCTCAGCCTGATGCTGGAGTGTTTCTTCTGAACTCTCCAACTAGATCTTGCTAAATTTCCCCCCTTAGTTCTGTGTGAACCTCTTTGGCTTTGTAAGTGGTGAGAAGGAGCTCTGTGCTTTTCTCACTGCTGTGCTGGCAGCAAGTCTTGGTCACTGGTGTCCATTCAGAAGGCTCCTGCCATGGGGACACACCACTGAAGGTCACCAGCTCCCCAGTGAGCACAGAGCTTCACCCTGGCACAGACTTTGCTGCGAGAAACAACTAAAAATGGGACAAACCTGCTGGAGACACTCAAACCTCCCCATGCTCAGCCTTGGCAAAGCCTCTGTGATCTCACAGAGCTGAGGCTGCTTCAAAGGGCTGGAAACTTTGAAGGAAGTCTCTTCACCTTCTCTGTAAGAGGAATACAGGTTCTTTCCCAGGAGAGTCATCTTCCTGACTTCCCATTAAACACAGTTTTGGCCATACAGTGGAAAAAAATCATCAAAGCCCAGCCGGTGCTCTGAGCTCCTGAAGGAAACTTTGGAAAGCCTGGGAAAGGCAGCCAGGCACAGTATATTTTTTATTGCATCCATTATATAATGTGTCAAAAAAGAATTCTCTCCACCATGGGGAGATATTTATAGTTCATAGGGTTTTATGGCAGGAGTGGAGTGTCTCAGGTTACCCTGGCTAAGCCAAGCCAGGTCTCTGGCTCCAGGGGAGCAGGGCTGGGAGCCTGAGGGTGACCTGGGGAAAGGAGCAGCTTGTCTGGATGTCATGACCTGTCCCACCTCCCCAGCTCCTTTGGGAGTACAAAGAAGAAATTTTCCTAAACTCTCAACAAATGGGGCATGGCAGCAGGTAGAAACCAGTGGCAGGATTTAGGAGTGGGCAGGAGGAGGAGGATGAGGATGAGGAGGAGGAGGAGGAGGATGTCTCTGGTGAGTCTGGCCGAGGCTCATACTGGTCAAGGAGCTGAGGAAACAACAAATGATGTGACATCCATAGGAAAAAATGTGTGATCTGAGTGGAGAGGGAACATTTGATGGACATGCTTGCCTCTCCTGTTAACAGAAGCCATGTGGAGGACACCTGGCACAGGTATGGGAATACACTCAGGTCCATGTCTGCTGGTCTCTCTTGTGGATGTTCCCCCAGAACATCTGCCCAGCCTAAAGCAGCACCTTGTGCTGACCTGGCACACACATTCCAGTGGGATGGAGGCAGATGAAGAGGTCCCAGATGTCTCCTTTAGGTCAGGAAGATTCCCAGTCCAGTTTCCCTGGAAGTGTGGTTCCCTCACCTTGGAGGAGGCAGCTGGAAAAGCAATGAGCAGAAATGTCTTTACCCAACCTGAACCACTGAAATATTTGAGCTCAATTTTCCTCTTCTGTAAAAAGTAAATACCTTAAAGAGCAGATAAAACCCTTCACAACTTTTCATGCCTTAACCTCTGTGTCGAGGAGTCAAGTTCCAAAAGACCTGCACAGTTTACAACTTGCTTATGCAACTTTGAAGTTCACAAGGATTGAAAGCCCTGACTGTGGTATTGATTAAACCTTATTTGGCCATTTGACATATTTATACTTGTGAGGAGTTTCGTGGGAGCCAAGGCTGATAATGCAATCGCTCTGGGGAGGCTGGCTCACACTGAGGAGGGGTGTCAGATTGCACATCACAGCTGGTACATGTGGGAATGATGCCACTGTGATAAAGTGAGCCTGTGGTCCCTTCTCCATCTCTCCTGGGACTCCCCAAAACCCAGGCAGGGCACGTACGTGAGCGTGTCGGTGCATGTGGGATCTCTCCACGTGTGGTGGTGCCTTTTCCTACATCCACACAGCTTAACAACACCCCTGAAGTGCCTCATGTACCTGCCATAGCAGGTACAGCCTTTGCCATGGATGAGGAAAACATCACAGAATCACAGGATCATTAATTTTGGGAAAGAACTCCACGATTGAGTCCAGCCTGTTCCAAATTCCCACCTTGTCACCAGCCCAGAGCACTGAGTACCTCATCCAGGGATGGGGAGTCAGCCCCTTCCAAGGCCTGACCACTCCTTTCATGCAGAAATTCCTCCTGATGACCAGCCTGACCCTCTCCTGGCACAGTTTGAGGCTGTGTCCCCTTGGTCCCTGTGAGCAGAGCCTGACCCTCACCTGGCTGCACTCTCCTGTCAGGTTCAAGACCATGATAAACAAAAAACTAGAAAGCACCAGATACATCAGCAGTGTTTGAAAAACTACCCAAAGATGACAGATGACATCAATTTGGATGGGAAATGAAGGAAGAAATAAGAGGTGAGGGAAAAGCCTGTGGGAAGCAGTGCCCATGGCACGGACTCAGCATTATCCGAGCACTGCAGGAACTGCAGAGCTGTGACTGATAATCTGCTCCACACAGCTCCCAGCAGGCACAGGCTCCTTTTATTCCCAAAAAAAGAGATTTCCTGGAGGTGCTGTCTGTCATGGCTGCTTTATGATGTCTCTGTTATTGCAGGTCAGGAGGAGCCAGGCTGGGCTTGTCCCAGTGTTTGATATAATCCAAAAAAGGCGTTGGGTTTACAGAGATTCATGAGGAGGAGAATCTGGATAGGAATTCTTGAGATACGGGGAAACCAAAAATATATCCTTATGGTTTCTATTTTTCACAACTCTAGTTATACCTTTGTGTCTTGCTACTTGTCTTTGCACCCCTGCTGGCAGTACCATGGGACACAGGGATTGAAACACCAGGGTGCCAAATCCCAGAGGGTGCTGAGCTGGAGAGAGGGGAAACGACACAGAAAGGAAGAAGGAAAACAACAAAGAAACAAAAACCCCACCGAGCCTGGATTTTGTGTGTAATCCCTGTGTGCTGGCAAACTTCAGCAGAGCCCCAACACTGGGAGGATTGTGCAGCCCGGCTCCAGCTCATCCCCCTGGCACAATTTCAGAGAAACAACGGAGGACAGGCTCCTCTTTCATCCCAAATTCAGAAGTGCCTGCAGGACCCACAGCCAGTCCTGTGCTTTAACTCCTTGCATTTTAGTCCTGGAGAAAGCATTGTCTGATTTCCTTTAGGTTATCAGGAGGGCTTGTTCCTGGGGGAATATTGATGATTTTTGAAGGGGTCAAATCACCAGGACGTCGCAGCCTTTCTGCCAGTACAGCTGGTTTCAGGAAGGTGTGCTACAGCAGCCTCATTTTTAGGGAATAATTGCCCAAATTCTCTGTGAGAGCGTGGAGCAGCTGGAGTCTGTGAGGTGTCCTCTCGGCCAGAGGGAGGGGGTAGAGCATCTCTTAGAGCATCTCTGCTGGGCTCTGCTCACTCGGGATCTGCTCTTTTTGCAGTGCCTGTCTCCCATCCAAGAGCTGCAGAGTTATCCCTTCAGAACGAGAGAAAAACCCTCTTACCCCAGTTTTAACCACTTTTAGTCTGTATAAACCAGGTTTTGGGTTTGTTTAGTTTTTTTTTTGTTTGTTTTTTGTTTGTTGGTTTGTTTGTTTTTTTTTTGTTTTTTGTTTTTTGGGGTTTTTTTTGTCAAACAAAACACAGAAACTTTTGTTTACTTTTTGTCTTACGGAAAGTTACTTCTCTACAAAAAACCCTAACAAAAACCCAACCACCCAACCAAACAAAACAAAAACAAAAACACCCCCCCGAAACCCCAAACAAACAAACAACCCTCCAGAAAAAAACCCCAAAACCAACCAACTAAACCACTAGGAAAAAAGCTTTTTAAAAGATCATTGTAATTATTAAAAAAACTCCAACCCATTGCAGATAAGTTACCTATGTGTGTATGTATGCAATGCTGCAGATCTAAGTGCAGATTCTGTTGGAAAAACAGATTTCACATGTTTTATTTACTTCAGGACTATTCTTGTTAAGAAATTGATCTGGAATTTAGAAGGGCAGCCTCCAGCCTTTGCTGGCTCCAGGTGAGTGCTGTGAGCTCTGGAGCCCTGACCTTCTTGGGACAATAATCCTGGGTTTGAGCATTTGTTTTTGGAATCCCAGATGATCTTGGGGTATATTCCTTGTATTTATAGAGAATATTTCCGAAATCTGCCTTTATAGGATTGCTAAAGGAAGAGTCCCAGCAAACAGGTGGCTTTCCCTAAGTATTGGGAATTAACCCAATCTGCTTGCTCTATCCAAGGTGAGGACCCTGCTGGGATGGGGCCAAGGTTGGCACATTGGTATCAAAATTTGTACCCTCCTTTCTCAGGGAATTGGACCCTGGTCCTCTTTCCCAGGGAATGGTGAGCAGAGGGATGGTTGAGATGCTCTGTGTGCTCTGGAGAGCTCTCACCTTTCGGGGCTGTCCCAGGTTACAATGTAAAGATGTGCCCAAAAGTCTGTATTTTATCACCATCTGCTGAAACCAGGTGGGGCAGTGATTCCTTATCTCTGTGGGAGATATCCTCTGCTAATGGGCCATCTGTTAAAAACCAGGTGGGGCAATGTTCTTTACCTTTTCACAACCCATCCTCCCTCCAGGAGATATCTCCTGTTAATGGGCCATGTGTTTAAAAACAGCTGGGGCAACGTTCTTTATCTTTCCCACAGCCCATCCTCCCTCCAGGAGATACCTCCTGTTAATGGCCATTGAGTCCCAGTGCATGACTGATAAAATTACATCATCCCACTGGGAGATGCTCCAGCCAGGGGGAGGAGCCAAGCCTTTCCTACCCAGGTAAAAACTGAGATTTGGAACACCAAAGCAGCCTTTACCCACTGGTTTCCAGAGGACAAGAGCTACCAGGATCACTGCCAGGATTTCTACAGGATCACTGCTTCAACAACACCACTTAATCTGGACTGCTAACACCACCCTAACTAGCAGGGTGTCAGGTTGTACTATGACACTGTCAGTGGTTTTCCATTTGTACTACTGCATGTATTTTATTTTTCTCTTTTTTCCTATTACATTGTATTTCTGCCTTGGAGTCTCTCACCGGTTTTGCTTTCAAAACCATCACAGGGGCCACCAGGATAATGCACAGACATTCCTGTTCCCTGCCCTGTGTCCCGGGCTCGGCTGTCACTTTCTGGGAAAGCTGGGAAATTGTTCAGGGAAAGCCAGATGCTTCCAAACTGGGGCCTCTGGCATTTCAGCTCCCTTCAGGCCTTTTTTTACTGGAGCTGTAAAATCACCTGACAATGGGCCATGAATATTAATGGCTCTTAGCCCGAAGGCAGAGGGAGAAGTTCGGGTTTGTTATCAGGTTAAAAGTGGACGGCTGCTTTCATGTGGGAGTGTGTAACTTCCATAAATAAAACACCAGATGTGCTGGGATTCTGTTTTCCTTTAAATGCCTTGGGAATTCTCATAAAGAACAGGAACACCTAGGGTTAGCAGGACTTTATTTCAAACTTTCCCTTGCAGGAGTCATGCAGGGGGAGCTGGTGAATGCCAGGGCAGAGCAGGGTGGGTACCACATCCAGCCGGGGTCCTGAGGCTCAAAACCCTCCAGATTAAGGCAGGTTTACCTGTAAATCCTCCAAAACAACCTGTCTGCTCATAGGAACGGGATATTGGTGCAGGTGCTCCTGCAGGAGAACCACGGGATGGGGAATGATGCCCCAGGCAGGGAATGATGCTCTCAGCCCCTTCCTTGGGAGGCATTTGTACTCTGAATATATTTAAAACAAATCTTGCGCAGGTGCGAGGCTGGAGGAGCAGGATGGGATTCTTCCAAAGAAGAATTTTTCGTTTTTTAAATGAGCATGGATTATCTGGGATAAAAATGTTCTATATGGATGAAAGTTCAGAGCAATGTTCTCTTTCCTAACTCTTCCCTGGAAACAAAAAGCAAATGTAGGTATTTTGCAAGCGGATTATTTGAAACGGTTTTGACAGAAATCATGGAGGAAGTTTCATATGGAATTTATTTATGTTTCCACGGCACTTTGAATAAAACAAAAAAGCCTTCCAGGAGCTCCTCGACATCCACTGTGCGTGACCTTGGAAATCAAGTATTGGTGGAGCCTGTGGGGTGATTTGAGGCGACCCATACTTGGTTTCAAAGGTCTGTGGGAATCTCCAGGAGGAGTGAACACTGCTCTGTGTCTCACCACGATAAACAGGGAGCACAAGAAATACAAATAACAACCCCTCACTGCTGAGGATAGAGGTGGCTTGGCAGTATTCTTGAATATTGGCTTGTTTTGTTTGGAAAAATCACCTGAAAAGTTGAATTTGTGAAGAAAAGGAGTGATCTGGGCACAGCAGCTGCACTTGAGCCATCTGTGCTGTGTCCAGTCCAAGCCAGGATCAGTCCCTCAGGTTGGCTTTGAGCTGCAGAGTTTGTCCAAAGCTCACAGAACTCAGAGTGGCCAAACAGCCCTAAAATCATGAAAATCCTCACCCTCAGCCAGTGGTGATGCCTGTGGCGAGCTGGGGGATGAGGAACACTCCTCCTTTTATTTATGGATCATGTGTTTGGGTCACAGAGGAAGGAAGTTCCATAATGCTTTGATAAATACAAGCTCTAGGGAGCTGCAGGAGTGTTTGCAGAGCCCAACCACAAAGCTTATTTTGACAAAATGTGGAGGCAAGGATCATTCTGGCTCTGTATCTGCTGGAGAAACTCAGGGCTTACGGGCAACCTGCTGAGGCTGGGTCTGTTTGAAAGATTAAAGGGAATATTATATGAAAACTGCAGTTAAACATAAACATAGTAGTAATAATAATAATAATAATAATAATAATAATAATAATAATACTTCAGGTGTGCAGGGCTGGCTTCATCTGGATCCACACCTCCCCTCCAACAGACCCTGCATTTAGGCACTTACTCTGCATGAAAATGTAATTAGAATTTATGGATTTATGGAATCCATACTCTTAAGGCCTGCAGAGTGCCCCTGCAGCTCCCTGCCTGGACCCTGCCCTGCCCAGAGCCCTTGGAATGAGCTGCAGGCTCCAAATGCCGGCAGGTTGCTGCGGAGAGGGGATTAAACAAATATAAACCCTTGGGGATTTCGTTAAGCTCTAGCAGGTCTTGGGATTTCTGAAAAGTAAAACAAAACTTGCACGGTCTGGTGTTTCCGAGCAGCCAGGGTGCTCCTAGCCCAGACAGGACCGAATTAGAGGAGGCTGAGGGAATTAAATGTTGGGGCTCTTTGATCACATCAGCCTTGTTTTGATTGCTGTCCTTCTCCTGCTCTGCTCTTGGCTGGAAATGCATTTAATTCTTCATGACTTGACAGGTTTGTGTGCTGCCTGCAGACACCTTTCACTGCTGTTATTGCAGGGCTGGGTTTATGCTGAATAAAAGTGTCACCTCCAGGGATGGCCCTGCAAGGTCACCATCCACGTCTCTGCCACCCTTCCCATCCCCACAGATTATCACAGGATTCCCTCTGCAGCTGGCCCTGGAGGCAGCAGAGATCTGGGAGCCATGGGAATGGGGCTGGCTCTGGGTGAGCAAGGGAAAAACCAAGATTTATCTGCAGTAGCAGAAGGAAACCCGGAGCACGGCGTGGCTGAAGCGCGTTCCTGGCACAGCTGCAGCCCATTCTTCCTCCATCCAGCCCAAATGCCTTCAAACCCTATTAGTCTCCATTTTTCTACTCTCTTGTAAGAAGGAAATGCTGCTTTACAGAGCAAAAAAAAAAAAAAAAAAAAAAAAAAGGCAGCGTCTTAAACACAGATACATTTTTGAAGTGCCTCGCTCGGTGCCAAATGTCAAAAATTTGCCAGCAACTGATAAATCTTTTTGAAACCACCCCTTATACTCCCCACGCCCAGCTGAAACTTGGAACTTCCTAAACTTGAGGTGATTTTGATCTGTATCCGAAAATAATGGAGTGGTCTAGCAGTGATGGAGAGCATCTCCAGTGCTGGTTCATGGCTTCCAGGGGGATTCTGGGGAGGATGGAGGATGCTCCAGGGGAGAAGCCCAGGTTTAACTCCTTCAGCTCCCGTGGGAGCCACTGAGGAGGGATCTGGTAACAAGGGGGTGCTGATTCCTCCCTTCTCTCACCTGGTGATTAGTCACTCACTCTAATAAAAGGTAATTTGAGAAAAGTGCTTTCTGTGCCTTCAAGGTCTGGCTCACACCCTGCTCGGGGTAGGAGAGCTCTGGTTTCACTGGGGTAACGTGTCTCATCCTTGATTTGAGTTACAAAAATTAGTAGAAAATGCATACACGTTGTCTATTTTATATTTCCCACCCTTTTAGTTTAGATTTCTGTGGATTAATGCTATCCAGGGCACTTGTGTGTGTTTATTTGAAGGAATTTTAGTGGAAAGGGATAATAGTTCTAGGACAAGAAAGTAAAACTTCTAAAACAACAGGTCTATAATGCAGAGAAGTTTTGTCTTCTCATTTCCATGAACAGGAGAGTAGCTAGAGAGTGAGCCAGAGAGTTGGGATAACAGGTGTGTTCTTACCCATGTGAATCCTTCCAGGAATCTTTTGGGTCACATCTGGAGCGTTTGGGCAAGGAACAAGGGGGAATGTTTTGTACCTATTAATGTTGCTTTTTCTTGCTGGCACTGAAAGCTCAAAATGGGAAAAAGAGCTGCAGCAGAAGCAGCTGGGTTTGGTTTTGTGCAGCATCTCAAGCACAGACAGGGCCAGGTGACCAAGGTGGGAATTTGTATTTTATGGCTTAAAAGAGGTGAGATTTCTCCTTCCCGGTCTGTGTTGCTCTTCTGCCTTAAACCTGCTCCTGAAATGGGGTGGAAGAGGAGCCCCAGTGTTTGTCTGAAAATGGAAATCCTCGGTGGGGCTGGGTGAGCCCAGTGCCAGCTGTGCTCCAGGTGCCCTTTGGGCTCCCACAGCTGGAACTTGCCCTGCCATGCTCTGGGTGGGATCTTCTCTCTGTGTGACCGCTGCTGCTTCAGCTCAGAGTCAGGGAAATGCAAAAAGCTCTTTGCTCATCAGAGCCAAGAACGAGATTACAGTTTTTGGATTGTATCACAGCTCCAGGATTCATGGGCAGGTCAGGGAAAGCACCTTCCCCAGGCTCAGAGCAGAGCCCCAAACACCCAGATTCCCTGGAGAGACATTGAAACACCCACCCAGGGCACGCTGGGGGCTGCTTTGCCTGGTCATGGCTTTGTGGCAGAGTTGTTGCATATTTTCAGCACTGGTTTGCTTAGCAGAAGGCCAAAAGTATTCAAATAATTAGCAAAGATTGCTGACGAATGGGGAAAGAGCTGTTTCTGTGGATATCGGCTCGGACATTAAAGAATTCCACAGAAAAATGTCACTTTCTTGCCAATTTGGTACATTTGTCTTGTTTTGTTGAAAATAACTGAAAAGTATTTCCTGGCTCTGTACCACTGTAGAGATGTGTGAAATAAACAGCTCTGTCCTTATCTTAGCCAAGTGAAAATATTTCCAGTTTCCCCAGAATTCCCCTGATGAGGATTAGCTTCTCTGATGATTAAGAGGTTCAGGATTTTGGTGGAAACAAGCAATCCTTTAAAATTTTTTTTCTTTTCATTTTTTTTCTTTATTTCTTATGCTTTTAGGGGGGACAGTGTGCATCCCTTTGCACATATTCTTGGAATAATTTGCTCCCTGTCTCTCCCTCATTGCCCGTGACTCCATGTCTGGGGGCAGTGGGTGCCCTGAGTGCTGCTGTCCTCATCCATCCCGTGTGGATTTCCCCTGTCTGCAGGTCTCATCATGCCAAAACAGGACACTTAGGGAAGATTAAGCCTTAAATTAAGTGAGAGAAGAGTTTGCACTGGGCTGCCTCACTCCTGCTTTGCTCGAGTATAGAACTTTTCACCCCAGCAAAGTGGGTGTTGAGTTATTCCCCCATGGCTGCACTATTCAAACAACCCCATTACCGTGTCAGCAGGGGGACCCTGCTGTCCTCACCACTTTTTACATTAATTTCTATTTTTACATCAGATAAGAAGCTCTTTCCAAACTCCCCACATGTTCTCGCATGTTTTCAGGAGTGGACGGGGCTGGATCTGTGTTTGTGCAGACAGAGAGAGTTTAAGGCACTGATTAATGTTTACAGTTTGCAAAAATATTCAGCTGGTGTTGGTCAGAGTCCTGATGGAGCCTGAATAAAGCTTCCTGAGCTCCAAAGCACAGGGTCAGATTTTTGGAGCCCTGAGCTGGCTGGGAGGGTTTGGAGCTTGCACCTCTCCTGAGGGTGGCCCAAGAAGAGGAGCTGGGGGTTCAGAGGTCACCAGTTGAAAGGCTTCATCCTTGGGATTTGACTCCTGGCCTGGAGTGACATCAAGCTGGGGCTTCCAGAGTTCTCTCTGAAGTGTCTGCTAAACAAACTGCTCTGCAATGGCATCAGCTTTGTGTGGAGAGGCAGGAAAGGACCAGGGACCAGAGTGTGCTGCTAAGGTAGGAGAGGTTTTGAAGGAGAAAATTTCATCTCAGCCACTCAAGAGCTTCCCAAGCTGACCTCTGGTCAGAAGGAGAAGGATGTTGTGGCTCAGTGTGCTGCTTTTCCTGCCCAGAATTGCCTAAATTGTGTTGATTCACTCCCAGCAGAAGCACAGGCAGTGGGTGGGGAACCATTGCAGGATCACAGGGCAAACCCAGGAGCTCCTTTCACCCACGATTTTGTTCGGTTGGCTCAAATGGAGGGTGAGTCTGAGCCCTGCAGGAAAAGGCAAAGATCTCTGGCTGTGTTTGGCTGTGGGACTGAGCAGGCTTGTCAGGAGAGGTGGGATGGCCACAAGTGGCACCTTGAGAGCCACAGGACCCCCAGCTGGTCCCCAGCACACAGGGGTGGGGTCCATGCCCGTGTGGGTGGGCACTGCTGGCCATCCCTCACCTGGCCCCTTGTTATGGAGTGATTCCTGCCCTGGAACAGCTGCCAGCAGCAGCCTTTGCCTCTCCAGTCTGTTTTCCCTTCTGAGCAGAGGGATTACAGGTAGCAGGGATTTATCCAGTGCTGGGCTGCTTTGCTCAAGCCACCAGGAGAGGAACCAGTCAGTGCTGTGCCACTGGGGATTGGTCTGAGAACCTCCCTGAGAGCTGGCACCGAGTCCCCAGCTCCTGTCTTTATTTACCAGCTTGGAATAGTGATCCAGAGATCTCCATAAACTGCAGAGAAATGCAGTTTATGTGCTAATAATTCTCTTACCAGTATCACTAGTACACAGCTGATGAGGCACTGGTTCACTCTGCAGGGAGGAAGGGAACACTCAGAAGAATCACAAACACAAATAATTTGGGAGAAACTTAAATACTTGGTCTCTGCCCCAAACAAAGCACTTCACACCTTTTTCTGCTGCTGTTTTCCAGGTGAGCAGTGATGAGGGAAGCAAAACAGCTGGGGGAGGACATGGCAGGGCTGGGGATGGCATCCCTTGTGGCTGCATCCCAGGGGATGCCCAGCTGCTCCTGGAATCGGTGCCAGGAGGAGCCATGGGCATGGTTTGTACTCCTAATCTGATCTCTAGTGGAAAAGCTGTCTGCAGAGTGGTTTGGGGGCATCATATGTTGGGTTTCTTACAGGAAACAAACAAGTTTGCTGTGTTACAGTGGTGTTTGAGGCATGGCAGGCTCCAGGGGATCTCAGGTGTTGATGTGCCCTGGGCTCTGCCCCAGCAGCAGGCGTGTTGGAGCAATAGAGAGCTCTTAGAAAACAGCACAAACCAACCCCTAAACCACAATTCTCACAAGATCTTGTTTATTTTATCCCTCTAAGCACCACTTGACATAGAGAAGTATATTTGTACTTCTCATGGCCTTCAAAGGACAACGGCATTAGTTCCAAAAGTAAATGAAAATTCACATTTTAGCTGGATTGTGCATAATAAACCTGATTCAGCACATGGGGGTCTCAGTTTAGTTCCCAGCTAATATTACACATAGAGAAGTTCAAAAACCTGTCTGGAATATATTTGAGCATACTGTCCCCAAATCACAGACCTCATCCTTCAGCTTGTTCCTTTCCTTGCCTCTGCCATTTCTATATCCTGCATGTTTCTGCTTTCCCAGATCTGGCTATTTCCTCTTATCTGGATTCCTTTTTTTTTTTTTTTTTTTTTTAAATGTCAGAAGAAACATGGTTCAGGCTTTGGGTTGGTTTAGGACTCCTGTTTACCTGAGCAGATTGACTGTGTGTGCAGGGATGAATTAACTTTGGGATGCTGTTGAGCTGTGAAGCACCACATCACCAGCTCTGATTTTTTTGGGTTCATACAAGAATTTTAAGAGTGAATCTAATGAAATTCCCCTGGAGTCAGGGGTTCAGCCCAGCTGGGTCCCTGTTAAAGGGTGCTGGTGCTCTCCTGGCTCATTCCCCAGGCAGCAGTGATGCCCTGCTGCTGATCCTCATGTGCTGCCATACTCCCAACAACTTTTGGAACTTAATCAGCTCAAGTAAATTAGGTGACAAGGAAGCTGGAGCTGGCTCCGACCTGGCCAAGCATAACTCATTACATAAGCAGGGCTCAGCTTGTGTTCAAGTGCTTTTGGTGCCTGTGCTGTACCTCTGAGCAGTCTGAGCCTCTCACCACGGAGAGGTTTTGATCACAGCCCAAGGGAATGGGCTTGAGCAGGTTTGTCACAGAAATCACTCTTGTTCTGGGGCGAGTGCTCTTTGTTGGGAGCTGCAGGAGGAATTCCCAAGTCACAAAGCCAGTGGAAAGGTCACTTTGGGGGCTGCCTGAGGAGTCAGGGAATTGTTGAAGAGCTGCTCACTGTGACCCATCTGCATTCCAGGCAAGGATAATTTAAGATAGACAAGTCTTGGTAACATTTCTGAATGGAAGAACCCAGCCTAACCCATTTTTCACAGCTCTGTGGCAACGTTCATTTCTGCTTGTCAGCACCTCCAGAGACATTTACAGGAGTGGTGCCAGTGCTCCCCACGGCAGTGCCTGGGGCTGGAGGCAGCATTCCCAGCACCTGGTCTGGGCCAGCAAGGACAATCCATGTCTTGCCACAGGGTATTTTGGAATGGGTGAAGTATTTCATGGATTTAAAGCAGCTCCTGGCGGGGTGGCAGCACATCTGTGCACAGAGAGGGCAGGACATGGGGAGTGCAGGTGGAATTTCTGGTGGATCTCAGTGCCCCCTCTGATATTTCTCCTTCTCCTGTCCCTCCTCTGCCCATCTCTTGGCTCCCTCAGTGCTGAGCATTTCCCTGGGGACTCTGGTGCACCCACCAGGCAGCTTGAGCAAAGTCTGCAGCACATCAGGCTGGGCTTCTCCAGACCATTTCCAAACAGTCACAGCATCCTTCAGAGAGGTCACTTTTTTTCCCCCCCTTCTACAAAGTAACTGACCCTAAACCATGTGTTTGTTATTTTTGTTAAAATCAAAATATTAACGAGAAGCATGTGGGCTGTTGCCTTGTGTAAACATTAAGTGGAGTTGAAGTGGTCCCTTGAAATGTTAGGAAGCTGCTCTTGGAACAATCAGCAAAGGGGACTCGTGACTGGAGTCCACCTTCCTTTGGAAATTGCTGCAGCAATAGCATGAAATCCCTCTTTTCTTCCTGGATTCAGCTTGTTTCAAAATTTTTTTGTGGAATGCTAGTCATTGCAGCCTAAACCACAAGTTTTAATTTGGAATTTTACTATGGCCAAATAATACTGTGAAAACGTCTCAAAGTAGCAGGGCCTGCTCCCCCCAGCTCAGCCCTGCGAGCACATTGTTTCAAAACATTCCAGAAAGTTAAATGAGGCTTTTGAGTTTTCCTCTGGAAAATCCAATAAGCTATCCCTACTTCTTATTTAATGAAAAAGGTAAAATAAAATTCTCTGCCTTGCAGGAAACAGGAATGAGCATTATGGTTTTCTTTGGAGCAGTCGTGGTGGCTGTTCCTCATTTCAGCTTAAATTTGGTGATTAAGGTTTACTTTTTGTCGTTATTTTTAGAACAGCCCAGCCCAGGTTTGGTGTTGGGTGCTGTTTCAGCAGCTAGCCTTGTTTTTTGGGGGGCTGTGATGATAACAAGGCACTTCCACAGTGAAACTCTCCCTGTTTGGGGTAACCCCACCCCAGCCTGGTGCTCCAAGGGGAGATCCTGATCACTTCTGCTTGTATTCCCTGCCTCCTCAGCCTGGTTTGGGGCAGATCCAAGGGTTTATTTCGGGGTGGAGCATCAGCGCCAGGTCCGTCTGACAGCGCCCGGGCAGCCCCTGCCCATCCCGAGGATGTCCGGGGAGCCCCCCTGCCCATCCTGGGATGTCCGGGGAGCCCCCCTGCCTATCCTGGGGTGTCCGGGGAGCCCCCCTGCCCATCCCGGGGTGTCCGGGGGAGCCCCCCTGCCCATCCCGCGGTGTCCGGGGAGCTCCCCTGCCCATCCCGGGACGTCCGGGGGAGCCCCCTGTCCATCCCGGGGTGTCCGGGGAGCCCCCCTGCCCATCTCGGGGGTGTCCGGGGCGGTCCCGGGCCGGGCGGTACCTGCGGGGGGCGGAGCGGGACCGCCCCCACGGCTGAGCCGCCCCGCACCGCCCCGCGCATCGCTCCGCTCCGTCCCGCTGCGCCCGCGGTGTGTCCGCGTTCCGAGCCTGCCCTGTCCCGCTCCATCCCCGCTCCATCCCCGGTTCGTCCCGTTCTGTCCTGCTCCATCCCTGCCCCGTCCCGTTCCAGCCCCGTTCTGTCCCGCTCCGTCCGCATTCTCTCTGTGCTCCGTCCCTGCTCCGTCCCTCCTCCATCCCCGCTCCGTCTCGTTCTGTCCCGTTCCAGCCAGGTTCTGTCCCACTCCATCCGCATTCTCTCTGTGCTCCATCCCCGCTCCGTCCCGTTCCAGCCCCGCTCCAGCCCTGCCTCGTCCCGTTCCAGCCAGGTTCTGTCCCGCTCCATCCGCATTCTCTCTGTGGTCCATCCCGGCTCCGTCTCGTTCTGTCCCGCTCCATCCGCATTCTCTCTGTGGTCCATCCCGACTCCGCCTCGTTCTGTCTCGCTCCATCCCTGCCCCGTCCCTGCTCCGTCCCGTTCCAGCCCGGTTGTCCCGCTCCATCCCGGCTCCGTCCCGACTCCCATCCCGGCTCCATCCCGGCTCCATCCCCGCTCCATCCCCAGCTCCATCCCCAGCTCCATCCCCGCTCCCAGCCCCGCTCCATCCCCGCTCCCATCCCGCTCTCATCCCCGCTCCATCCCCGCTCC
>JAOTQP010000856.1:4079305-4093041 GCA_026413545.1 Cichladusa arquata
ATCTGTGAGGCTCCTGTTGGGACTCTGGTTGGGGGTGGGTTGTGTGGGGTGGGTGATTCTATGGCCAGGGTGCAAGGAAGGACTGGCTGCTCTCCCAGGCCAGGAGGGGGTTGGGATGGGGATGGGGACAGCCCTCTGGAATCACAGAGATTTAGAGGGTGAAAAGTACAAAGGGGGAA
The DNA here is from genome assembly GCA_026413545.1 of Cichladusa arquata. NCBI lineage: Eukaryota > Metazoa > Chordata > Aves > Passeriformes > Muscicapidae > Cichladusa > Cichladusa arquata. The sequence goes on from JAOTQP010000856.1 coordinate 4,079,485, forward strand.
GAGGAGACACGGAGAGAGGAGATGTAAAATTACTGAGTATGAGTAATGGGGTGAAAGCAAGAAGTTTACTCAACACATCACTAAGTTTCTTGGACAGTAAATTCTCTATGGTTTCAGATTAGAGTTGAAGGGAAGCAGTGGAATAGTCATTTAAATTCAGACCAAAAAACTTTACTATGCTACATAAAACCTTCCCAAGCCAAATTTTCCCGTTCTTGGGCTGAACAGAGCCAGTTCTGTGTATTAATAGCTAATCCTGCCCACAGAGAGGAGCAGGGAGTGCCTCAGGGGCTCTAGGGCTCTGCAGTATCCCAAGTGTGTGCAGAGGAAAATTATTGAATCAGAATTAGGTTGCTTTGACCAGCATCTCAGGCTCATGCCATCACATTTTTCCCCTTGAAAAGCACTTTGGCTTTGGTTCACTCTTCAGAGAGCATCACTCAAAGCTTATGTTTCACCTCAAAAATCTATTAGTTTTCCTTTCTTTCAGTATTAAGTATCTTGGAAAAAAACAGGAAGAAAACAGCAAAACCTCCTAAAAGGCTCAGTCCACTGGATAAAGCAAAGGGCTGGCATTGCAGAAATGAGCATTTTGCTGGGTTGATGAGACCACAGCTGCAGTGGGAGCTCTGCAGGGGGAGCCCAGCATGGCCAGTGCAGCAGGACACCCCCAGCCTTGTCTGGGGGTTCCCTGGGAATCACTCGGACAGGAGGGATTTTTATGATCTCTGAGCTTTAGGTTTTAATGTTTTAAGCCTTGCTAAGCAAAGTGCTTGGAGGAAAGGGTAATTTTGTATTACCACTGCAGAGCTCAGAAACACTGACTCAAACAGGCTTCACCTTTCCCACTTGGCTTCCCATTCCACCCCTGACCCAGACCTTCCCTTGCTGCTGGCTGGTTTTCTTGGCAATTAACCTGAACCTAAAATTTGGCTCAGCCAAGGTTGTGTTGCTGTTTTTTCTGTGCCCTTCGCCTGCCCAGTGGGAGCTGTGGGTGAAGCAGAGCTGGGCTGGGGCACTGGGCACTGCTGTGCCAGGTGTGAGAGCAGGGCTGGGCACGTTCCTGCACCTCTGGCGTGCAAGGACACGGCCAGGGCCCCACCCTGCCGTGATTCACTCAGGAAATGTTTCTTTATCTTCTTAGTAACAGTGGTGGATGGGATGGAGGTGGGAACTCAGCTCGGCTTGGGCTGTCCTTGCTGGGAGGGGTTTGGGTGAGCTGGAGGTGCAGAAAGTGCAAAGAGAAACACCAAGAGACCCAAAGCTGCTGAAGTTTTTCTCCCCATGGGGAAGGGAATGGCTGGTTGGGTGCTTTGCTGTTCGTGTGGGTGGGTCTGAAGGGTCGTGAAGGTGCACACCTGTGCACACCTGTGCACACCCACAGACTGCAGGAATTAAGGATCTGTGCAGCTCTGTCCACATCATCTCCATCCTTCTGATCATGGCACAGGAAGAAATCTGCCTCAGAAACTTAAAATTTCCTTTGACAAGCAAGGAAATGTAAAATAGGAATGAATCCATTGTTTTGGAGTCAGTGGGATAGGTGACCATTATGAGGTGACCAGATGAGGATGGTTTGTGCTGACTGACAAATAAGATCAGGTTTTTGTGGTGGTTGCTCACTGATTGCAGGTTTGTCCCTGGAATTTCACAAGTAGCTTGGCTGACCAAACATAACAAAATGGCCAATCTTGTTCCCTTTGCTTTCATTCCTCAGATCCCGAGTCGGGCAACACAGGATAAATATTCCTGAGCTCAGCCATGCTCCTACCCACTCCCCTGAGTTTTTATCCGCTTTTCCTTGTTTTTTTGCAGATGTTGACGAGTGCCAGGTGCACAATGGGGGCTGCCAGCACCGCTGTGTCAACACCCTGGGCTCCTACTACTGCGAGTGCCAGCCTGGATTCCGCCTGCACGCAGATGGCAGGACCTGCCTCGGTGAGCTCCGAGGAAATTCCTTGGGAATCTCTTCTCTTCTTCTTTGCAGCCCTTTTCCTACCAGTAAATCTATGGCAGTGCACAGAAAACCTTGGTTTCCTCACTCCCACCCACCCTCTGTGCCCAGAATGTGAGATGATGATGATGGGTCGTGTGTTCCTCTGTGTCCCTGTGTCTTCCCTCACAGTTTCTGTCCCTGGGTTCTCAACACTGTTCTTCCATGTGGTCACCAACAACTGGGGCTGCTTCGCTGTCCCTGAGTTTATTCTGGTTCAGGAAAAGTAGCTTCAAAGTGCTTTGGTGCCTCTGCTTTTGGTACAGGATAAATCAGATATGGCATTCTCAGAAAAGATACATAAATAAAATTATGAGAAATTTCAAGTCAGGCTTCATTTCGACCTCAGTCCCAGCCCACGCTGTGGGCAGCAGATGTGACAGATGTAACAATAAATGTGGCTGTGTGGGGATTTGTGGCCACAATAATCCAAAACCTTCTTCTCTGGGATGCTGGTAATGCATCCTCTTGGATGGTGCTTGTCCAAGCATCACCATCCAGGCACCAGGTTTGCCCTGCAGCTGATTTTGGGGCCAATTCCTTGAAATATTGTTGTCTGTCTGCCCCAAACTGGAGGCTCAGAGTGGAATTTGGAGTCTGCCTCCAGCATCTGTGGCTGCTTTAATTAAACTACTTCTCCCTCACAGCTTCATTTGACACATTTTTCCATTATTTGAGGGATATTTTCATGCAAGTGGAAAGAATTCCCGGGCAATGGTGTTTGCAAAGACCATTTGCTGGGTTTTCTCAGAACACAGTTGTGCTCCAGAGTTTTCTGTGCAAGCCTGTGTGCTCCAGTTGGGAATGGTGATGTGAGCAGGAAAAATCCATCCAGGGAAGCTGTACCCACCATGTCCAGCTCTGCACTGTCACACATCTGGCCACAGCTGCTTCCAGCACATAATGACACCCAAACAAGTGGGATTTAAGGTGCGAGATCCCCAAGCACTCCATATTTCACTGGAAAAATCCAGAAGGAAAAGGATGGCAAAAAAGGGACAAAGGCAGCCCTGGCAGCCTGCTGCAGCTCCAGCCCTGAACTGGAGCACCCGTGTCGGGGTGATGCACTGCTGCTGCTCACATGTAAATGTGCTGTGGTCTGTCATCTCCTAATTGTCTCTGCAATATGTTGCTCCCTTTCTTGTGGTGTGCAGTGATCCTGCAGCTGCAGGATTTTTATTTCAGAATAAAACGTGGGGCAGGCTGAGGTCAGGCAGCACCAGCCCAGAAGGTGGGACAGTTTTCAGGAAAAGCATAAAATGGATGGCTATAGGGAGAAATCTCTTCTGTAAGAGGAATTTCCATCACTTTCTTTCACTCTCCAGGCTTCCCTGCTGGTGTAGCTGAGCATTCCAGGCAGGCAGGGCTGCCCGTGCCCAGCACTGCAAACCTGCTTTGCATTAAACTTGTGAGAGAGTATTTGCCATAATGGGCAGTGCTGGAATTCATCTGCCAAAAATGAGGGGTCTCTGTTCATGAAATCTGACCCACAGGAGTGAGTGGGGCAGTTTCTGAAGCTCTGGGGAGTGGAGTCTGCAGGATCTGCAGTGAGTTTGGGGTGCTGGTACCCCTGGGATCCAGGAAAGCAAAGCAGACCAGGCAGGGCAAATAACAACCTCTCACTGCATAATTATCTAATAATGTTTCTAAAATAGCGACAGAGATCTAAAATGGGGCTTTCTCATTTCAGGACTGGTGTTTTTTTCTCTTTACACATTTGTGCCCTGTGTATATGTCACACCTTCACAGAGCTCTGTACTAAACCATTAAACCAGTTGTGAGGAGGAGTGGAACAGCTTTTCCTTATAAAAGCTCAGAACAGAGCACAGGCTCAGAGGTGACTCCTCTGCTGGTGTTTGTGGCAGTCCTGTTGTACCCACAGACACCACCTCGCCTTGTGGTCTGTTCTGAGGGATTTGGGGTAACTGCTCAAAGCTGGTTTTCTCTTCAAGTTTCTCTCATTTTCTGTAGAGATTCTGAGTTGTTAAAATGCAAAATATTGCCACTAGATATAGGGAATAGACCAGGAATGAAGGGGAGACAGTGAGTATCCATCCATTCATCCATCCATCCATCCATCCATCCATCCATCCATCCATCCATCCATCCATCCATCCATCATCCATCCTTGTCCTTCTGCTCAGGGAAGCTTGCAGCTCCACGCTGGGACAAGCACAGATTTGGGCTGTAGGAAGTTCCTGACAGCCCCGGAGTGTTCTGGAGACAGAAAGAGGCCTTTGCAGTCAAGTTTCTGGTTAAGGGCTGTCAAATCATGGATCTAATTCTTTAGATGCTTTCTGGTCCCCACAAACCCCACAAAGGCTCCAATGATGGATCAGCAGCGCTGAGTTGGAGTCCCAAAATTCCCCCACAATGTGCTGGCATGGCCAAGGCAGCTTCCCAGGGCTGGCTGGTACCTGGGGCTGTGACTCAGGAGAGCACAAAAATGGCTCAAAACCATTCCTGTGTCCAGCTCTCAGCCACTGGTGGTGCTCTGCAGCTCAGTTGTGCGGCATCCTTTTGTTCAAATCACTGCTGAGAGGGAGAAAAGAAGCAGCCCCTTCCATTGTGAGTGAAACAGAACAAAGAGAGGCCTTGGGCGTCCTGAAATTACCTCTTTTTTTATCAGAACCACATGGGCAGAGGCAGGAAGCTGACATCTCCAGGTCCTTCTCCACGGTTTCAGCACAGGGATGCAGGCCAGGCTGAGGCTGAGGGGTTTAATGGGAGCCAATTGCTTTTGTTGGCCTGAGGAGCAGAGAGATGGTCTGGATTAACACACAACATGTTTCTGGAAGTTGTCTGAGGTTAGCATAAATCAGTTTGGGATTACATGATGGATCCCTGTTTATGTTAGGAGAACTTCAGATGAGGGAATCTCAAGGCTAGGGGTGATCTAATGAACACAAGGACCATGCCAGGAGGTTTGTGTGGGCTTGAGCTGTGTGTGCAGGGAGTCAATGACTACTTGTGTGTGCTTGGTGGGGCTTTTCATCTTGCAGGCAACTCGCACACTTTAGGCAATTTGACCTTTTCTTTGCCCCATCACACATTTTTCAGCCTTTTCTTAGAAACGATGGGGTTTGTGTGACGCTGCAGAAGGAGCATCCTGCTCAGCTCTGGTTACAGCTGCTCACAGTCACTCTTGGGGCATCAACTCAGTGCTCCTGGTGGCAAAGCACTTGGATCTGAAGGAAAGGTGAGAGAGAGGAGAGAGGAAAAGTCATAAGGGCAGCTGGAGGGTGCAGAGATCAAGTATTAAATCAGCTCCTGTGTCAGGCTGCTGCTGCACAGATCCACTTCCCAGGTGCAGTCAGCAGCAAAAACCTCCTGTCCATCCCTCTTTATCCATTTTCCAGGCCTGAGAGGGTCAGAATCTGGGAGCAGCAGTGCTGCACTCCCCTCAGACAGCGGGGCTGGGAGGAACCTCCCTCTCGCAGACACTGAAATATCATCTGTGGAAAATCTGTCTGAGCTGTAATTACAAAAATCTGTGTGATGTACAGGATGACACTGGGTTTGGCAGCCTTGTCACAGAAATGTTAAGCTCGGCAGAGCATCTGGGAATGGAAATATTTTTAGAGTGGTTCTGTAAACAGAATAAAAGCCCCGAGCAGTAATTAAAGCAAGGCCAGCAGCGAGGGCTGCTGGCTGTGACTGTGAGGAGCCAGCTAAGGAGACCCAGCCTCCCATGGGCTCTCTCTCCTGAAATCCTGTGTGGAAGAACCCAGACTTTCGATTCTTTTCAGTTGTCTTGTAGGAGTTTGCAAGAAGCCCATTATTTAGATTTCAAATTCACCCAAATAGCTGCATCCTGGGAGGTTATTTTAGACATAAGATGCATTGGCTTGTTCCATGTTGGCCCAGTGCTTTTCCCAGATGAAGGAATGTTTTGGCAGGCATCAGCATTGTTTGACTTATTTTCTTTTTTATTTTTAAAAAAAGCTCTCCAACAAGCACATTATTTATGGCTATTTTTGAATATATGTTATTAAACACTTAAATATATTGGAATATTTTTAAATGACCACCCATCTCTGCTAGAGCTTGAGTAGTGTAACTCTGACCCAGGGCTTTTCAGGAATGTTGAATATTTCTGTTGTTTCCTTCCAAATGGATTAAAGGAAACAATGCCAGCACAACTAACATAAACCCCAAGTTCTTGTCCAGCCTCATGTTTTGTATGGCAAAATCTCGACCCTGTCAAGCTGCTTTTCCCCCCCAAACGTTGTTTAGCTAATTAAAGGCATAAAATGAGAAGTTGAGTCTTTTTACATTTGGGATGAGAGTGATCCATAGCTCTGAGTTAAAACTTTTTTTTTTTTTTTTTCCAGGGGAATGGTGTGCAGAAAAAAAATGAATTTTTTTGCCTTTATTTTTGTCCTGAGCCAAATATTTGTTTTCACTAATGCACAAGAGCAAGGACCCAGCTTGCCTCGGGTTTCAGAAGTGTTACAAGCAGAGACTTCAGCTGGCAGCTGCTTTCCAGGCTCTCCTGCTTCCAAAGCTCTGGGGGTTGTGGAGGGCACTGTGATCACCTGAAGCATCAGCCTGGGGAGAGATGGTTTTCATTAGAGATATTTTTAGCTTTCCTGTAGGATTCCTCCAAGCCAGCACATTAGTTTATTCTGGAGTTTGAAAAATAGGTCAGAAACGTGTGAGAGCAGAGCTCATCGTTCTGCTCCGTTATGGGAGCCAGGGCTGGTTTCCATCCTGGACTGGGGCTGGGCTGAGCCCAGCTGGGCTGTGACACTTTGGTGGTTCCTAAGGGACAGAACAGGGTTTAAAGGCCAATTTCCCAATTCTCATAAGAGACACCTCTCGTTGGAGAAGCTCTGTGGATCAGGAGTTAACTCAGGAGACATCCAATGCTCCAAGAGGGGACTTGGATGGCTTTGGAGGCATGTCGTTATCCCACAATAGCTTCTCTACCATTCAGAGATTCAGAGTCCACGAATCCAGCTCCAGAAAGTCCTTCCCTGTTTTATTTCCCTGCTCAAATTCCTCCTGGATCCAAGGTCTCAGAGAGCTGCAGTAAAAACAAAGCTTCTGACACACTCGAGGTGCTCACATCCCAGTTAAACATCCCGCTGCTCTGCTGAGCCTGCAGAGACATCCCAGATTACAGCAACAGGGGGAGGAGGAGGCTGTTCCCAGGCTGATTAATGATAGCAGGCTCGTGAGGAGTCCACATGTTGGGTCACAGGGTCTGTTTTGTGCCGTAGCCCAGGCAAAACCTTCTGTTTCCTGACTGCTTGGAATCCAGCGGGCTCCTTGTGCAAGGCCACACAGAAACGCTGTGGCACGGCCAGGAACTCCAGTTTGGAAGCTCAATTCCCAGTTCTGCCTGCACTGGGGATGAAATCAGAGCTCTTACTGCTGTATCTCCATGTGACAGCACCAGGGACCCCACATGCTCCAGGTTCCACACAGAAATCTCCTGGTCAGAGCCCTGAGCTGGGGATTGTTACACTTGGTCCAGATATGGACACATAGGATGCATCTTAAAACATTTTTCCCTGAGAGTTCCCAGAGCTGGCAGCACCTGCTGGGCCTTGCTCTGTGTGATCAGTGACTTTTGCACATCACAGAGCCAGAAACTCAGTTTTTATTACAGGAAAACCTGAATGTGCCTGAGCACAACTCCCTGAGCAGTAATGGCTTGAAGCAGCTGTGCCACTGCACCTGCAGGGACTGTCCTGGAACAAAAGGATGGGAATTTCAGCAAGAGCACAGCAGCCTGGCTGCTGACACGGTGCCCTTCAGAGGGGGCGGATGCCTGGCAGGAAACCTGCTTCCCTCCCATGCAGTGCTGGACAGGGCCTGACCCAGCTCCCTGTGTCCTGGAATCACCTGCAGGGACAAGGCTGGGACCTCTTATGGTGGGAAAGAACCATTTTAAGCTCCTACCCAACACTGTGGAGCTGATCTTGCCTTGAAAGAGCAGGGTGCCCACCTGGCACGGTGGTGGGGGCCTCTCCTTTTGCAGCAACATCTCCCACTTAGCACCCTCCTTGCTCATCAAGCTGGCCGTGAACTTATCACTGAATGTGCTCCAGGCTTAAATCCTGACCAGCTTTAGGTGTGTGCAGTCTGCCCTGGTGCTGTTGTGCCCTTCACTCATGCAGGTTCCATCCTTTGTGCCCCTTTGCCTTGCAGCTCTGAACTCGTGTGCCCTGAACAACGGCGGCTGCGAGCACGACTGTGTGCAGGTGACGCTGGCCCAGCACCGCTGCCAGTGCAGGCACAGCCACCAGCTGCACCAGGATGGAAAACGCTGCATCCGTGAGTCCCTGGGGGCTGGGGAGACACAGAGTCCAGCTGGGAGCTGTGGGATGGGGATGCTCAGATGTCCAGCAGGGCAAGCATTGTGTCCATGAGTCCCTGGGTCACCCTGGGGGCTGGGGAGACACGGATTCCAGCTGGGAGTAGCAGGATGGGGATGCTCAGATGTCCAGCAGATCAGACTGGGGGATTTCCAGTAAAAGCTCTGTGTGTTTTGTTGCCATGGACATGTCCTGTGGCTTATTCCAAGGGATGGGAAGAGCTGGAGGAGTGTGGCCAACAAAAATGAAATTGTATGAAGGCACAGGCTGCTGTGGGAGTGGAGGGCCAGCAGAGTGGGGCAACAGGGTGGGATCCTCTCCCTCTCTGGCTGACCTGCTCCTGGCTCAGGAGGGAGAGAAGCTGAAGGGGACAGAACACAGGGTTGTTCTCATTCATAGCAGCATAGCGTGGCATTCAAAAGACAGGAAGGAGAAAAGTCCTGACGACAAAAGGAACAACTGGGATGTTACAAACGCAGCAGTCAGTGAGGTTTGTCCCGGCCCTGGGCAGGTCAGAGATTGGGAAACCTCTGGATAGGAGCACTTGGAGCAAATTGCCAGCACTTGCTCTGCAATCTCTGCAGAGGGACGTGCCTGTGCCAAGCTCCCGCTGGAAGGGCTTTACCCAGCTTAATGCCAGCCTTGTGCAGGATCTCACAGCGTGTAAATCCTCCTGAACGGGCAGAGCAGGGATTTCCTGCCTGGTGCAGAACAGGCTTTCACACACTGCAGGCTCCCCTGCTCTGCTCCCCAGTGCCACAAGATCAGGGTCAGTGTGGAATGTGCTCTGTGCTCTGCCTGCAGTGAGGAACCCGTGTGCTGACAGGAACGGGGGCTGCATGCAGCGCTGCCACAGCCACCGCGGCCGCGCCCGCTGCGACTGCCACCCCGGCTACCAGCTGGCCCCCGATGGCAAGGCCTGCCAAGGTGAGAGCCCTGCAGAGCCCCTGGGGGGGAAATCACTGTGTCCCGTGGATGGGGGAGTGCTCAGTGTGAGCGGAGCAGAGGGAAGCAAGCGCCTCTCCTGAGATGGCTCAGGTGGTGTCTGTGCAATGAGCTCTCTGCAACAACAGACAGCTGCTCCTGGGCGGGTTTAGGCTGGACACTAGGGGGAAATTCTTCACAGAACAGATGACCAGGCATTGGAATGGGCTGTCCAGGGAGGTGGTGCAGTCCCTGTCCCTAGAGGTGTTTAATAATAGACTGGATGGGGCACTGAATGCCATGGTCTGGTGACAAAGGTCATAAACTGGACTCAGAGTTCTCAAAGGTCTTTCCAACCTAATTGAATCTGTGATTCTGTGGACACCCCACTGTCATGTGATCCAACCTCCTGGGAAGCTTTACAGCAATTCCAAACTCTTAACTCTGTGTCTTTATTGATCTGGACCCCAATGAAGAGTTCAGGGTGCAAGAAACCAGTGCAGAACTCAACTATCATAACAATAGTCCCTTTGGAAGGATGATGAACGTTCAGCCTGCTTATCCTATGGTTTTTCCCTCTCCCAGATGTGAATGAGTGCCTGACAGGACTGGCCATGTGTGCCCACCAGTGCCTCAACACCCGGGGCTCCTTCAAGTGCACCTGTAACCCGGGCTACGAGCTGGGGGCGGATGGCAAGCGCTGCTACCGTGAGTACCAGCAGGACAGGGAGCCCTGGGCTGCTGCAGGCACGTGCCTGTCACTGCCCTCTGGGAATCGCTGTGGCAATCTCTGCTGAAGGATTTCACAAGCACTTTTGGGGCTGTTTGCTCCCCCACCAAGATAAAAATCTTGGTCTGATCTTTAAAGTCGCCACGAAGCCACTTGAGCTGGTTAAGGCAATTGATTTGGAGCCATTTGGCTTCAAATAAGCCAAGTTCTGCTCTTGGGGATTCTGCTGGACGAGCTCAGTCAGCTGCAGATGTGTCACTGGAGGGATTGAGCCAGTGAGGGGATCACATCTGCTCCCATCAAGGAAAGAAATAAACTCTGTGATGCAAGAGTGAGCTGGGCTGTCCTCACAGCTCCCTGCAGCTGCTGCAGCCCAGCAGGGCCAGGCTGAGCCAGAGCACCAGCCCCTCTCAGATGGCAGCCACCACACCATGGCAGTCCCAGTGCTGGCAGCTGGTGTCACTGGGAGCTCCGAGGGTCCCCTTGTGCCACTGCTGGAGCTTGGCAAGGCTGTGAGGGCAAGGCTTTGCAGGCCATAAATGGGTCTTGAAAGGCATCAAACAGAGCAGTGTGGGGCACCAGGATGGTGACACGAGATTTAAGAGCCTAAGTATGAACACAGCTTTCTTCTTAGGGACAGAGGCAATCTCACCCCATAAGCACTGACATTGCCCTGGGGTCAGCAAAGCAGCCTTTCCACATGGAAAGTGTTTCTCCCTGCCCTTCCTAGCACGTTTCTTTTAAGCAAAAGCCTTGTGTTTGTGCTGCTTTAATAAGAAAAGGGAAGAGAGGGATGACAATCATGTTGTGAAATCTGAAAAAAGTCTTCCACTGTGGCACAGCTTTTGTTTATGACAAGCACAGATCCATTGGGAAGCATCAAGCTCCCTTTTTTTCATCCTCCTTGGGTCTGAATGCACGAAAAACTCAGTGTTCTTGAAGGCAGAAATTGTTTTCCTGAGGTTCAGGACTGAGTGAAAGCTCCATGAAACAAGTTCCTTTTAGTTTAAGAAAGCTTAATTAACTAGACAAGTTTACAGAAACCTTGCCAAGCCCGGATGATCTATGGCTGCAATTGATGTTTGCGCCGACCACTTTTGACATGTCGGGAGCTAACGATTCTCGCTGTAGGCATCTGGATGTTTCCCTCCTTAGCTGTGTTCTGCTGCTCCCATTTCTCCCTGGCACCAGAACAGCTCTGCTCTGAGGCTGAGCCAACTTTTGGTTGGCAGCACACGCTGCTGCTTGGCAGGAGTGGGAGCAGTTTCATCCCAGAGATTGTCCAGAGCCTGCTCCACGACCCCATCCCTAAGAGGCTGCGTGAGATCCAGAGGTTTCTTTTTATACCCCATTTCCCAGCCCAGCAGTGGCCTGTGTGCTGAGCTATTTCCATCCTTTCCCACTGCAGATCCCCCTCCTCAGCAGGGATGCAGTGCCAGGAGCTGGTGGGGGCAGGCAGGGGCCAGTGGTGTGTGCAGATGTGTCCCACAGGATCCTGACCAGGCTGCCTTTTCCAGGGATAGAGATGGAGATTGTCAACAGCTGTGAAGCCAACAATGGGGGCTGTTCCCACGTGTGCCACCACACCAGCTCTGGCCCAGTCTGCACCTGTAACTTTGGCTTTCGGCTGGAAGAGGACCAGAAGTCATGTACTGGTAAGGAACAGCAAAAAGCCAGACTGTGATTTCCCAGCATGTCCCAGGTAATGGTGAGGATCCCTCTTGGGATCTTAGGTCAGGATCCCTCTTGGCTACTGTGTATGTGCACTTCAAACAGGCTAAAGAGGAGAGAAACTGATGCAAAGAGAGCAGATGAAATATTGCTCTGCTCAAAGATATCCCCAGACTTCCCTCAAGATATACTTGGACAGCACTTATGACTTGGACAGCAATTATGACTTCCAAACTAATGAGTTTTTCCCGGATGAAACTGCCCTAAGCAGGAGTCAGTCAGCTGGAATCACCCTGCCTGTAAGGACACGAAACCTGTAACCCAGCTGGGGATCACAGTGAACTTCCCTCAAGGACTCAGGATTCCTCCCTTGATGGGAGGATGATCTGTTAACAGAAATCTCCCTTATTTCAAGAGGAACTCGAGAATCCTGGCTCAGCTTTTGGCAGCAGATCAGTAAAAGCTCACCAGAACTAGTCAGGGAGCAGTCCAACAGCTCCTGTCACCACTCTGCAGTGTATTAACACCCTTTGTTTCTCATTTAGATATCAATGAGTGTGACACCGGTTCTCACTGCTGTCAGCAGGACTGCTACAATTACCCTGGGGGCTATGAGTGCTCCTGCCACGCTGGGTACAGGCTCAGCACAGATGGCTGTGGCTGTGATGGTGAGTGCCAGCACCTCCATGGGCTCCAGGCAGAGCCAGGGACACACAGGGAATTGGTTCCTCTACTTCTAATTTGCCTGTTGTTTGTTTAGTGCTGGGCAGCTGAGTTCTAACCCCTAAGCCCAGCCCAACTGGAGAGGGGCAATGGGGTTTTTGAGCACATCAAGGTCACATTGGGCTAACTCAGAGTGAGCTGGCCCAGGCTTGACCCCATTAATTCACAAAAAACATTTGATGTTCAACCCCAGAGGGCAACACTGCCCATCACTTTCACCCAAGGGATAAAGACAAATAACAGTGTCTGTATGAAACACAGCCAAGATGGTGACTAATGAAGCTTTTAATTAGGAGAACAAGAAATTGTCCTACCTGGTTGTGAACAGCCAGGCATTTCTTCCAGTTTCTCCCAGCTCCTACCAGTTTTCCTGCCAGCTTTCTGATGAGTCACCTTCTCAACAGAAGGAATGTGGGGAAAAAAATCCCCCTAATAATTGTTCTCACTTCCAAAGCTCTCAACAACATTTCCCAGGGGAAGGAGCCAAACACACCCACCTGTTCCTACACAATTAATAATGGATGGGAACTGAAGCCCAGCACATTTCTTTTTTGTTGAAACCTAGGCATCCCTAATCCCTGACTCCATTTTTAGAGTTGATGGCTTCACATATTTGGCAGAGAGGAGTCCACCAGCCCATTGCTGCTGCATGGCCAGGCCCCTGTCACTGCTCCTGTCCCACTGGAGTGCCCTGTGTTTTGTAGATGTGGATGAGTGCTCTGCAAACAACGGTGGCTGTGAACACACGTGCCAGAACCAGCCAGGCTCGTTCCAGTGTGCCTGTGACATTGGGCACAAGCTGGATGAAGACAGAAGGAGCTGCATCTGTAAGTGCCTCATCCGAGCTGTGGGTCCCTCCTCTGCCTCCTGTCCGAGCCAGCCCCACACAGACTGGAGCTCCTTAGCCCTGCACCTCACCTCTTCCAGCCCCTCACAGCAGCTGAGCAGTGGCAGTGCCTCACCCCAGCCCTGGGGAGCTTTCCCGGGCAGGACCAGCTCTGTCTCAGCCTGGTTCACAGCACTGTCCAAAGAAGGGCAGGGAGTTCTGGCACAGCTACAGCTCCAACAGCTGCACAGCCTGCAGTGATGGCTCCACGTTAACACACAGCCAGAGCCCCTTCCACAGCCACCAGCCTCTACAGCTTCTCCTTATAAGAAATCGTAGATTACTTATTTGTAGCAATACAGAG
>JAOTQP010000856.1:4098035-4109761 GCA_026413545.1 Cichladusa arquata
GATGATGTAATTTTATCAGTCATGCACTGGGACTCAATGGCCCATTAACAGGAGATATCTCCTGGAGGGAGGATGGGCTGTGGAAAAGATAAAGATGATTGCTTCACCTTGTCTTTAAGATGGCCCATTAGCAGATAATATGTGCCAGGAGATAAGGGTCACTGCCCCACCCGGCTGCAACAGTTGGTGATAGAATACACATTTCTGGCCACATCAACCCAACACAGCTGCTGAAACTGGCTCATCTTCCCAGGAAACCTCTCTCTGTTATTAGGGTGCCCCAAGGGATTTTTTGGGAAGCACTGCAGGAAAAAGTGCAACTGTGCCAACCGGGGTCACTGCCATCGGATTTACGGAGCGTGCCTGTGCGATCCCGGCTTGTACGGCCGCTTCTGCCACTTGGGTACGCTTGTCCTCGTGGTTACCCTTGGATTCCAGCCTTCTGGGAAGGGGGTTTCTGCCCCTCTCCCTGGGGGCTGACCAGCTGTTCCCTTTCCCTGCAGCGTGCCCCAAGTGGGTGTTTGGGCCCGGCTGCTCAGAGGAGTGTCAGTGCCTGCAGCACAACTCGCGGGGCTGCGACGCCAGGGACGGCTCCTGCCACTGCAAACCCGGCCACCACGGCCAGCGCTGCCAGCACAGTGAGTGGGGCACACACCCACACCTTCAGCTGGCTTGGACAGACCTTTGGGGTCATCAAGCCCAACCTATGACCCAACACCTCCTTGTCACCCAGCCCATGGCACTGAGTGTCACATCCAGTCTCTCCTTAAACACCTCCAGGGATAGTGACTCCACCACGTCCCTGGGCAGCTCATTCCAACACCTGACCCCCACCTTTGTGAAGAATTCTTCCTGATGTCCAGCCTGAACCTCCCCTGGCACAGTTTAAGGCTGTGTCCTCTTGTCTTGTCACTGTTCCCTGGGAGCAGAGCCCGACCCTCCTGGCAGCCCCCTCCTGTCAGGGAGTTGTACATAGTGATGAGGTCTCCTGAGCCTCCTCTTCTCCAGGATAAACATCCCCAGCTCAGGACTTGTGTTCCAGACCCCTCACCAGCCTTGTTGCTCTTCTCTGGACATGCTCCAGCCCCCTCTATGTCCTTCCTAAATTGGAGGCCCAGAATTGGACACAGCACTCAAGGGGCTGCCCAGCCTGTGCCCAGCACAGGGGAAGAATCACTGCTTTGGTCCTGATGGCCACACCATTCCTGATCCAGGCCAGGAGCCATTGACCTTCTTGGCCACCTAGGCACACTGCTGGCTCATGTCCAGCCTGCTGTCCATCAGTGCCCCCAGCTCCCTTTCTGCCACTCTGTCCCCAGCCTGGAGTGCTGCAGAGGTTGTTGTGGCCAAATGCAGGACCCACTTGGTCTTGTTCAGCCTCATTTCCCTGGATTTGTCCCATCTATCCAGCCTGTCCAGGTCCCTCTGCAGAGCCCTCCCCCCCTTCAGCAGATCCACACTCACACCCAGCTTGGTGCCATCTGGTGTCACTCTGTTCCCCCAAAGCACCCCCAGAGCATCCCCCTTTCTCCTCCCACGGCCTCTTTTCCCCATTAATTTTCTCAGGGGAAAGCTCTGCTTGCAGAGCAGACTCGCAGACTGTGTCACCTCTTGCTCACTCAGGAGCACACTGTGCTCACACTCAGTGGTCAGCAGGAGCTGTGTGGTGGGTGGGGACAGCTGTGACAGTGGGTGACACCCAGGGCTGGGCTCTGTCAGGGGCAAGGAGTAATTTCAGAGCTTCTTTCTCTCTGATTGTGGTTGTTCACAGGCTGTGACCCCGGGTTTTATGGGGATGGCTGCAAGAAGAAGTGCAGCTGCTCTCCAGGAGTGCCCTGTGACCCTGTCACCGGGGAGTGTCACCAGGAGTGTCCCCCAGGCTATCATGGCCAGCACTGTGACCAAGGTAAGGCAGGGCCCTGCAGGGCAGCTCTGTGTGTGCTGGAAACTCACCAGGCCTCACAATTTTGCTTTACAAAACAAAAGCACTTCCAGGATCCCCTGAGAGCCCCAGCCCACTGCAGGTGACCTGATGGGTGGCCAGTAGAGACTTCAGGGGACACAGGAGCTGCCATCCACAGGTCTCAGTGAGAGGCTGCCAACTCTTTAAAGTGGGAGAGTGAATTCCTTGTATAAAACTAGCCTGATTCAGAAAAGGAGAACAAGGTCTCACTTCACCCTGCCTCTGGACATCTCTGTGTTGGTAGATGGAGGTGACTGGGATCTAATTATCCTTCCCTGGCCTTGATGTCTTTTCCCATCCAGGCAATCCCTGCCCAGCACACCAGCATCACGTTTTCTGCTCTGTTCTCTATTCCTTATTGAAACTCTGCAAGTTTCATCTGCAAGTGCAAAAGAGTATTTTACATTTAATTTACATTAGGATTCAAACTTCTGCCTCTGTATGAACCTCCTAGAGCAATTTTGTGCTCTTTCCATGAAGGGCCAGTTGATGGTGACTGAACTGCCCAGCTCTGTGTGTGCTCTGAGGGTGCAGATTTCAAGATCCTGGGGGTGGTTTGTGTGCCAGAGAGCTTCACTTTGGGCAGACAAAGGTGCTTTGAGAGAACCTAAAGGCAGTGAGTCATTGGCACGAGGTGATGATTACAAAATATGAACACGGCGCTTGGAAAAGAATAAGTTCTGCCAACCGCAGAGCTGAGTGGTGACTGAAAAATCAACCCACTCCTGCTCTTGTGGCTGGGGCCTCCTGAACCCACTGCAGCTGGTTGGGTCCTGAAGAAAATGCAAAAAGTTGGACACTTGAAGACAGCCTGCAACAGCAGAAGATGCTGCATGGAGAGGTTGGAAGGGGCCAGCGTCTGGATTTGGATTGGAGCATCCCAGGAGTTTCTGCACTAACTGATGTTTAGCCAAGCACTGCTTTACTCCAGCCCAGAAGCTGCAACCATCATTGATCTGCCAGCACGGGGTCGTGGTGCAGAGCCCCATCTCTGACAGGACTTGGTCAGAACAAGAGCTGCAGAAAACAAAAAATCCCAATGCAAGTGCTACCATGGTGCTGGTGGGACAGATGGGAGCAGCTCCTGCAGGGCTGTGCTCCCTGGCTGGGTCTGACAGCCCTGAGCCCCCCGTGCTGGGATGTCTGGGGTCCCTGGAGCCTTGTCAAGCTGGGTGCTCCTGCTCAGGATATTTTAAAAAAGGGTAAGAAAGGAGCTGAAGGCTGTAGGGGGGAGTCACAGGAAATAACACAAATATTTGTATAGAAATAGCAGGCTCTTGGCTGTTGTTCGGATCTGGAAATTATTAAAGGGTGAAGACAAACATCTGCCATCAATTAGCAAAGTGGAGGAATAACAAAAACTCCACTGTGTCCCTGGAAATGGAGGCGCTGCGTTTCCTCCGCGGTTTGTCAGAGCCGCCGTGCTCGCCTCTGCTGAGGCTTTGCAGAATGTTGGCTTTGGTGAGCCTGGAGCTCTTGTGGGGGACTCAGAGAGGATTTGAGGATCTTTCGTCTGGCACCCTCAGTTTGCACGTCACCAGCTGGTTGCTAATTGTGGCACGGGGTACGGAGATCAAACGGATCTGGGATCAGCAGAACCACACTGGCATCCAGAGCAGAGGGAAGGATGAGCACTCATTCCTCCTCTGCATGAGGATTCTCCTTCCTTCCTGTCCTGCTGCAAACCTGGCTGCTTCTTAACATCCTGGTGCTCAGATCCTGGAGGCATTCAGCCAGGGAGGTAAAAGCCCTCACAGCATCTTGGAGAAGCCAAGGGGTGGTTTGGTGTGGGGCTGTGACCCTGGTGTTCTGCACCCCAGCACAGAGACAGCAGAGTGCCTTGGGCAGAGTCCTTGTCCAAAGACTGGACAACAGTTTGGCCTGCTTTTTGGGGATGTGACTGGTCATTCTTGCACCAAGAAATACTTGTTGAAAGGACACACAACAAGAGAGAAGTGACAGGCAGACAGACCAGGGCGGTGGTGGCAATGCTGGAGGCGATCAATGTGGCTCACAGAATGATCAATGTTGGAAAAGACCTTCAGGATCATCAAATCCAACCTTTGAGCAAACCCCACCATGCTCACTAAACCATGAGCACTGGTGGGAACCTCTCACAGCTGTTCCCCACAGACCCAGAGGCTCCTTCAGCCTGCAGGGCCAGGTTGGTAAAATGCTCTTGGGCACCTTAGGGGGAAAGTTCTGACCCTGCTGTTCTTCCACAGAGTGCCCTGAGGGGACATTTGGGCCAGGCTGTCAGCATCCCTGTGCCTGTGGAGAAGCACCCTGCGACAGGAGCACGGGGCAGTGCCACTGCCCACCTGGCAGGACAGGACACGACTGTGCCCAAGGTGAGCATGGGCAGCAAAAAGGGATTTTGGTGTAGAGGGAGGGATTTAGGTGTAGACCTATTGCTTTTCTTTTACTAAAATTCATTTTAAAAACAGCCAGTGCAGTTAGAATAATCTTCGTGGAAAATTAGAAAAAATTGCAGATTTTGCTTGTGAGTCTTAAACAAGACAATGAAAAAGATGAAGATGTTTTTGGCTGTCACAGTCCTCAGTGTAGGAGAGGAACCTTTTTTTATTGATACATGTTTTTAATTGCCTTCACCAGGTTACTCTTTAACTGCTGGAAAACTAGAGAGTCTGAAATTGAAAGCTTTTGCCTGGTTCTGCAGTACTGCAGCAGCTGGAAGGAGTTAGTCACATAGAGATGTCCTGCTCCTAGAATTTGGCTGAGCAACGGAACTACGTGTGCATAGTGCTTACCATACATTTCAAGCTGCCTTGTTTCCAGGCCCTGGAGCAGTTTAGGACCAGTTGGAGAAGGATTCTTGCCCTGGTTTTAGCAGTTTAGCCTTTTGCTCCTTCTTTGCAACTCCCAGCAGGTCCTGGAGCAGTGACTGATGTGCTGTCCATGGTGTGATGGCAGCTGTGGAGCCCTGTGCCAGCAGCACCATTTCCCACTGAGGAGCTCCCCGCGAGTGGCTGCAAATCCAAAATTGGCATGAAAATCCTGGAGTGAGCTCAGAATAGCACTTAGAGAGGGCTGTCACGCTGCCTGTGGGACAGGCCCGGCCGTGCTGTGCTCGCTGGCAGCCACGTGCTGCGAACAAAAATCCACGTCCCGCATGAGCACAGCAGTGGTGGCGAGAGGGAACCCAAAAGGTCACATATTTCCCTCTGCCACTGATCCCAGTGCTCTGTGTTCTCTGTCTGCTCATGCTCCAGCTTGCCCTGAGGGTCTCTGGGGGCCGGGCTGCCAGGAGATCTGCCCTGACTGCGCCAACAACGCCAGCTGTGACCCCGCCACCGGAGCCTGTCTGTGCCAGCCTGGCTACACTGGTCAGCGCTGCCAGGATGGTGAGTGCAGGCCGGGCTGGGTGCCTCAGCTGGAGTGTCCATCTCCAGCTGGAACGGGGGCATTTCTGCATCCAGTGACCAACCAGGCACTGCCACGCTCAGCAGGGCAGGCTGAGCACTGTGTACATCTCTGCTTCCTCACTCATTGGGGTGTCTTCAAAGTCCCTCTAGCCCCATCTGCACTGTGGTAACTTCTGCAGCAGGAGATAGGGAGGAAAATGCTGAGCCCTTCATCCCGTTCCTGCACTGGGGGTGTCAGAGCTGTGCCAGTGCTCGTGGCTCTGCTGAAGCACCGCAGTCCCCAGTGGCTCTGCTGAGGGCCAGGGCTCCAGCAGCCACCTGCAGTCCCTCCTGTTTCCCTTGGCAGTGTGTGCGCCCGGCTGGTTCGGGCCTGGCTGCCAGCTGAGCTGCAGCTGTGGGAATGAAGGACATTGCCATCCAGTGACAGGGACGTGCAGCTGCCCGCCCGGCCGGACAGGGCTCCACTGCCAGCGAGGTACGGCACCCTCACCCTGGGCCACCCTGACCTGTGCCAACAGTGCTGCCATCCCTCCACTCCTCATGCTGTGCCTCTGCAGGGAAACCTCTCTGAAATCCTTTTGGTTTTTTCGCTCTGTCTGTCCGGTGCTGGCAGTGCCACTGGCCTGTCTGCAGCCGTGTTTCTCCCTGTGCCCGCTGGTGAAGGCAGCACTGCTGTGCCCACGCTGTGCTCTCTGTTACACACCAGCGATGGGCTCTTGCTGTGTTTTTCCAGCCTGTGACCTGGGGCGCTGGGGCCCCGACTGTGCCCACGCCTGCAACTGCAGCAACAGCGACGGCAGCTGCAGCGCCGAGAGCGGGCAGTGCGTGTGCGAGGCCGGCTACACGGGCACCCGCTGCGAGCAGAGTGAGTGCTGCCCCTGCCCTGCCGGCCCCACGCCCAGCCAGGGGCTGCAGGAGCTCCAGGGAAAGGCATTGCTGCAGCCCTGCCCCTGCCGGGCCAGCCCCACGCCCAGCCAGGGGCTGCAGGGAAAGGCATTGCTGCAGCCCTGCCCCTGCCCTGCCAGCCCCACGCCCAGCCAGGGGCTGCAGGAGCTCCAGGGAAAGGCATTGCTGCAGCCCTGCCCCTGCCCTGCCGGCCCCATACCCAGCCAGGGGCTGCAGGGAAAGGCATTGCTGCAGCCCTGCCGGCCCCATACCCAGCCAGGGGCTGCAGGGAAAGGCATTGCTGCAGCCCTGCCCCTGCCCTGGTTGGGTTGCTGATGCTGTCCCCAGGGTGGCTGTGTGATGTGGGTACACAATGTAAGAGGTGGGTTAGAACCCATTGGTTCTTGTGAAAAAAGCAGCTGCCAGGTATTTTTATTCCATTCAGAATCCAAGCTCCTGCCTTAGGATATCTTCTCTGGGACAGGAAAGGACAGACTCCTCAGTCTCATTTCTTTCAGAGTGCCCAGAAGGGTGGTTTGGGCTGAGCTGTCGGCAGCAGTGTCAGTGTGACAATGGAGCCACCTGTGACCATGTCAGTGGGGCCTGTACCTGCAGCCCAGGCTGGCGAGGAACCTTCTGTGAGCATGGTGAGTACCTGGCCCTGGGGATTGTGCTCCTTGTCTGACTCTGTTATCCTGTTACAGCAAAGAGAATTCTTCAGGATGTCATGGGGGGGGAACAACAAATCTGCAAACTGCTGCCTCTGGTTTTATTTCTGGAGGGAAAAAGTCTAGGGGCTAAAAAAAAAAAATAGGCAGTGGTTGCACAGTTGCTGTGGTCACCCGAGTGTGTCCATGTTGCACACAGGGTCTTGGAGCAGCCTCCAAGGATGCATGGATCCAGCTCCCCCAGCAGCCTCTCCTGGTCAGGAGCCTCAAACTGTCCCTCTCCTGATCCACCACTGCCCTCTCCTGTACCTGGAATGTCCACAGTGGACTCACATCCAATATCTCTGCCCTTAGTAGTGGCTGTCACATTGGTGCAGCCTCACATTGGCCACAAAGGTCACCAAGGGGCAGGCACCTTTTCCCACTGGAGGGGCTCCAGCTCTGCATTTTATGTGGATTTCTCCTTTGTTTTCCACAGCCTGCCCTGATGGATTTTATGGACTGGAGTGTCGACAAACCTGTGACTGCTTGAATGGTGCCCAGTGTGACCCTGTGACGGGCCAGTGCCAGTGTCCCCCGGGCTGGACTGGCCCCCGCTGTGCCCAGGGTGGGTGTCTGTGCCCAGGGTGGGTGTCTGTGCCCAGGGCAGGTGTCTGTGGGAGGTGCCCACCCTGCCCTCCATGGGCACCCTGGAGCCAGGGCTGTCTCTGCTGCCAGGTCATAGGAACTGAAGATCTGGGTTGTCCCATTTGTGATTTTCTCTGGGCTCAGACTGGGGGGCTCTTCCTGAGCATGTTGTGGTTGGATGTAATGAGGGCTTGGGCATCCAGCAAAACTGCTTCCAAATAGATGAAGGTTGTAACACTGCTGGTAGCAGTGTCTGTGTCTGGATGTCAGGCCTGTAGGATTTCCCTGTAACCCCACAAAACCCCCTCACACAGCAGCCAAGCACCACTGACAGATCCTCTCCCAGCCCTTGGCAGGGTTGGTAGGAGCCTGGCTGCTGTGATCCCCACCCAGTGCCCACCACTCCTGCCTGCTCTGCTCCCCTGCAGCGTGCCAGGAGAACAGGTATGGCCAGAACTGCAGCCAGACCTGCCAGTGCTTCAACAACGCCAGCTGCAGCCACGTCAGCGGGCTCTGCCTCTGCTCTGAGGGCTGGACAGGACCCTCGTGCCAGCAAGGTAACCCTTCCCAGCCTGGCAGCACGGGAAGGAATGCCATTCCTCGGGGTGGGTGGAGTGCTGCTGCTCTCACCTGAGCAGGTGAAATACCAGAAGTTGTTTTGTGGGCAGCTGAGCAGCCTTGTGGGTGTCATTGGCTCCTCTTGCACCAAAATCAGTGTTGCTCTGTATCAGACCATCCACCCACAGCGTGGCACAAGCCTCCAGAGCTGTGTCCTGACTGGGATGTTTGTCCTGTTTCTCCCTCAGCCTGCCCAGCGGGTTTTTTCGGGAAGAACTGCCAGCAGCGCTGCCTCTGCCAGAACGGTGGCACCTGTGACCCAGCCACGGGGGCCTGTGCTTGCCCTGCAGGCTGGACAGGGCTGGCCTGCGAGCTGGGTGAGGAAACAGCCAGGGAAACAGCTCTGGGGCAAGCAGGTGCTGCTTTGGAATGGTTTTCCTGTGGAGGTGACGTGCGAGGGGTTGGGGTGCACGGTCCTTGCTGCGCGTGTGGGGCGGTGGGAGCTGGGAGGGTGACCCCAGGACAGTGTCTCACTCCCCCTGTGCCCCTGCCAGCCTGTGCCCAGGGGCAGCACGGCCTGGACTGCCAGCAGCGCTGTGAGTGCCAGCACGGGGGGCTCTGTGACCGCCGGACCGGGCGCTGCCTCTGCCAGCCCGGCTGGACCGGCGACACCTGCCAGAGACGTGAGTGGGGCACGTGGGGGCTGCTCCGGGCATCCGTGGCTCTGCCAGCACCTGGTGCTGCACGGGGAGGGGCTGGGGGCTCAAGCAAAGACATCAAGTTCAGATTTCAGCAAGCAGGGAGCTGGCAGTGCCGTGGTTTTGGCTGTGCCCCAGTTTTGCCCACTGCTGTTCTTTCTCCTTCCATTGAATCACAGAGGGGTTTGGGTGGGAAGATCATCCAGTTCCAGCCCCAGCTGGTTCCTATTGTCTGAGGGTTGTCCTGAAAGTGCTGGTGCACACCCAGAGCAGCCTGTGGCAGTGCTGGTGGGATTCTCAAAGGCACAGACCCCCAGGCATCAGTGCAAAACCACAGGCTCCAAGCAGGGATGAAGGCAGGGTGGGAGCCCTGTGTGGTGAAACCAAAATGCCAAGGGAGGGCCTTCCTCTGGCAGGGTTATTTTAATGGATTGTCCCCTTTCCATTCTTCCTGCTGTGTGTCCCTGTATCACACTGACCCTCAGGGCCTGGCTTTGGTCCCAAGCCCCAGCAAACCATGGCATCTGTCCCTTGGTGGCTCCGTGTCTGCTGTACCCTTAGTTATGACACACATTCTGGCAACCTCCTTCCCATTAGGAAGGGTTTGAAAAGGCTCTTGGCCTTTGGAGCAGTGACAGGGACCTCATCACGTATCAGCACACCAAGCAGAGATCTACAAGCTTCTTCCCTTCTGGGGTCATGACACCTCAGCTTGGCATGTCCTTAAATCAGGGTGTAAAGTGCAGTGGCAGCACTGGCAGCTGACATCTGGCACAAGGGAGCTGCCACCACAGCCTCAGCTGCCACCAGCCACTCTCAGGTTTCCTGCTGAGAATGTTTTTCCCTTCAGGAGGCTGTAAACAGCTCTGCTGGCAGCTGAGGCTTGGCCACACAAATCAGCTCACTGGATCCTGCCACATCCTGAGGGACAGTGTCCCCTCCCAGCATTGCCACATGCTCCCAGAGCCACACACAGCCTCAGCACCAGGCAGTGTTATGCACTTTTATAGTTTCTTTCAATGTAAATGAGTGAAGAAACCCACCCAAAAGGTAGACATTATGTTGCTTTTTTAAAAAAGAACCAAGCTAGGGTCCTGCCATCTCCCCATGGCTGTGTTTCAAGCTGCCTGTGTGTGCATAAGAGACAGACCCTGTCAGCTGTGGAACTATTGGGAAAAAGCCCCAAAAAGTCACTTTTTTGTGCAACTTGTCCTCTCTGCTGTGTTTTCATCCCTGAAGCTTGTCCAGAGGGGCTGTTTGGGGCACGCTGTGAGGAGCTCTGTGACTGTGGGGACAACGTCTCGTGCCACCACGTCACTGGTGTTTGTGACTGCCCCCGTGGCTGGAGGGGCCAGCGCTGTGAGAAAGGTGAGGAGCACTCCTGGGTGAGGGAAACCCAGGGAAACACCAGCTGCTCCAGAGCCTGGGAAGGGGGAAACTTCATTTTTAATGAGAATCACCAATTGTGGCAAAATATTTTGAGGCTGTGACACAAGATCCTGCTGAGCTGGCTCAGCACCGGGACAGGATCCCCTCGGGCTCTGATGCCTTCCAGGCTTTAGCAACAACTTAAAAGCCAGGCAGGAGACTCAGATCCCGCTGTTTGTTTTCCCACAGCCTGCCTGCCAGGTTTCTTTGGGAAGAACTGTGCCAGCCACTGTGCCTGTCCCCCGGGAGTGCCCTGCCACCATGTCACCGGGCAGTGCGGCTGCCCGCCAGGACTGACCGGCTCTGGATGTGAAAAACGTGAGGAGATGGGAATGGTGCTCTTACAGCTCGGCTGACAGCCTCTGGGAACAGCATGGGGCAAGCAATTCCTGCAGAAAATAGAAGGGGAAAAAATAAAAAAGAAAAGATAAACAAGGAAAACCAGCCCAAGAGCAGAGCTGTGCCAAGGAGCAACTCCCAGTCTGGCAGCTGGGTGCATGCCTGAGGAATGTTAGCAGGGCAGAGGGAGCCAAGTGGGAAATCAGAGCTGGGTATTTATCCAGAGGATTAGCAATAAATCACTATTAAAATGAGCTCCTGTGGGTATGAGCAAGTCTGGAAGAGACAGAGATGTGTGAGCACGTTCCTTACGCAGAGTGCTGGATTTGTCCTCTCTGTGTGTGGAGCTTGCAGGAGTGTGAGAGCAGGTAGGGCTGGCACAGCAAAAGGCCTTTCCTTTAAATCCAAGAATGTCCTGGAGTGGATGAACCTTTTGCATGAGACCCTTTGCTTTTTGGGTGGTGGAGAATTTTACTATAAAAGGCTCTCTAAATCCTGGCTTAAAATAAAATCTTTTAAAAAAAGCCTTGCAGAGAGGGGTGGGATGGCCCCTGAGCCACCTTGGTGCCCTGTCTCCTCACAGCCTGCCTGCCAGGGACCTTCGGGGAGGGCTGTGCTCACATCTGCCAGTGCTCCGGAGCCACCCAGGAATGTCACCCTGTCACCGGCGCCTGTGTCTGCCCCCCCGGCTCCCACGGTCCCTCCTGCCAGCTGGGTGAGTCCTGCTCTGCTCCCACTGCGTCCCCTTTGCAGGCTGAAAATCCTGAGACCCCTCTGCCACGAGGGATGTGTGTGTGAGCTGAGCTCTGGGTGCTTTGGGGCTGCTCTGTGTGACAGAATGGGTCAGAACCCCACTGATGGTGCCAGCAGAGCTCTGTGCCTCCTTGTAGGAGACTGTACAATGGGACAGTCGTCAGGACAGTCGTGACAGACGGAGAGATCTCTATAAGCCAGGTCTTGAAACTTGTGGTTTATTGCATAGGGCGTGGGTAAAAAGGGCCCTGCAGCTCGGAGCAGGGCAGAAAGAGGAGGGGGGCTAGTAAGAGTTCTAAGAAGTAAGAGAGAGGGAAGTAAGAGAGTGATTTTCCCCGTTTACGATACAATAAATCTTCTTCTATGTTGAATATTCTAATTTCCACTAACCAATCTAATACAAGATACAAATCCTATAGCA
>JAOTQP010000856.1:4120536-4133696 GCA_026413545.1 Cichladusa arquata
GGCAGAGAAAACAGCAGTGACAGGGCCAGGAAGGGCCATGGACCCTGGGGAACCAGCCCTGCTCCCCGCAGCACCAGCCTGGCAGAGAAAACAGCAGTGACAGGGCCAGGAAGGGCCATGGATCCTGGGGGAACCAGCCCTGCTCCCCCCAGCACCAGCCTGGCAGAGAAAACAGCAGTGACAGGGCCAGGAATGGCCATGGACCCTGGGGAACCAGCCCTGCTCCCCCCAGCACCAGCCTGGCAGAGAAAACAGCAGTGACAGGGACAGGATCCTGGGGGAACCAGCCCTGCTCCCCCCAGCACCAGCCTGGGAGAGAAGAGAGCAGTGACAGAGCCAGGAAGGGCCATGGACCCTGGGGAACCAGCCCTGCTCCCCCCAGCACCAGCCTGGCAGAGAAAACAGCAGTGATAGGGCCAGGAAGGGCCATGGATCCTGGGGAACCAGCCCTGCTCCCCCCAGCACCAGCCTGGGAGGGAACAGAGCAGTGACAGAGCCAGGAAGGGCCATGGATCCTGGGGATGCACCACTCTCCTCCCCTGGAGGTGCTGGCTAGAAGCATCCAGGGGTGGCAGGGGAGGAGGTTTCTGATTTACTGCCTGCTCTGAGGGATGTTTTCTCTCACTTCTGAGGCCTGTGCTGCTGGTGCCAGCACACAGGAGTCACCCCTAAGTAACACAACAGCTGCCCATGGCAGTGCCACCTCCCTCAGCCCCCCAAGACCCACTGGCACCTGCTGGGACACAGCAGCAGCCAGTGCCATGGGTCTCACCAGCAGCCAGGGCTTTCTGGAAGCTTCTGCAATTGCTAAAATCCCAGTCCCTGGGGATCACTGAAGGTTCCCCCTGCCCCAGCTGTGCTGAGGTCAGATCCTGCCCCAACCCAGGCACTCACCGTCCTCTTCCCCCAGCACCAGCACAACGTCTGCCTGCTGCAGGGACAGCTCATCCGCCTCCTTGGCCAGGTAGGCACGGGTCACCTCCACCTGGCTCAGGTCTGCAGGACAGGGGACAGCAGGGACAGTGAGCAGGCACAGCCCCCTGCTCAGCTGTAACCCCCCAATGCCCACCCAGTGCCCCACAGCACAGCATGCTCCATTCCCTCCTGTCCCGGCCCCTTATCCCTCCGAGCTTGTGGGACCTCCTCTAACAACAGCTGAATGCATTCCTGGGATTCCTGTGCCTCCCAGGAAATGCATTTAAGGTCAATTGTGACTGTTAACTTCATGGGAGGCAACTCCTAAGGAGCAAGGCATGGGCTTTTCCTCTGCATTGGCAGGAGTGGAGGAGAACCAGGAAGAAACCTGGGCCTGCAAATGCTCCAGTGCAACAGGGAATGCCATCAGAGCCAGCTGCCCTCTGGCACAGGGTACCTCCTTTGGGAGTGGTGTCAGGCTTTTCCTTCTCCCTGTGCATCAGCGCTGCCATCCACCGGGCCCGGTCACTCCTGCCAGAGGGAAACACAAGGAAAGCCTTGGGACAGCATCCCTGTGGCCAGCAGCAGCTGGGACATTCCCAGCAGGATGAATGCTATCCAGGGGAGTCAGATTGGACGAGCATTTGATCAGACTATTCAATGTAAGGACACTTCCCAAGTGGCACAAGTGGCCCAGCTGCTTTGCTTCCTTTGGACAGGGGAAGATGATACGGGAATTATATGGGAAATATAAGAGAGAGGAAGGAACAGAGTCTGAGAGAAGCCTGTGCACATCCCCATTGTTGGGAGGAGGAGTGTGGGGGGTAAAGGGAGATTTGCAGAAGCCTCGGAGGATTCCCAGCTCATCCCACGAGCCAGAGCACAATCCCAGCGTGGCACTCACAGCGTCTCTGCTGACAGCAGCACCTCTTCCCGCCGGCCCTCGCTGTCCCTCTCCAGCACCACCCGCAGCAGGTGCCCACCAGCCTTGCCAGGAGGAGGGGAGGGTGGATCTGAGCTCTCCACCTTCTCCACAGTGACCTGGTCCAGCGTGGCATAGTTCATGACCGTGTAACTCTCCTCGCTGTGGCACAGACAGGATCAGTGCCTCAGCTGTGGGGTCTGGGCCACTCCCCAGCTCCCAGCCCGGCACAGCAGGCTCAGCAGGCATTGCCAGAGCAGCCTGGAGCTGATGCTCAGGGTGGAAATGGCTCTGGGGACTTGCGGGCCACCCACCCACCGAGGCAAAGCCGCCAGTGGGACTGGGCGCTTCTCTTCTGGCTGACAAGGGACACCCCAAAAAGGCAAAACCAGAGAAATCTCACTGATTTCTCTGGTATGTGCTGCTCAGGAAATTGAGCTGTTCTCCAGGGAAAAGCAGGGCCCTGCCCACAGCCTCACCTCTTCTTCTTGGTGATGATGAGGACGTCGTTGAAGAGGAAGAGGTGGCAGAGGCGGCCGGCGCCGCGGCGGAAGAGCCCGGCCTCCTCCGAGAGCAGCAGCTGCAGCTCCCCCCGCTTCAGCAGCCACCTCGACACCGAGATCAGAGGGAAAGGCTGCAACACGCCAGGGAAAGGCTGGCTCACTGCCCTCCTCACCAGCAGCAGGCAAAATCAAGGCAAGGAGTGAACCTGCAGTGGCTCTGGGGTCAGCTGGGGTGGATACACCACATGCGTTGAAGTGTTTTTTAAAAAGGAGTTTCCAGGGGGCAGGTGGAAGGTGGAACAGCCGTGCACCCCACTCCAGCACACCCAGAGATGCAGCCCCTGGGCCCCAGTCACACTGGGTGACACTGTCATGGCTTTACCACACCCTTTAGAAACTGCCTGCATCCAACAGCCCAGTCCAGCCTTCCCAGCAGGATTCCCAGCACAGGTCTGACCTGCCTGAACAGGCCCCAGAAGACCTCCCACCACCACTCCCACAAGACCTCACCTTCTTCTTCCCAAATTCCAGCTGTTTCTGCAAGGTGTACATCTGCTCTGTCCTCTCCATAGCCCGAGCTCCATCATTGCAGCTCTTGACCAGCTGGGAAGAGAAAAACATCCCAAGGGAAGCAGAGAAGGGTTGGACACGGAGCCCATCCATCTCCCACACCACCCTCAGCATTAGGGACTGTCCTGCTGCCCTGAGCAGCACAGACAAATCCTGGCACAAGCTTCACACCAGGTTTGGGAAAAGGCAGTGGGATGCTCTCCTGGACAGAGATAGCACATGGACTCTGCCTGGAGAAGGACTCGAGTGAATCTGCACCAAAACTGAGGAGCAACAGGAAGAAGAAGAATGAATCATCTGAGAAGAGCTCAAGGCAGGAGGATGGACAATCACACAGAGGGGAGGATTCTGCTCAGATGTGAGAGCAGGACAGACTGGGAGCAGCAGGAATGTGCTGCCAAGAGTGGCTCTTCAGGGTGATGAAAGGAAGAGTCACCACTGGCACGGTGGTGGCCACAGTCTCTGTGGCCCTTTAGCCTATGTGAGTGACCAGTGGATGGCAAAACACAGGGAGATGAGATCCAGGAGCAGGGACAGTGCACAGCTTATGGCTCCTGCACTCCACACTTCCCTCTCTGCTTCACTCACTGCCCTTTGCCAAATCCCCAAAAACCATGCTGAGAGTTGTCTCAGGAAGGACAAAGATGGGCCAAAGAGGAAAGAAGAAAAGAGGACAAGAAAAAGGAACAAACCAAGACCAGGTGACAAAGGTGAGAAGGGAAAAGAAGTGTTGATCTGGCAGCTATTTGGAGCAGAGGAGCCTCAAGTGAACTGATGGTGGGAGGGAAATGAGAGGCCAGAATGGCAGTGTTGGATCAGTCTCCAGAGGGCTGAGCTGGCAGGAGCAGAGGTGGAGGGCTGGCAGCTGGGCCTCACCTTGCTGATGGCCTTCACAGCGCGGGTGGCAGCTCCATATGCTGCAGTGTGTGCGTTTGTTTTTTGCTGGACAGTCTGGAATTCCAAGATAAGAAGCTTTAGTGACATTGCAGCACAGAGAAGGGAGCATCAGCTCCAGGATTTCAGGATGCCACACATGGATTGAGCTGCTCCCAGTGGTCAAAGGAAGGTTTAACAGTGCTGGGAGATGGGAATTTGGGGGTTTCATGTCTGATACGTGCCTGGCCACCCTCTGGCCCTCACTACTGTAACCCACCACAGACTGGGAGCAGGGGGAAATCCCACATCCAGCAGCTTGGCCATTTAGAGCAGATTTCCATGAAAAATGCAAGACCTGCTTTCCATTCCTAGGCTGCCTGACCACCCACCAATCAGGACACTTGTGCCACCCCACCCTGGTACCCAGATACAGCACAGAAGCAGCTCAGATTGCTCAGATGGGTGGCACCAAGACATGAAGTGTTATTCACAGAGCTTTAAGCTGCACACCTGACATCCCCCAGAGAAGCAGATTGCTCTGGATATGTATCACAGAATCACAAAATATGCCAAGTTGGAAGGGACCCATTAGGATCAACTCCTGGCCCTGCACAGGACACCCCAGGAATCCCAACATGTGCCTGAGAGTTATCCAAATGCTTCTCCTGAATACAGGAGCATCCAGGCTCAGCACCCAGGGCCCAGCTCCAGAGGGCTGGAAGTCCAAGCAGAGGCTGTCCTGGGCTCAGCAAACAAAGGGAATAGCAGAGTCACCTCTTCAGAGGTGCCAAGCAATGCCACTGTGTGACTACTTACATCTAAGAGCAGAGGAAGCCGTGTTACCCTCTGCATGGGCAGAATGAGAAATGAGATCATTGGCAGGCCTCCACACTCTGGTTTCCTTTCAATTTGTTTCAGGGTCTCTTTAAATAAGGGGTTTGTGGTTCTGGAACAGGACAAGAAAGCTCCATTAACTCTGTTCTTCAGTTGTCAGGATTTTCTAGCAGCTCTCCATGCACGGGAAATGCAGAGCAGTGATGGCACTGCCTGGGGTGCTCATTGTCACTCTGCCAGGCTTGGAGTGCCCAAGTGGGCAGAAACAGAACTGATCCCACAGCAGGTGGTGGAAAAGCACCCAGAGAGAGATGGTGAGCCCACCAAAAGGTGGGTAAAGCCACAGATGTACCAACAGCAGACTCAGACTTGGCCTGGAGATGAACAAGGTGCATCCCTGTCCCTACGTGTTATCGACCTCTGCAACCCCTGGAGCCCAGAGCCCCTCAGAGGAAATTCCTTGGCCAGCCCAAGCCCTGTACTCACAGCAGCTTATCCAGTGTCCTCTGCTGATAGACTTCATTGGAGCAGTAGCTGATGTAGGGGTTGAAGTGCTTCGAGGCGTGCTCCTCCACGATGTCACTGATGTCAGGGATCAGGAGGTGCTCCTGGTGTCGCTTCTCCAAGTCTTCGAAGAAGCTGAGGAGAGAATTTAAACAACCTCACCACATGACTCACTATGGCCAGACAAACTGAGTGTTCCCACTGTGGCTTTTCCCAGAGGAGATGGGGCCTGGATCCCTTCTGGCAGGGCAGCTCCAGCAGCTGAGACACCCACGCCTTCCCCAGAGGCACACGCTTCCTCCATTCCTGCACGGGATCCCTCCTCCACCTCAGCCTCCATGAGGTTTAGTTTCTGCCCCATTGGGAAGCCACAAGCCCTCAACGCCCCCACAGCCATTCCCAGGGCTGCTGCATCCTCCTCCTGCTGCTTTCCCACACGGACACAGCTCACCCAGCACCAGCTCCCAAGGCATTTCCTCCCCACCTCCCAGCAAGTACCTTCAATAATCCCAGGGATGGTTGGTTTAGCACTACAAATAAAAAGCTCAGGGTCCCCTCCCAGGCCCCACTTGCCTCGTGCTGACTGTCAGGATGTCCCCAATGTTGGAGAAGAGGTGGTGGTGCTCAGTCTGAGTCATGGTCTCCTTCAGCTCCTCTGACCTCATGAAATGTCCCACCAGGATGCTCAGGCTGTGCATGTAGGAGTACTCTGAAGTGATGATCTCAAACATTGCCTGGAGAAAGCAGGGAAGATGCAACAGCATAAACTGACTGGACAAAGCTGGGAATTAATTGTTAAATCTTATTTACACTCTTTTGGCACAAAGCCACTGGAAATTACTTGGCTCCATGTCAGTTCTCTGTCACCTCATGCATGGCCTGGCCAATACCAATAATCCCAGTGTGTTTTAGGACACTCAGCCATTATAAAGCCATAGCATGAAGATGTTTTCCCTTCCTACAGAAGCTGCCTGTTTCCCCACCGATTTGTGCAGGTGAGCCCTCCCAGCACTGCCCAGTCCTGCAGCAGCTGGCAGCAGCAGCACCGTGAGCGGAGCTGAGCCCAGCTCTACCTGGAGCTGACTCTGACAGAGCCACGTGTGTCCCACAGCCTTTGGTGCCTCTGCTGTGATCCTGGGCACATCCCAGCTCTCTCACCTCCTGCCTCTTGCGCTCTTCGGCCGAGATCCTCTGCAGGATGCCTGATTCCAGAACCTGTGGATGAGCAGGAACGATGGTCCTTGCACACCCTTGAGTGTGGTCTGGGGCTGTGTCAGCCCCTCACACCACCAGAACCCATCATAAACCATTACACAATGTAACACACCATCACACACCAGCACACATCATCAGAACCCATCACACACCAGTGCACACCATCATAAACCATACAAACCATTACAAACCATCAGAAACCATCACACCCCATCACACATCATCACACCCTATTGCTCACCGCCACCCCTGCCCATCATCACTCACTCCTGCATCACCCAGCCCCCCAGCCCCCAGCAGCTGGCTGCTGCCACTCCCTGGATGAAGATTACTCTCCCCACAGTCTGCAGGGAAAGCCCAGCAAGGAGCACCCACCTTCCCCTCAGCTGTGGGTAAAGCCCAACCACAGCAGCACCACCTGCACCAACAGCCCTGGGCAGACTCTGTGTGTCCCAGCCAGGGCTGGACAGCCCAGAACATCCCAGCACAAGGACTAATGATGTGACATTATCCCCTCACAACTCCCAGAGCCTCTGGGCTGCTGGCCCTACCTCTGGGAGCTGGCTCCAGGTCACCTGGGCCGGGCGGTAGCTCTGCACCACGATAGCAGTGCCCAGAGGGGACGGCTCCTCTGGCAGGGACTCCTCCAGCAGGTCCTCGTCTGACTCATGGCTGACAGAGTTCAGACCTCTCTCACGGATCTCCTGATACAGCCGAGGCTCTGCCGAGGAGAAGACACAAGGTCAACACAGCAGCCTCTCCCAGCCCACGGCTTCCCTTCCCAACCATGGCTGCCTTGCCCTGTTGGCCATGAGCCACAAGCTCCAGTGAGCCCGGGCCAGAAACTCCCTGACGAGGTTGGACTTTGCACTGTGCTGACTACCCAGCGGATCCTGCTCCCAACAGCCCCCACAGCTCTCCCATTTTCCCTGGGAACCTTCCATCTGTGAGCATGGCAGCAACTGGAGCGTTACCAGCCCCAGCAGTGAGAAAGCAGGGCAGCAATCCTCCTGCTGCTTCGGGGAAACAGAGACAAAAGCCATGGCCCCAGGCCACGGCAGCAGCACAGTGGGCAAGGGCCTCGCAGGGATTTGCTGGGATGAGGCAGAGGGGCCAGGAGCACTCACGGTCCTTGAACGAGCCACCACGCTTCTGCACCCGCTTCCGCCCGAGGGTTCTCTGCAAGGGCAAGAGGAGAGCCTGCTGTGGTAACCACACTTCTGAGGCCTTCTCAGAACTCTTCCAGGAAAAGGGAGAGTTACCTGTGCCAGTCAGCCCACACCACCCTGTTCTTTCAGCCTGGCTTTTGTCTGCGCTCTGTTTGCCTTACCCAGGTGACTCAGCTTTCACCTCCCATAACCAGGGTCAGGCTCAGAACCATTCTGTACCTGCACTGCTGCTGTCAAATCTCTCTTGCACCTGGACTTTGCCTGCTCTGGAGTCTCCCTTTCCCCAGACGTGCTTCACCCATGTTTGTGTACGACTGGAGCCGCTCTCCCGGCCAGCCCCACCCTGCAAACATCTCACAGGCTCCTGCCAAGCGTCCAGCTCCACTCCCCATGAAAGCCATGTCAGCTATTCCCAGGCTCTCCAGGGACCTGCAGCACCTGCTGGTGACAGGGAGCTTCCCAAGGCAGCAGCAAAGCAGCTCCAGAACTGACCGCAGCGTGGGCCCTGCAGCTCCTCTGTCAAAGCAGGACCTCGTCCCAGCCTGACAGGGGTGACAGCAGGTGCCAAACCCACCTTGCTCCTGCCAGGGCTGCGGTCGGGCAGGGCGCTGCCATCCTCAGACACGGGCTTCAGCGAGGCAGTGGCCTTGGCTGGCTCCAGCTCGGCGCCCAGCCCCTTCATGGCCGCGCGGTAGGACATGTTCCTCAGGCTGCGCTTGAGGGCCCCCCCGCCATCATCCTCATCCTCATCCTCCGCCTCCAGGGCCAGCACGGGGACGGCCGCCAGCCTCGGCTCGGGGCTCAGGGGCTCCCGGCTCGCCCCGAAGCTCTGGGGCCGGGAGGGGCTGTTCTTGGGCTTGGAGGAGACGGCCAAGCTTTTGGGGATGAGCTGCTGCGTCCCCACCTTGAGCGCGGCCGGGCTCTCGGTGCTGAGGATGATGCGGCGGGGCTCGGCCGAGGTGGGGGAGGCCAGTGGGGACAGCGGGGTGGCACTGGGAGCCGGGGTGGAGCTGCGCTTCCCAGGGACACAGGTCGGGCTGGGGGGCTCCGGCCGTGCTGGGTGGCATCGGTACTCCAGGAGCAGGGTCTTGTCATCCACTGAGCTGCCAGAGCGGCTCCGAGACATGGCGGTGGCCCAGGGGAGCAGCAAGCTGAGGAGACAGACAGACAGACAGACAGGTGGCTGAACTGACAGACAGACAGGTGCCAGTGAGGCAGCAGGAATTTAAGCTGAGCCACAGGAACCTTGGGACAGCACAGGACTCGGCCTCTGAATTCCCAGGGTGCTCCACAGGCAGGGCCTGTATGGACATACTCGGGATGCTGTCACTGCCTGCACTGCTCACGGGGCCACCTGGGTGCCAGGGCCAGGCTGGGGCTCCAGGACGTGGTCAGGCTCTGGGAGCAGCCAGGCCGTGCCATGGGCACCAGGAACAGCCAGGCTGTACCATGGGCACCGGGAGCAGCCAGGCTGTGCCACAGGGACCAGGAGCAGCCAGGCTGTGCCACAGGCTCCAGGAACAGCCAGGCTGTGCCACAGGCTCCAGGAGCAGCCAGGCATTGGGAGCAGCCAGGCCGTGCCGCAGACACCGGGCAGGTTCAGGCCTGAGCCGGGCAGGCCTGCAGCCTCCCCGAGCCCCGCTGCTGCCACACCTCCGTGTCCCCTCATCCCCCTCTGCTGTGCTGCCAGCCACCACAGCCGCTCTGCACCCTCCTGAATCCAACTCCCCCGGGCTGTGGAATCCCCACGGCGCCTGGCCGTGAACCCTGTGCTCCTCCAAGCTCGAACCTGCCCCAAACCGGCTGAAGGGCGGCTCCACGACGCCCACAAAAACACCTGCCCCAGTCCCTGGGGCTGCTCAGCCAGGGTTAAGGTCACTCATCCCCTCCTGTGCCACCCACAGAGCCGTGCACCCACGGAACTCTGCCCCTACAGAACAGACAGAGCGTTTTATGGCCTCTGCCTATTACATAACTCTGGGAGAGGTTTAGCTGTCCTCCACTGAGATCCCATTGTGTGCCAGTGCCATCTCCAAGCTGTTCCCTTTCAAAGACCAGGAAACAAACCAGGGCTGACCGTGCTTTTCCCGGCATGAAGGACTGGCAGGAGGACAGCACAGACCCATCAACAACAGCTCATTTGACAGAGATGCTGCTCATTCCACTGTCCTGGGACGCAGGACACATGCTCTGTGTCTGCCAAGTGTCCCGCGGACGAGCAAAGCGCCGCATTCTGCTCTTAACCCCATCCTGGCTGAGGATGAAGCTTATCTAAGCTCTGGTAGCAACAAACAGGCCAAAATCCAGAGGGTCTGGGGGTCACAACATCCACAGCTCTCGGTGCTGGGGTGGAGGGAGGCTCGGTGGCCACACAGGGCACCGATCCCCGTGTGGCGACACACGGGCACAGGCACCATAACTCGGCACTTCCACCCCTGCGGGGTGTAGGGCTGTAAACGGGCTGGGAGCCGGGCGGGGTACAGCCCTGGGAAGCACCCAAACCCCTCTGCAATGAACCAACCCCCCGGGCATGGCCGGGCGCTGAGAGCCGCGGGGACAGCGGGGACAGAGCCGCGGGGACGAGCCCCTCGGGAGGGACGGCACAGCCGGTGTTCGCCGTCCCCTCCCCGGAAGGCGCTCGGCAGCCGCTCCCCCGGGCTGCCGCCCGCTCGGCTGCCCCGCAGCCCCGGTGCTGGTCCCGGTGCCGGTCCGGTCCCTCCCCGGGGTCCCCGCTCCCTCCGCAGCGCCCCCGCCCCGACCCCGCCGCGCCCGCACCTACCCGCGCCCCTCGGAGCCAGCGCGGCGGGGACGCGACGGGCCGGACCGAGAAGGGCTGGGCGGGACCGGGGCGGGACCGGGGGAGGTGCTGGTCCGGCCCCGGGGCCGTGCCGGGATGGAGGTGCCGCTGGGAGCACGGGGCCGCTGTTCCGCGCGTCGCGGCTCTGCTCCCGGAGTCACCCCCGCTTCCCAGGGGTGACAAATTAATTAAGCGTCTGTAGGAGCAGTGTTTTGGCTCTTCCTGATGAGTGTTAATCAGGTGTTCGCTCGGAGAATCTCGGCATTCCCCATCCCCTAAAGCCGCCTCTGCCAGGTCGCTGGAGGCCGGGAGATTATTCGGTGTCGTTCTCCTGTCGCGTTAGCGGGTGACAAACGAGTGTGCCCCGGCTGTCCTCGGGGTCTGGCCGACACACACTCGGTGTTTCAGCAGCCCAGGGACTGTCCCTTACTACAGGCGTGTCTGATTCTCGCTTTAGTTGGGTCTTCAGTGGTCAAAGGTAACCTCGGGCGATCCCTCCGGATGCACAAAGCATCACTTTCGGCTGCTTTTGGACGCTGCAGCCACTGGGAAAGAGGATCTGAGGGTCAGGCTGCTGCCAGCTGCCCAGTAAGGCTCAACAGTGCTCTGTGTCTTTACTGGGAACAGACTTTTCCTTGACCTTCTCTTTTGCCCCCCTGTTCTGCTCCTCCCCATCCCCCAAATGGGGCCTTTTTCTCACTTGTTTGTGGTGAATCTCAAGCACTTTGTGCATGACAAAGTCCACTTGTCAGCAATAGTCTTTTAAATGCCTCTGTTCTCTCCACTCCGAGGCCTGCCTGACAATCGCCCCATTATCACAGCTTCCTTATCCCATGGATTTTTTATCCTTTCCCTCCGGGGCTAATAAGGAGAAAGGCTCCAGCGAGAGGAGGGCTCCTACTCAAGGGTTCAGCTACACTGAAACCCTCCCGATCGTGGGGAAGGGCCATTATCCCGAATGTGGGACACCATCATTTGATCGCCATGAATGACTTTTTGAATCGAGGCCATTCATCAGTTGTGTAATGGGGTTTTTAGCTCAAAGACCCGGCTTTCAAGTAATTTCTGCTCCCAGGGTCCCCTGGAGCTGAACCATCTGACCGCTATCACTGGGCAGTTCACTCGCTCTGCGCTCTGGTTGTGAAAGGAAATAGGGCTGACATTTTCCATCAGCTCACCGATGCCCCATCCCAACACTTTGGAACACTCTCACTCCTTTCTGTGCAAATATCCCATCCCTTCAGTGGGATGTGATGTCCCTGCTTTGCACTGGAGAGGCCTCGAGTGCTCTGTCCAGCTCTGGGCCCCTCACAAGACAGATATTGAGAGGCTGCAACATTTCCAGAGAAGGGCACAGAGCTGGGGAAGGGGCTGGAGAAGTCCTGTGAGGAGCAGCTGAGGAAGCTGGGGGGCTCAGCCTGGAGAAAAGGGGGCACAGGGGGAACCTTCTGGCTCTGCTCAACTGCCTGACTGGAGGACAAGGGACAGGATGAGAGCAAACAGCCTCAGGTTGTGCCAGCAGAGGTTCAGGTTGGATAAGAGGAAGAATTTTTTAATGGAAAAGACATTGGAAAGGCATGCCCAGGGAGATTTGGAGTCGCCACCCCTGGGGTGTCCAAGGAAAGCCTGGATGTGGCACTCGGGGCTCTGTTCTAGATGACAAGGTGGGGATTGGGCACAGGCTGGGCTGGATGGTCTTGGAGAACTTTTCCAACCTTAATCATTTTGTGATTCTGACCTCAGCAGCAAGTGGGGTGGCCATAATTTAATTTTTTTAAGCTCTTTTGAATATTACAAACCACACACACACGACATCAGACCCCACAGGTGCCGCAGAGCAGCAAAGCCAGACAGGGACACACCCAATGTCCCATTCTTGGGGACGTTTTCCATGGCTGTTCCATGAAAAGAAGCTCTCAGGACCACTGCTTATAAAAGCACACAGGTTTATTGCATATCAATCTCATGTATAAATTCATTGTAGCATTGGAAAGATTACATTTGGTATACATTCCTATTCTACAGCATTAACCTCAAAATCAGCTTTTTCTATTCATTATTTTAAAGGAATTTCTCTACACAAGTACATTTGTCTTTTATCACAAGCATCAAAATGAAATTTGTAAAATTGCCTTTTTTTTTTTTAATTATTTTCTACACTTCATATCTTTTATTTCATTATGCTCCCAACAAAGCGATTCCATATTAATTAATAACTGCCAACACTTTTTCTTTCTTCCTTGGCAGTTCAAGGCTTCGAGCCTCGGACGCAAAATCTAATCACATATACAATAAGTGCATCTACGGAATTTTTTTCTTTTTAATAAAAATTTCACAAACGGACACAATAATGACTGCTAAACACAAGTCATGCACAGTTTACTTATAAACATAACAGAAGCAATATACAATCAAGAATGATATGGAACAAGCACCATCCTCTTTCTCAATGTTTTTTAAACATTATATGAAAACCAGACATTTACAATTGATTTTAAAAAAACACTATACAGGTCTAAAGGAAAAAAAATCCAACCTAAATCATATCTGTATTGTAACAATGGGAAAAGGAATGACATAGGATGCACAGATTTATGATTCTTGCAAGCACAATATATATATGTTTTAAATTACATCTTCTGCAGGCTGGAAATGACATCAGGGCAAAACATCTCTTGCTTTGAAGAGAGCAACGAGAATGTAAAATACACTGAGAATTACTTTCAGAATTACTTTGTTCACATGTGAATTGCACATTTGGAAAATCAAAGCTGCCTTTTTTTCTTTTTCATTCTTTTTTTTTTTTTTTTTTTAAGTTTTTTTTTAATTTTTTTTTTTTTTTTAAATTTATTATT
>JAOTQP010000856.1:4134937-4145610 GCA_026413545.1 Cichladusa arquata
TTTTTTTTTTTTTTTTTAAGTTTTTTTTTAATTTTTTTTTTTTTTTTAAATTTCTTCTTCCAAAGTGGTAATAAGAATTAACGACAGAAGAAAGAGGAAAAAAAAGAACCTCGGAATCATTCAAGAACTTTTTTTTTTAGTCACAGTTTCACTCAACACTACGGAGAAGTTTCATGGCTTTGTGAGAACACTACTGACCACGGGCGAGGAGCAGAGGGTTTTGCCCTTGTGATGCCAGCACTGACCCGAGCGATGCCACTGCAGCCCTTGGGGACAGGGCAGGGTCCCAGCGCTGCCCCCGCCCCGCACACACACACACAGAGTACAGCACGGAAATGGAGTGGGGAGTCAGCAGATCGACTGGGCGGGGGCACGGGGGTCACCATCCAGTGCTTTGATGAGTCAAGCGCGTTCACCTCGTTGTGCAAGCGCTTTCCAAAGGCTCCGTCCGCGCTCCCGAGAGCGGCCACTGAGTGTCTAAGTGCTGACTGGGGACAGGGCAAAGCTTCCTCTGCGCTGTCCCAAGGAGGGTGTTTGTCCCAGCATCAGCTGAGCTCACACAGCTGGGGCTGGTTATTTGTTCAGCCCCGCTGGGCTTTGGGCTCCTGTGCACCGATGTCCCCGTGGCGCCCGGCGAGGCAGGGCCTGGTGGCCTGGCACACCTTGGACAGGCACCTGCCCTTCCAGAGCAGCCTGAACAGCTAAGGGCACATCTCCAGCAGCCCAGCAGGAGAGCTGGGTGCCTCAACACATCCTGCACCTCAGCACATCCCATGGGAGAACCTCATCCCACTGGAGAGCTCCCAGCTGTCTGTGCC
Organism: Cichladusa arquata; assembly: GCA_026413545.1. Classification (NCBI taxonomy): domain Eukaryota; kingdom Metazoa; phylum Chordata; class Aves; order Passeriformes; family Muscicapidae; genus Cichladusa; species Cichladusa arquata. The sequence goes on from JAOTQP010000856.1 coordinate 4,135,756, forward strand.
AGCCACAGCGATCACAGCAGGACCAGCCACCAGCTCTGAGCTGCTGGGAGGCAGGGAATGCACGGACATGAGACCCACATCCTCCTCCCTGGCCAGCTCAGCAAGGTCCAGCTCTGGCCAAAGCGAGGGCTCTTCATGGAGCACCAAAACTTCAGCCCTGCACAGCTCCCAGCCCCATCTGACCACTCCAAAAATCCCCAGGGCTTCTCCTTCTCTCCTCTGTGCTGTTGTGGCTGTGAAAATACTTTAAATAAATAGATCCTACACAAAGCTCTGGGTTTAGACCACACCTGGTACCAGATACACTGCAGCCACTTCTCTTCCCTGCCACCCTCACCTGCCCTGGATCCCAGCACGTCCATGGGGTTGCACACTACAGCTCCACGTCTCACCAAAGCTCCCAGAGCTCCCCCAGCACTGGGAAGCCAGCAGTGCTCTGATAGCAGAATGTCCTGGACACAAACCTCTCGGGAAGCAGCCTTAAAAGACAAGATTCTCTGCTAAAGCAGCAAAACAGAACCTCCACACCTGCTGTGAGCTGCAGCACATTCCAAGTGCAATCCAATGAAAGGCAGAGATTAACAGAGGTTCAGTGAGGCTTCCTGTTTCTTTATCTTAATGGGAAAAATTGAAACTTGCAATCAGTGCTAAGTTAGAGGAGTTGGGAGATCCTACAACACGAGCTAGAGAAAATGGGGAGAAAACTGAATTGGGAAATATGAAAAGAAAAAAAAAATCATTTCATGATTTTAAACCCTATATTTTTAATGTCCTCAATCCCTGCCTGGATAATACCTCCCTGTCCTTGGCCAGGGGCCCTCAGGAGATCCATGGACAGCCAGGATGAGCCTGGGGAGGGGGACAGTGACAGTGGCAGCTCAGTTGGAGCAAGGAGCTGGCCAGCTGCTTCTGGAGAAATGACACAACTGGCAGCAGGGCTGAGAGAGTGAAGGGGAGACCTTAAATACCCCAAATAAGTCCCCACAATAACACTTGCATTCCTTAGTATTGCTCAGTGCTGGCCCACATTTTGGTGTCCTGCTCACTGCCACTCCCTTGGCTGCTCTGTCACCTCCCCCTGCTGTGGAGTGCAATGCTGACCTGCCCTGAGGTTTCTCCAAGGGTGAACAAACCATGGTCAGAGCACACAAACGCTCACTGCTGCCCACAGATCCTGTTCCAGCACGGCAGGCAGTGCCCCAGCCCTGCCAGAGAGATGCTCAGACACGTGGTTTGCTCTGAGCAGCTGCCAGGAGTCACGGAGCTGCAGCTGCAATGGGACAGGATGGATCTGTCCCTGTGTTTAAGGCCATTCCCATGTTCTCCTGGAGCAGGGCCATCGAGGCAGAGCATCTCCACTGGCCTCCTCCTCCTCCTGTGCTGCTCCCAGTCACTGGGACCTTCCTCCAAGGCCCAGGAGCTTCAAGGCAAAGGGGAGCCCAGGGATGATTGTCTGGAGAATCAGCAACACCACTGGCAGCACTGACTGGGGTCATTTGGCACGTGGACTAAATCTTCCTGCTCCCTGCTTATCCAACATCCAACCTCAACAACACCATTTTGGTCCTTCACTACATATTATATTAACATGATTTCTTCACAAGAATGATATCTAATGTAAAAAAAATACTGTTAAGGAAGAAATAAAATAAGAGAGGAATTAGCCCAAAATTACAAGTTATATACAGATTAAAATAAATTCCATCAGGAAAAGAAACAATTCTTTTATTATTTTCAGTTGGCCCTTGTGGGAATAATTTAAAGATGAAGCACCTTGGGCAGGGCTGTGCTGCAGCCTCTGGAGTGGGGATGGATGGGATGGGATGGGATGGGATGGGATGGGATGGGATGGGATGGGATGGGATGGGATGGGATGGGATGGGATGGGACAGGAGGGGACAGGAGGGGACAGGGCTGTCCCTCTCCTCCGGCAGGGTCAGCTCTTGGGCTCTACCTGCCCAGGAGCTTTGTGCAAATACATGAAGCAGCTCAGTCACACCACGTGGTGCTCTCAGAGCCTTGGGCACTTTCACAGGATGTTGTGGAAAACCAGAAAGGGGAGGGTAAATTTTATTGGGAAACACTCTGGTGCTGCTAATTTACCTCTTGTTCCATGTGTACCCCTGGATGCTTTTACTGTGGGGGCTCCCCAAAATCAGCCTCACGTGTGCTCTTGGGTGCAAAGCTGAATTGCAAAGGTGTCACACCCAGCTCTGACTCTGCTTTGCTCAGGAGCTGGTTCCATTGTTTTGGCCTGCTGGAATGAGACTTCCCACACTGGACTGGCTTAGAACCCTCCAACTGCCCTTTTCCATGGCTTTCCCAACCATTCCATAAAGGAATGTCATCTCCAAATTCCCTGCTCCAACAGCAGATGGGAATTGCACATCACAAAGCCCGCAGGATTTGTGGAGGCTGCCGTATATCAGCAGAGAAGATGAGGTTTTGAAGTAATTGGAAACCACTCATAAAATCTCTGTGAGAAATTTTATAGTCAGAGAGACAACTGGATTCTTATCTCTGTGCTCTGCATCCCTCAGGCTGCTGGAGCATGGAAATGTTCATATTTCTACTTAAATTACAGGCTAAGCAGCAGTGGGTTGTGTAGAGGGAAAACCAGGCCAAAACAACCATGTGAATCAGAGATGTGTGCACAGATATCATCAGCAGGGGGTGATGTCCCCCTGAAACCTTGGGAGGTGGCACATAGGGAGGTGACACAGGAGCAGAAGCGTCTGAGCTCCCTGGTGAGGTGATGCTTGCCCAGCACACATTTCCTTAGGCACAACCAGGCAAGGCTTTACCCCATGACCTCTCTGCTTGGGGAAACCCAAGCATTTCCAGGAGCTCCACCAGCCTGGCTCTGTCCCATGCTGGGCTCACAGGTACCAGGAGGGACAGGAGCTCTCCCAGCCTCGCCCAGGGCACAGCCGACCATCCGTGTCCGTGTGACACATCTGTCACCCAACCTCAGCCTGCTCCAGGCTGGAGAGGTCTCAGCTGGGAGCTGCATGTGGCTCGTGATGACTGCAGGCCTCACCTTGGAGGAGCTTTGCACTGTGCCAGAGTTTTGCTGGGAACAAAGGACAGGATGGTGTTTCTGTGGGAGCGCAGAATTCCAAATTCTTCTGAGGGGGGGTCAGTTAAATGGGTTGGATTTGTCTTTCCCCGGCATAACTCCAGTGGCTGTGTCAGAATTGCACCAGGGACAGGTCACACCTGGCTGTGCTCCCCTGGTGCTTCTCCACTCAGCTGGGTGGGGAGGAAATGCTGCTGTGGTTCTGAGCTGTCGCTCCTGCTCAGGCTGTGCTGGCTCAGTGACACTGCCTTGGAAGGTTGGAGGGGCCAATCTTTGATTGCACTGTTGCAATTCGTGTCTTGCTCATGCTGTTCCTACAGGCTGTGAAATCCTGGGGCTGCTTCAGGGTTATCCAGTTTGGAAGAGGTTCATTCTGATAAATTAGAAAGGAAAACTCTGGAGAGATAAAAATGCAGGACGTGTAGGTCGGATGCGACAGGTTTCCTTCTCAGCCCAAAGTCCAGACGACTCCCTGAGGCCCTCTCATCCATCTGCTGCTGGCTGGGATTTTGCTGGGATGGCTGCAGCACCACCAGCACCTTGCCTGGGCTCCGGCCAGTGCCTTGTGGACCTCTCAGAGGTGGTTGATGGGGTTAAAGGTCCCCGACTCTGAAGCTGCTCCTGCCATGTCCAGCCAAGCCCCCAGAGAGCTCTGGGAGGACGTGTGGAGGGGAGCGTTCTCAGACAGGGACAGCATCATTGCATAAGCCTGGGGAGAGAGGGGTGCAAGGGCAGGAGTGAGAACACAGCGTGGAGGAGCACTGTGTAAAACACAGCACCCCTAACCCTGCCCACCTGGGCCAGCAGCATCCTCTGTGCTGGGCTAAACTCACCCACAGAATACCAGATCATGGCTTATAGGGACATTGGGAGACACCATCATTCCCACTGGTGTTCACAGGACCAAACCCATCCTGCACTGCCTGTGCTCAGTCACAAACCTCCACATGATCCCAGGCTCTGCTCCCAGGGGAGAGCAGCTGTTACTGGGGCTGGTTCTTAAAAAAAGCACATCCCCAGAGAAGGCTCAGTGAGGCTGGGCTGGGGCAGCAGTGCTCAGTGGGAAGGGGTGACAGCTGCCCATCCTGACTCGATGCCTGGCATGGGCCCTCTGGTGATGCCAGTGTGGATATTTGGGGATGTGGAATTATCATTGGCATGATTGGCATGGCTTCTCATTGTCAGGGTGGGCTTAGTGCTGCAGTGAAGCCCTCAAAGGTGTCTGCTGAGAGAAATGCAGAGAGACTTGTTTATCGTTTAACAAACTGCTGGCTCCCTGTAACCTGGCTGCTCTCCCTCCACCAGGACACAAGATTTGTCTCACACCCCTCTCTGTGCCCTTTCTCAGCCCACATGAGTGATGTGACTGCTTAGGCAGATGATGACCTCATACAGCAGAGGGGAAAACAATGTTATTGCCACTCATGGTCTGAAAAAGAGGAGGACATGGTCCCCACCCTCCCCACCACCCTGGCCCAGGGAAGAGGTACAGTTTTGTGGTTTTGTGGACACACACACTTCTAAAATTTCTGAAAACTAAGCCAAAGGAGAGCTGTGCTGCTCACACAAGGGTTTTAATATTACCTGCCAAAAGGTGGGTCAAATTAGTAAGTTGCTTCTTGTGATTCAAGTGTAAAACAGAGACAAAAATCAAAAATACCTTCCCCCATCCAAGCACAGGCTGCACCAGGGTGGTACATTGGAAAAGAGCAAGCCACTCCCAAAGAGTTAGTGCATTTGGGATGTTAGTGACAGGACACAGGGAAGAGTCAGGCAAGTGGCTTGTGTTTAAATGGGTGTCACCCCCAAAAAACTGTTGTGCTCTCTCTTCCAGCAGCCCCTCCCCAGCCCCACTACTGGCATCCACTATGAAGGAGGACAAAAATTTCCCAAGTTTTGGATGATGCTAATTCAAAAATCATGTTCTGCATGGTAGCTGCACTAAGCTACTGCTCTGCTGGACATTTGAAATAGATTTTGGGATAAATTCTGTTGCTTGAGAGTCAGAAAGGGCCTCTGAGGTGAGAGCTGTGCTCATCCCCCACCAGGGGCTGAGTCTCCTCTCTCCAGCTCAGGCTGCTGAGGTAACTTCACTGAACAGTTCTTTTGTGAGAATTCTTGTGGGGGGATCAAGAGATCAACTCCACAAATCCAGACTGGGTACTTTCACTAATTAAAAAGCAGAAAGCACACACAGGCCTGCTCCAAACCTCCAGATTTCTCTCAGAATTCCAGTAATTCTGTGCCATTTTGATGGGTTTTGGTGGGTCTAAACTGGTCTGGCTCACAGGGTTGGGGTTTTTCTTTTCCATTTTCTGGTTTACATTTAGAAATCAAGGAGATAAACAAGGATACCCTCTAGACATGCTGGGTTGCAAGTCCTGGATATATTATTGTCTTTCACACCTGTTTTAATCAAACCCAAGGGCACTTTGTTGCTGTCTCTGTAGACCAAACCTCAGTGGTCACCAACAGAAGAGCCACCCCAAAGTATAAATAAATAAGGAGTCATAAAAACATTTATACAGACAGATAAAAACACACAGATGCCTCTCTCTTCCTGTATAGCCCCGTTCTCACTGCACAGGCTGAGATAAATCTATAAAGGTGATAAATCTATCTAAAGGTGATTCCCACTCCCTTCCTCCTCTATTTCAATTTAGTTGCAACAAGACACATTCATGTGTGTGTTAGAATTGCTGATGGAAAGGGGGAATAAGCTTCTGGAAGGGGAGAATAACCCATTGGAAGGGGAAAATAACCCTTGGCTGGAGGAGGCCAGCTGCTCCCTAATCCTGCTGTACACACTGGTGGCAAGCTAGGAAAACGTTCTGGATATACCCACCTGGTTTTTAGCCTGCCTGTACAGAGTCTGTTTTATTGCCTCAGAGTCTAAGGTGGAATTAAACACATCTTTAACTTCAAATGCTTCCTCGGCCGCTTTGCGGAGATCCAGCCCCTTCCCAAAATTCGGCATCTGCTCCAAATCTAACAGGCCGGCTTCGTCCTCCTCAACACACCTGTACCAATGACCAGGGGAAGGGGTGACCTGTGTTAGCTGGTCTGGCCCAGAGCCTGCATGCACCACCCAGGGGGCTCAGCAGCCACATGCGTGAGGGGATGGACAGACGGACACGGACACGACACGGGATGGGAGGAGCGAGGGAGAAGTGGAGAGCAACAAGCAGCAGGTTCTGGCTGAGGTTCTGCACCAAAACCAGTGGTGCTTTCAGGGTTGTGTGACTTGGGCTGTGAATACCCCCAGAAACTGGGGCAAACTGCAGCAAAAGGAGAGCTGAGCCTGTGCTGTGTGCAGCAATCTTTCATTTTGAAGGTGTTCAGACATGGCTCGACCTTGGGGGAAAAAGCCTTTACTTTTTATAGAATAATGGAATCTGGTTTGAGTTGTTTCATTTCACTCTCTGCCATGGGCAGGGACACCTCCCGCTATCCCATAGTACTTCAAACCCTGTCCAGCCTGGTCGTGGACACTTGCAGGGATCCAGGGGCAGCCACAGCTTCTCTGGGCAACCTGTGCCACAGCCTCACCACCCTCACAGGGAAGGATTTTCCCTGAAGATCAAACCTATATCTCTCCTCTTTCAGTTTAAATCCACTCCCCCTTGTCCTGTCACTTCAGGCTCTTGGAAAGAGTCTCCCTTCATATTTCCTGTACCTTCCTTCAGGTGCTGGAAGGCCACTTTGGAACCTTCTCCATGCTGAACAATCTCAGTCCCCTCAGCCTTTCCTTCCAGCAGAGCTGCTCCATCCCTCTGCTCATCCTGAGATCTCCTCTGGACTCTCTCCAGCAGCTCCACATCCCTCCTGTGCTGGAACCCCAGAGCTGGAGGCAGCTCTGCAGGTGGGTCTCACCTGGGCAGGGCAGAGGGGCAGAACCTCCTTTTTTGCCAGAGCTCTTAGAACTCCACTTGAAGCCAAGAATATTTTGCTGCTACTCAAGGGACCATATCAGCACCAAAGGCATTGCACAAATGACTCTTCCCTTGCCTTGACCAGAGTTTTTGGAGAGAAAAACGACATTTGCTGAGCTGTGGTACCCTGAAAACTCTGGGGTTTGTGTCTGTTCTCCTGCCCCAGACTCCTCAAGCCTTGGATATCATTCCAGACTCCTTGCAGTCCACTTGTCTCGTGTCCCCCACCATGGTGAAATGGAATCTGGAGTGGATGTTTGAATCAAACCAGAGGCATGGCATGGCTTGGAGAACAAACCCACAGCACTCACCATGCACCACGGACATGGGCAGGGGGCTGAGCCCCTGGGAATGGCCCCCTCACCTTCGGGTGTGGTCAAAGCTCATGGTCAGAGACGTGGGCTCCTCATCCTCCTCATCCTCGAACGCTCCCCGCGGCTCCGCCGTGGGCGACGCCGTCTCGTCCTGGGACTTCCCAGTCAGGCTGTCGTCATCTTCCTCTTCCAGTTCTTCATCCTCATCGTCCACATCTTCTGCCTTCTCGTTTGCCAACCCGTGGCACTGGGAATTGCCATCAATATCCTGAATTTCTGGCCTGAAATGTTGCATTGAAGGGCAGGGAGGAGAAGAACAAGAGGAAAGGAAAGGAAAGATAGCAAATCTTTAAGTCACGTATTCCCACTGGAATGCAAGACTTTGATAATGTTATACACAGATATGAACCCAGAGACACACTTATATACACATATATATTATTTAAAATGTAATAAAGAAGAGAACCAATGTACTTCAGGCATTTAAAAATCACCCTTCACTGTTCCTAAGGGCCAATGAACATGCAGAGAATACACCAGCCCCAAGGCTTTTTCAGCTACAAATTTATGTAGTCTGATTTAAATGCTGGCTTTTCATCTCTTAAAATTAACGTCTGTGGGACAAGAAACCTTCCTATTTATCTGGGCTCTGTCCTCCAACAATTTCCCTTTGAGCAATCAGCAGAAGGAAGATTCTGCCAGCCAGCCTGAATTCCCTCTTGCTACTCTGCTGTTCATGCCTGTCCTGTCAGCAGATGATTTTATTTCCTTGCCTACCTTTTATCTGCTAAAGCCGACGCTTGGTTCATCTCGCTATTTGCAATAAAATTTCTGATTTCTGAGAAGTAGGAATCCTCTTTTTCGTCTAAAAGTGCATGGTTGTCTGATTCCGAGTTGGGGGAGGAGGCGCTGGTCCCGAGGTGGTTGGTGATGACTCCGGAGTGCTGGCTCACTGTGGGGCAGCAGCAAGGAGGGACAACAGGAGGGACAGCAGGAGGGACAGCAGGAGAGACAACAGGAGAGACAACAGGAGGGACAGCAGGAGAGACAACAGGACACTCCATCAGGTGTTGGCAAGGGCAGTAAGAATGTTCTCAACAGACCCCTCACTTCATATTAATGATTTAATACTCAAGAGGAAAGTCATGGAGCAAAGATCCCAAAGGGAGATTGTGTTTTACCCAAATACAGGTGGTATTTAGATATTTAGGTGATATTTAGATTTTTATGGACAATTCACACAATTTAAGAACCATTGCAGAGATATTTGCCTATAACTTTTCCATAACACATTTTTTTACCCATGCTGGGAAATCACTTACTTGTTTTCATCACAGAAATTCCTTCCTTTTATTTTTTTATGTTAAAGCCTATTTATCTTCTTGAATTTCTACAAACTCATCCTTAGGGGATAGTGCATTCCAGCAAGGCTTCCCAAGGGCCAGACCATGGAGTGTCCTCTCTCCAGTGATCCCCAGCAGATCCACAGAGTCTTTCCCTGTTGGAACCCTGGTCACTGAGAATTTTGGACTTTCTGTGCTGACAGGCACTGACCCCCAGGAGAACATTGCTTTTGACCAGAGGCTGTGGAGAAAGCTTCCAAAACTGAGTGATAGAACTGGGATCATGGGTGTGTAGTTTGAATAGAAGTGTGGAATATCACATGGTAGAAAACTTGGATTTTGGGGTTTTAGAATATAGTGATAAGTATAAAGCAAGATGGAGGTTTTAGGGCAGAGGTTTGTCTTTCTTCTTCACCTTCTTCTCCATGGGTTTGTGTGATTTTGTGTAATTGGATTAAAATGTCCTCATTGCAGGTCATGGGTGGTTGGTTATTGGGTTAAAAGCAAAAATAATTTAGGTGTCATTTCTTAATTGGACAGTTTGCCTTTTAAAGGCCTTATAGAGAGAGAGGTAGAGCTCCATTTTTAGCTTGTAGATAGAAGTGCTGTAGAACTCACTGTTTGTAATATAGATAAAAATTAATAAACACCTGAGTCCGAACATGAAATACCACCTTGTGCATTTAATCCTGACCCTGGCAAAATGTGGTATTTGCCTACCTGGAACGTTCTCGTGCTCGTGCTTCTTCAGGTGCCTGTCGAGGTTGGTCTGCTGCCCGAAGCACCTGTTGCACAGGTGGCACTTGAATGGCTTCTCCTTGTTGTGGATGTTCCGCACGTGCCGCTGCAGGTTGGAGGAAATGCTGAATGACCTGTCACAGTATTTACACCTGGAAAACAGCAGAAAATGACAAAGAGTGCAATGTGAGGGGAAAAATCTCAACGAAACACAAACAACAACGCAACAATGTGCAAAAGCAATGCTAAAAACCAACCAACCAACAAAAAAAAAACAAAAAACAAACCCCTGTCCTTGGATACTGCTGGGAACCAGGGAAAAAGCAGCCTTGAAGCCTTGGGTTTCTCAGGCTGCTCAAGGACAAGAAATTCTAACAATGATTAAACACCTGCTGGAGATGTGATGTTTTGCAGAAAGCATGTTTTCAAAGAGGTGTTGCCTTCTTGGA
>JAOTQP010000856.1:4145767-4165172 GCA_026413545.1 Cichladusa arquata
CCAAAAAAAAAAAAAAAAAAAAAAAAAAAAAAAAAAAAAAAAGAGAAAAATCTGACTATCAAAATCCCAGGAAATGTTGGTCTATAAATCTTTACTCAGCTGAAGGAAGCACAAAGCATTAATCATCCCAGACAAATCTGATACTATTGTTACTCAAAGAGCACAAAGAAAGGATTAGGATTAATTAGGAAGTGAGTCGTCCAAACAAATAAGAGTTCGAAACAAAATAATTACTTTTCCATGCATGCGTGTAGGAATGAGAGAGGTGGATTTATTCCTTCCACTTTTTTTGAGGGGAATCAGGTGAAATATGGCTGTGGAGGGAGGACAAGGATGATAGAAGAAGAAAGAAGGGAGGTAAAATGTATAAAATAGTTATTAACTGGCAAATCCCTACATGACAGTTAGCTGGACACACAGAATATTCTAGCTTTATTTCTGAAATTCCTCATGGTACTGGACATGCAGGGACTACAGCATGGATTTAAAGGTAATTATAACTATTCTTACAACAAAACAGCTCCCAATAAATCCAGCATCCTTTCCAAACAGCGTAAGATTTCCTCCTAGGAGTGAATATCTGGTTTATGAAGAAAAGCGGGAATGTGAGGAGCCAAGGATGTCCAGGGGAGCTGCTGAGTGAAGAAATATTCCCTCTCTGAGCTCAGTTTCTGCAGGACCCACGGCAGAGGGGCTGGGGGCTTGCTCAAAGCCATCATCCCCCTTTTCGGGTTAGATTCCCTCCAGATAATCGGAATTGCTCAGGGTGGTGTTGAGAGCTCCCAGAGCAGTGCTGGAGCCGCTCATGGACTGAAGGTGGCAGCTCCGAGCTGTGACAGAGTTTGGGTTTAAACTCCTGAAAAAAACCTCATTTCTGCCCGAATCCACCAGATCCCTCCTTACACCTCCCTTTAAACACGTCACTTGTACCTCAGCAAAGCTGCTCCCCCCGGCTCTGCTTCCAGAATCCCTCTGCTGCAAATCCTGGACACTTCCAAAATTCCAACTCTTCCCAAGCCCTTGTAACTCCAGAACAAACCTGCTCTGAGCTCCTCTAACCCACAGCAACGTGTTCCCCATGGAGCTGAGCTACTCCCCAGTAGGAATCCTGGAATTCCAGAATGATTTTGGGACCCCAAACCCCATGCAGTGCCACCCCCTGCCATGGCAAGGACACTTCCCACTATCCCAAGGTGCTCCAAGCCCTGTCCAACCTGACCTTGGACACTGCCAGGGATAACAGGGCTTTCCCAGCACTCCAAGGCACAGAGATGGAGATTTTGGGAATATCAGTAGCTCCTGACGTGCACAGACTCACCCCATGCCTGCCTCACTCAAGGATGGATTTCCCTGGACACAGAGGACATGGGATTCTTCCCTACAGACACAACAGGTTCAACTGCAAGTGGAAAATGTTGCTGCTGTGCAACACACACACCCCATTTCCAGATGTGCTCCAGCTGTGGTTTTTATTTGGTCTCTAAAAACAAATCTATATTATCTTTGGGAAAAGTGGGGATACATTTATGAAACACTCTCTCTCGCTGAATGTTTATGGATTCCATGTCCACCTCTGAATTTCCTACTGCTAAATCTCCAACACGAATAAAGATATTTCAAATAATGGGCCTTTATTAGGATTAACCAAGGGAGAGAGCAAAGTCCCTTTTTAAACCACAGCATTTCCAGTTTTCTAAAGTTTTTAGTTTTCCCTTTTTTTTTTCTCAAACCCCCCCAAGTAACTCTAGAAAACAAGAAGTTATTTGAACATCAGCAAGAGCAATCACAGTTTCTATACAGAGAGTTAAATATGGATGTCTAACACCAAGGAATTTGCTCTGAGATTCCTGAGATTCAGCAAACTGCAATATCCAAACCTGCCAATATCCCAATACTCCTGCTATTCCATGGGATTTTCATGAGTGGTTTTGTCCAGCTTAAACCAGAAGCCCCCTTCTCATCCTTGCTGACACCAGGGGTTGTCTCTCATTGCTTGTCCTCACCAGCTCCTAAAAATTGCTTTTTTTGTGTGTGTGTGTGTGCTCAGTGCCTGGCACAGGGGATACCTGGCACAGTGGGCACCAGGATAACCCATGTTCCCAGCCTGGCTGTCCCTGCCATCAGCCCCAGGAGCAGCTCCAGACATTTAAAGGCAGCTCTCACACGTCCAAGGCAGGAACCACCCTGCCTCCTCCACATCCATTTATTTAGATGTTCAGGAAGCCTTTGAAAAGTTCCCTGTGACAGGTCCTCGCCCTAACCATGAGCTATGTGGATCCAGGGTCGGGAATGGGGAGGGATAAAGAGCTTGTTAAAAAAACAGGAACCAGAGGGGCACTGGGAAGGAGCAGGGAATGCCTGGGAGCAGAGGGACGAGGGAGATGTCCGAGGTTATTTGTGGTCCCAGAGGGGTCGGTGCTGGGAGATCTGCTGCTTTTAATCTAAATAAATGGCCCAGGCAGAGGAACCAGCTTAAATTCAGGGGAAGGGGTGAGCAGTGAGGGAGGAGAAGAATAAAACTCAAAAGCAGCAGTGTTTGTTTTGCTTTAAGCTTCTCCCTTATCAGCTTAAAGGGCTGAAAACATCCGAAGTGGGAGGGAGGGACAGCAAGGAAGGAGCCAGGATGGAGCTGGGGAGCTCTGACAGGAAATCCTGGGAGCTGGAGGAGCTCTGGTACCTGGGACAAGACGGGAGAAGGCAGGGAGCAAACCTGGGAATGTGGGGAGGAGTTCCTGAGACCCTCTCACAAAGCATTGCACTGATCAGTGTGAGTGGAGAGGCAAAATTGCAGAAAAAACCCAAAAAACACACGGACAGCAACTCCCCCTCCGAGTGACTCCTCACCCCAAGTGCATTTATAGCTGGGGTGAGCTCAGGCTGCATTTTGAAAACCAGAAAATGAGAAATATCTTCAATATTTACTGAGCTATGTGCAATTTAAATGACATGGTAGATGCCAGCTGTCGCTGTGAGTTCCAGCTTAATGCAGGTAACAGGACACAAGGCCTCCAAGAGCATTTTTATCACTGAATTCTGAAATACATAGTACTGAATTTCAGGTTTGGTGCAGAAAAAAAAAAAGAGTGAAAAAAACGTTGAATTTCACTGTTGGGCACAGGGGCTTGAAGTGTTTTCAAATAATTTGATTTTTAAGAAGTACATCATCAGGTATTTCTCACTCTTCAGAAAACATGTTGAATTTTCTCATTAAAAAAAGAATCTGCCTCCTTATTGCTCATGTGCTGTTAATTCCTACTTTATACGTAATTAGACATTTAAGAAGTTTGAGTGACTTCATAGTGCCCCCAAAAAAATTCCATTCCAAAAAACCCCATCACTTAAACAGTGACCATCAGGAATCAAACCCAAAATACCTTATTTTCTGGCCTGTTGTCTTTAGGAACATGGTAATTAATGTTTGGATTCATATTTAAATTATTATATAGGGACAGGTTAAAAAAAAAAAATTAAAAGCAAAATTGCTAAGGAGACAACAGTGAAACACTGAGAAGTCAGCAGCCTCCTTTTACCTGCCTGAAGTCAGCACTTAAAAACCAAGCTCTCAAAACAAGTCTGGCTGCCAAAGCTGCAAATCTCAGTTCTCTGAGAGGAAAAGCAAATCAATGATAATTAAAGCTCGTCTGTAAACGCAGCCCCGGCTCTCCGGAGTGCTGTTAGAATGCAACATTGTCCAGGAGTCAGACCTCTAAAAAACCCACACAGGCTATTTTCTGGGAGAAGACCAGATCAAATAAATCTTTATTTTCCTAACCTTTGTTAAGTTGCAAGTCTCCTTTTTTGGAAGAAAAGTGAACAAATGATCTCGGAATAATCGGGAGCGAGCGTTGCAGTGGACAGGGAACACACAGGGCTCCTTCTGGCATATCAAATAACACAACCCCAAACATCACAGCAGGGAATGGGTCCAAAATATATGTCTGCTTTGGGGGGGTGGGGGGTGTGATGGGGTGTATTTTTAATTTACCTAATGTCTACACTAAAAATGCTGGATGGAAAATAAACGTGATTCTCAGTGTAGCAGGGATTACAATGTGGGAGAGTCAATTCTTAGGTTAAACTGAGCATAAAAATGTGATGGCTTTGACCACATGGCCTTTTGCTGCTCATAAATTTGTGTTTCTCTTTATTTAATAACTGCTCCATTTGCTTTGTTGTGAACTTATGGCTGTGTATGAAGCGCTGCAATATCAGCTACCCAAAATGAAATGGAATTGTTACCATTGTTTGACAACCTGCAAAACACTCCCTCACATCGTGGCAAACACAAGGCTTGATTTGCAGCGAGCTCTCAATTCATCATTCCTTCAGGTTTGCTCATTTCTGGACCTCATTCTAGCAAAAAAAAAGGGCATTTTTTTCCCCCCAAGTTTTTTTTGAAACTGCTTGTAATGCACTGGGAGAAAATGCTGGGGGGAAAGATTTCCATGAGAAATAGTTATTTATATACCTAGGCACATATATTACACATATTTTCTTGTGAGTTTTTTTCAGATTTAAAGCCCTGACTTGGGCAGTAGCCACAGAATTCACAGGGCTGGGACACTGTCCCTGTGCACACTGAAGCATCAAAATCATGTCACCTTGTCCCCAGCTAACAGAAAAGAGCTCAGCCTTCTACCTTAAACACTCACAAACGTGTGAGACTCATTGTGAATCCTCCCTTCCCAGCTGTCCTCTTAAACTCTGTGATTTAAGCTCAGACACCACCAAAATTCAGTTTTAAGGCAGGTAAATCAACTGGATCTTTCTTGCCTTTGTTTTTTTTTTTTTTTGATCCCCTACTCGAGGCACCTCTGATGTGCATTGAGAAAAGAAAAAAAACCAACAAAGCCCAGCTAGCCCCAGCAGTGAAGGTCCTGGCAAGCCCTTCAAACCAGCCTGAATTTCAGAGCCATTCAGCACCTTCAGCTGTCCTTGAGATGAATGGTTAACGTGAGTGTGAAACAACACTGCAAATCAGAGCCCTCATTTGCCAGCATACATCTAAATATAAGTTAAGTGTCTATCTTCGAGCTGCCAAGCCTGATTATTTTTGGCTGGTACACATAATATACAACCCTATGAATCACTCTGTGTAATGCTCCAGGCCTGTGGTATTCTGCTGGCACAGCTTTGGAGAGGGGAGGGGGGTGGAAATACCGGAGTGGTGAGTGAGGAGTGTTTGGGAAAGGGATTTTTGTGGGGGACAACATCACCTGTAAGGCTGCTCCCCAGTGTGTGTCCGCAGATGCCTCGTCAGGTTGGCCGAGCGTGGGAAGATCTTGCCACAGTACCTGGACAGGGAGAGCCAAAAAAAACCCATCAGGAGAGCCCACAGCACATCCTGCACCCCTCATTCTGACACTGCACCCCAAAAATCCCTTCATGTGCTGAGGGGGGCAATGGGGAGGACAAACCCACCCCGGGGTTACAGTGCTGAGCAGCTGGGAGGGCTCAGCCTGGAGGAAAGGAAGATGAGGAAGAACCTTCTCACCCCTACAACTCCTGACAGGAGGGTGCAGCTCACAAAAAACCTTCTCACCCCTACAACTCCTGACAGGAGGATGCACCTCACAAAAAACCTTCTCACCCCTACAACTCCTGACAGGAGGATGCGCCTCACAAAAAACCTTCTCACCCCTACAACTCCTGACAGGAGGGTGCAGCTCACAAAAAACCTTCTCACCCCTACAACTCCCTGACAGGAGGATGAAGCCAGGTGGGGTCAGGCTCTGCTCCCACAAAATGAGGGACAGAACAAGGGGAAACAGCCTCAAGTTGCACCAGAGGAGGTTTGGGTTGGATATTTGGAAATGTTTTTTCGCAGAAAGGCTCGTCAGACGTTGGAATGAGATGCCCAGGGAGGTGGTGGAGTCACTGTCCCTGGAAGTGCTCAAAAGAAGTGTGGACATGGCACTTGCAGACATGGTTTAACTACAGCATTCCTGCCTCAGAGTACAGAGGGTTTAATCACTGCCTGGGCAGATGGGCACTTGAGATGTTTCTGCATCTCCTTTATAGCCCTGTTGATGTGCTCATCGTATGGAATCTGCTCTTTCATCCTTGGAATTCACAGAATTTTCTCTGGATAAAGGCTGCAGTGCTGTGCTAAGGGTTAGGAGGCTGACAGGCTGCTTAGAGCAAGGAAATGCAGCCATAGGAAATTAATAAAGGAAGGAATTTTGTTCCCCAATAAATCCAGTTCACAGTAAAATCAAAAACGTATAAATAAAAATACTAATTGGGAAATAAAGACCTAAGGATGAGGGGCTGAACTTTGTGAATATGAAACCTATTGTAGGAGGAAACTATGACACACTTTCTTTATTTCAGACACCTTCAGCTGTCCTGAAGACGAACAGTTAATGTGAGTGTTCCCCAGGGAGGGAAATCCAAATGTCAACTTGTGAGTGTGCATCTAAAATTTAATTTTAGTCCCTTTTGTAAGTAGAAACCTCAAATTTCTAAATACTCAACTGAAACCCAAGCCTGCAGCTCTTGTGGCAAAGTTGAACATAAGAGACACATCAGCCAATGTTTTCTGCACCCAAAAAAATCCCGTCAGCAGGAGCCACCAGGAGAACCTTGAGGTGAAACTGCCACAGCAGGCAGAGGTTTATTATTAAATACCCTTGATCTGCTCTAATCTGGAGCTGGATGGGTACGTGAGGAGTTTTGTGCGTAGAACTGATTGAAAAAGTTGTTTCCTGCATGCCATTTTTCAAAATTCAATAATCTTTCCATAGCTGAGGTTGGATACAGCCGGGACTGGCACTGGGAACGGCAGCGTTCGCCAGAGACTTGGCCTGGGGAGTTGGGCTCGCTTGAGAATCTCCAGATCCGCTCCCAAGGTTATTAAAAATTACAAAGCAAACAGAAGATGCTGATTTCCTACCAGACAAAACAAGCTATTTCAGAGGGAATTAGTCATCCCAGCTCTGCTCTGATTCCAATGCTCCCAGCTTTCCCTCCTGGTGGAGATGTCAGTGCGGAGCTGCTCTGTGCTGGTGCCCGGCGCATCTCCCCAGCTGGGATGGCACATGCTGGGCTATTCCCACATGCTGGGCTATTCCCACATGCTGGGCTATTCCCACACCCTGGGGTACTTATTCCCACACCCCAGGGTGCTCCCCAGCCCCGGGCCCACCTGCAGGTGTAGCGCTCCTTGCCCTTGCGCAGGATGGGGTCGGAGAGCGTGGGCGGCGGCGATCGGAAGTTGAAGGGGTGGTGGGGAAGGGGCTGCAGGGACGAGCCAGAGTCGGCCTTCAGGGCTGCAAAGCTCTCCAGCTTCTCCGTCATCGTCTCGATGGCCGACATCTGCAAGGACAAGGAGGTGGCTCCTGTCAGAAAAATCCCTGGGGAGGGCAGGGTCTGCACGAAACACCAGTTTTGGTTGGGCAAAGCTGATGTTGGCTGTCTTGGAAGCTGGAGGCACAGTGGGAGATGGAGCCACTGAATCCAGCCAGGAAAGAGGAGTAGTGTGTTGGTCATGGAGAAAGCAGGAAAGGCACAACTGGCAAAGCCAGGCATTTAGGTCCCAGAAATGAGAACCTGTTCACTTTCTGCAGTGCTTTATGTACTTCTCATCAGTAATTATCTCAGAATACACCTGAGACATCCATTTTTACCAGGATAACATGGAAACTAAACACTGTGGTCAGATGCCTGAGGTAGAATTCAGTATCCAAGCCCTAACCAAAGGCTTGGGAAGAGGGAATCTGATGTCCCCTACAGCATCCCAGGGCTTGGAGGGACAGGGCAGTGAGTGGTGGGTGGGCAGGCAGGGACACAACCCCAGGAGAGGGGAACAGGGACATTTTGGGCCCAAAGCAGGAGAATCCTGGCCAAAGTAGAGTGGGAGGGATGTGTGCTGGCTGCTCAGGGAGCTGAGAGAGGAGAGGCTGAGGGTGAAGGGGTGAAGAGGGAGCAGCTGGGAAGAGGAGGAGTTGGGATCAGGCTCAGGATGGAGTGGGTCCACAGGGAGCTTGCCTGGTGAAGAGGCCAACACTTAAATTATGGGTAGGAAAGGTTCAGCAGCTCCTAAAGGTGATGGAAGGATGGGTGGGAGATGGCTGAGTTTCCTGGAGTGAAAGGGAGCTCCAGCCAAACCCCTGGATGCAAGCAGTGGCTGGGTGAGTTATGGTCAGGAGAGGCAACACCTACACATCCCTTTGGGATGGGAGCAGCTAGCATGCAGGCCTGGAGCTGGGACACCAAGCAGAATGTCCCTGGGTGCTTTATCAGATCTAGTTTGCATGACTTGGCCATGTTCTCACAGGCACAAGATTAAACACACCAGAAAGAGGGAGACAGGGAAAACCCTGGAGATACAGGAGAAGGGGAAAAGAAAAAAGGAAAGAATGAAGCTGGATGATCTGAAAAAAAAAAAAAAAAAGAAAAAAAAGGATCTGCATAAAAATCCTGCCTAAAGAACAGCACTTTTGCTTTCATTGCAGCACAACAGGAAATCCAAGTCCGAGAGAGCAATGCAGCTCAGAGGACGCCGCCGACTCCTCCGACGTCCAGCTTGGTGCACTCCTGAGAGCACTGGAGATAGCAGGGGCAGAGAAGAGGGATAAAACAAACAAGGCAGCAATAAAGCTGCCTCCTGGCTGCGCTGACACCGGCGGGACAGGCGGGAGCTGCGGAGGCAGGAGGAAGCCATACATCACCCCGAGATGCTCGATTGTACAGGAAGGGCTGACCTTTTGCACGTTTACACTTTATTAAACTGGGCTTTGGAAGAGGGGGGCAGAGGGGGGAGAGAGCCAAGATATTGTTTAAAAATATACGGTTATGAAAAAAAAGTTGTCTTAATCACCCCCGAAGACATTGTGGAGGGCTGACAAGCATTCATAAGCTGTAAAAAAGAGGAGTAGTAACCCCCATTTCCCGATAATAGATCCACAGCCCCTTAGCTGGAGGCTCCCAGCCCATGATAAATAGTAAGTAATACTTAGCACCAGCCACTTGAAAAGGTTACTTGATCATTTACAGCACCAGCTCTGCCCCAGCTGCCAGTCATGCAACAAAACCATCACGTTAAAAAGCTCTCTGGACCTTTCAGAGCTGAGCTCTCAGCCCTTTGCCGAGGTACCTGGAGCTCTCCTTTGTTGTGCCCTGTTCTTTAGGCACTTAGTCAGAGATATTTGCTGGCTTGAGAGCCGTAGGCTGGCTTTAAAATTCTAAATGCTGGCCATGGCCTCTCCAGTGGCAAAGGCACTTTTGCTATTTAGGGAACAACTGCCTGGTTATAATAAAACAGAAAGGGGGAAGAAAAGCAACTTAACAGGTGAGGAAAGGCTTTCTATTAAGTTATCAAAAAGTTACACTGCTAATTTATGTTGTTCAGAGCTTCATTTGGAATAGACAACGTAGGAAAACTCCCAGAGACCAAAGGAACTTCTGCCAACGACTGGCTAAGAAAAAAGAACTGCCTGAAATTCATTTTGAGAGAGGAAACATCTCCTGAACGCTTTTATCACATCTTCTGGCTTCATCATAGCCCAATGAGGGCACTCTGAGAGAGCTGGGGATTAGTCACAGAGGAAAAGGCTGAGACCAGACTCGTGTCTGGAGTGAGAAAAGCCTGGGTAGAACGTGACTCTGACTGACCAGGCACAGCAACGTTGGTCCTAATGAAAAAAGCAGAAGCAGGAACCCTGAAAATGTGATTTCTTAGGAAAAGATGCAGGATCCAGAATTCTTAGCAATGCTGGATCCAGGGAATGGTCACAGCCCCAAGGCTGCCAGAGCTCTCAGACACAGGGTGGGATTGTCGGGGTGTCCTGTGCAGGGCACAGGTTGGGCTGGATGATCCATCCAGCTCAGGATACTCTGTGATAATACTGGGAGGGGATCTGGTGGTACAAATCTCCCATGTTGTGGAACAAATGCCCCGTGTTCCTTCGCCGTGTGTGACTGAGTGCAGCATGGGAACGGCGCCTCTCACATTGAGTGATCTGGACACAGCGCCCGCCTTATTAAAAATCAGTTATCAGGAAGCTTTGGGCTGGAGTGATTGTAAATTTGAGGCTATTCTGTGTGATAAGCTGCTAGAGATAACCAGACCTTCCAGATCTTTTCACTGCCATGGGAAGAGGACGTGGTCAGGATTTTGGGAACAATGTTAACAACCTTCCACCCAGAGCATGCTCCTGCTTGGGGTCTGAATGTTTCTCATCGTCTCCTTGGGTTGCTTTGCCACGCTGGCTCCTCCCTGCTATCAGATTCTTTACAGGCAGATATCCCCACTATTCTAACTCACACAAACACAGGATGTTCCTGGCCAGCCTGTCACCATTATCCAGCCTGGATGAAGGAAAAATCGGGGGAAGTTATTAACCAAACTCTGGGGCTGGTGTGAAACAATGCAGGAACTAAGTTTAGCTGTGAAAGCAACCAGGACCCAGATTTCACAAACCTGCGAGTTATTTATCTAAGGTGGGAAACATTGTCAGGGGAGAAGAATGCTTGTGAATATAAAGGAGAGCACAATGAGGACCACGGAGCTGGGATCCCAGCCTGGGCACAGCAGGAGGGATGGGGATAGCTGGGGACTGTCACACGCCTTGGGAGCAGCTGAACCCACTGCCCAGCACTTCCACAGCTCCTCATGAGCTGGGAAATCCAGGAAGGTAGAAAATGCTGCTGCCTTGGGGCTGGGCAGTCCTTCTCCACTTTGTACCACAGCAAATGACACCCCCCAGGTATTCCCAAAGGAAAAACCACGCAGGCATTCTGGGCTGTGGAAGGGGAGCTCAGCAGAGTATCTGATCTGCCCAGACCTCATCCTTGTTTCTCTGGAAATGCAAAGGAAACAGCAAGGCACAACTGGCATCATCCTCAGGCTGTGAATTCAATGTGTCTGGAAGGAACTGGTGGAATACAGTGGAGTTTCCAGTCAGGCCCTTGGATGAGGAGGAGTCTGATCCCAGTGACCCCAGTGTGTGCCAGCTCCACCTCAGCATCCCATCAGCACTGACAGTGTCACTGGCAGTGTCTCTGCTCTTACCTGGGGGTGAAAGAGCAGCGGGGAGGGTCGCAGGTACTTCTCCTTGAGGGCACCCACGGGGTCTGTCACCTTCCGCTTCTCCACCCTGCTGGACAACAACACAGAGGGTTACATACCTCACAGGGACCCCCACACAGCCACCCAGTGCTGAAATCACACACAGGGTTATTCTCTTGCTCACACCAATGTCCTCCACGCCCTCCTCCTGGACACTGCAGATTCTGATGCATAATTGCCCCTCAGACAGCACTAGAAACACCATGAACACAAATCCCCTCCTTTGGGCAGTATTGTTTCAGCCTTCAGGCTGATGACTAAGAAAATGTTTTGCTCCTGCTCTGCTGCAGTGGTTTATAAACCTCTGCTGTTGTGAAATGTCATGGAAAACCCTGCCTTTAGAGCAAAACTGTCTGAGCAGGAGAAGCTCTAAGGTCCACAGCAGGCAGCCCTGCATGGAAAAAAAATTGTCTTTGAGAGTTTGCATTTATCTGAAGAGTTAACACTGGGCCAGACTTTGCAGCCCCAAGCGTGCTGAAATCATTAGGTGTTTCATATTTGTTTCCTCCCTCGCAGCTGAGACATAATTTGCATTGAGTTTCTTTGGCAAGCCCATTTGGACTGCAATTTAAAAAGTGAGGGACTGGTGGGAGAATTCTGAAGTGGCTCAGGAATACGAGTTCTTCTGATATCACCTTGGCCCATTCAAATATTTCATGTTTAAGCATCTGAGATGCAGAAATGACCCTAAAGTGAGGCTCCTATTTTTGAAAATATTGGCTTTCCTTCCACAAAACATTCTACTTGCAGGGAAATGGGGGTGTGGAATCACCAAAAAGACAAACTGAGATGTTCTCTAAGGGAAAAAAGTGTTGGGGAAGTAACTCCAACAAACACAGCTGCATCTTTAAATGGCTGGATTTGAGTCCATCCAGCTAAACCAGCAGAAATCCAAGAGTAAGAGTGATTTTAGCTACATTAGTCCAGCATAAATTGAGAGCAAATTATTTTAGCTGCATTTCAGCTGATTGGTGTGTGGATCAAATTACCAAAGAGTTTAAAGAAGAGCCCTGCCGAGTGCAGTCAGCGAACTGTGCTTAATCTGCATTTAATTCTTCTTGGGCAGAGGGAAAGAGAAGAGCTGGGTTGGAATCAGTCAGAATTAGGGGGCTTTGGAAGGTACGTGCTTTTATGGGTCTGAGTCGCCAGAAAAACCAAAGGATAAATAAAAAGTTGCTCCCTCTGACCAGCCCAGCTTTGCTCTCCATGAGGTGGAGAAATGCCCAGGGGATCCCTGATCCCATCAGAGCCCTGCCTGCTCCAGTGTGTAAAATCTGGTGAGCTGACAGCATTTCCCCAGCTCTGCCATCTCCCAGCCCCAGGGATGGAAACACGAGGTCCGAACGGCCCCGTCAGAGCCGAATTCCGCAGGATTAAGCCGATGGTTTCAGCCCAGTGCCTGAGAACGTCACCCCCACGGGCTGAGCTAAAAACTGCCCCCATTTCAGACTGTCTGGCCACATTAAATTATATCACCAGGAGAAAATGTCAAGGATTTAAGTGGCCTTTGGGAGAAAAAAACCAAGGAGCCAAACGATGTGAGAGAGTCTGATAAAGGGAAGTTTAGAAACAAAATATTTCCATATTTTTCAAGCTGGGCTGTTTCGCTCATTACATCAGAAGTCTGATTCGCAAGCAACGCCACCGCTGACTTTCTATTTTAACACATGACTAAAACTATGTGCATCCCACGGAATGCAACCAACGATGGCCCCATCCTTCACTTCCATCTGTCTTCTGGGCCTTTACGGTTTTCCCGAGGCGCTGTTTTAATTGGCAGTGCTTTTCCCAAGCCGTGTTATTTCAGCATTCCTGCTGAGAGTGCCCAGAGGTGGCAGGACCCTACATGGATTCTTTTGCCTTTCTATCCCATTTATTGATTTTTTTCCCCCCCCAGGAGTACTTTTTACAAACACCATGCCTTATTTTTCCAGGACATGGCCATGGTGGGTGCCAGGCAGGACACGGGACATGGGAGGTGTCCCTATCTCAGATGTCACCGTGTGGGCACGCAGTGGCACGTCACCCCCGTGAGCTGGCAGAGCCAGAGACGCTCGTTTAGCCAGCACTGAGGGCTCACTAATCCTCATCCCAGCCGACAGCTCCTTGGCCTGGCCAGACACTGACATCACTTTTTCCCACAGTTATCAGCCCTGCGGCAGCGGCCGGCGGTGACATCTGGGCTGTCGTGGTGCTCTGAGCGCCCATCCCACCGTCACACCACGGTGACTCTGAGGCTTTCCAGTGCCAGGGACACGGCAGATCCTGCAGGGGAACTGCCATTAACCTTCCAGCAGGCTGGGCACAGCAAGGATCACCACCCATTCAGCACATGGAATGCAAGGACAAAGAATTCACCTCCACAAACTGAATCCATGAGCACTCCAGGCCAAGCACACATACCCATATGGATGCTGTGGAGCATTTAGACATGGTAGTGGCTAATTTAAATGTGCTAATGTCCAAATCAAGCTAGTTCAGGATGCACCTTTTCACCAGACTTTGCTAAAACCAAACATGCCATATCCACCTCACCCAAAGGCAATGCCTGGATGGGTAACACACAAATTTACTGTTACCCTCATCACAAAGTTAGAATAGTTTTCCTTTGGGAACAGGTTTTATAAAAAGCATTCAAGCAACAAAAGGCCCAAGTCTTCCCTTTTCTCTTCCTCCTGAACTGATTCCTTCTGGAAGTTTAGCTGACATTTGGATAACTTCACCCAGCCTGCTCTACACACGCCTTCCATGTTCAGCTCATTCTGACGTAACTCATCAGGCCCTCCTCAGAACCATCTGTTCAAGTGACACCAGAAAGGCCTTGTTATCTCCCAAGAAAGATAAATCTGTGAGAAATGTATCTGGGAGAGATCTGGGTAGTAACACGCTACCATGTGTTTACACAGTACTTGTTACTCCAAGAGTAACATGTTTCGGCAGGTTGGGTCTGTACCAGCAGCTCCTCCGAATGGAAAAAACCCCAAGAAAAGGCATTAGAAAGGAAAAGGGAGGGAGGGAGGAAGAAAGGTGAAGTGGCTCACAAAAGGCCCTCAAGCCAGGCAGTGGGAGAGCTGCATTTCCAGGCTCCCAGGGCTCCTGACTCATTCCCAAGCCATGAGAGCCCAGGGCTCCGAGGAAATCTGAACTCTGCATTCTTATCGAATCAAACCTCTGGAATTTCTCCAGCAGAAGTGCCATCTTAGAGATGGCTCGTGGGAGAGTCCTTAAATAGGTCAAGTTTCCTCTTTATCAAAACAAGGATGTGTTCTTACACACTGATTATGAGGGCTCCTTGCAATTACTCAGCCCTTTCCATTCAGGAAATTCAATGTGTGGGGAAGTACAAACAACAACAGGAGATGTTCACTGTTCTTCCCAACCAACCTGCATCCTCCCCTGCCTCAGGGTGTGGTGTCAGTTGGAAAAGGAGCTGGTTAGGGAAAGGCTTAAGGCAGGGTATGTTAATACCTGTAGATGGGGTCCATGAAAAAGGGCGATGGCTTAGCGTAGTGCAGGGAAGGCTGCTGAGGCAGCTGGGACTGGGAAATCTTAGGTAAGACCTCACTTGCCATCAGCTTCCTCTCCCCATAAATGTGGTTTTTCCGTGGTTCTCTCCCTCCGTTCTGGCTGGCTCGGATGCGGTTGCCAATGCTCAGATCCAGTGGCTGCTCCTCCCCTGAGGACGGGGCTGGGAGGACCTTGGGGGGCGGCAGGATTGGCTTAATCTCTTTTGGCTTCGTGGTGAGATCGAAGGGGGACTCCGAGCTGGTGCCGCCGACTTTGTGGAGGTCCCTGGGTGACTTTGGTTCTGCCTTGACCAGCAAGTTGTGGTTGAGGGTCCGCTCCGTGAAAGGGTAGAGGGAGTGGGGGAAATTGGGGAGGAACTGGAAAGGGAACATGGAATGGTACGGGAGCGAACCCATCTTTTTCTCCTGCATCCCCATAAAGCCAGGCCCAAAATACTTCTCTGCGATGGAGGCGATGGCTTTAATAGAGTCATTGGCTGCCCCCGTGGTGGGCAGCAGGTGCTCCTCGGGGGGAGGAAAGAAGGAATGCTGAGAATAGAAGAGAGGGATCTCGCTCGTGGTGTTGGTGGAACTCGCAGACACCGAGCTGCTGACGAAATCTGGCTTGGTCTCCATCTGTTTGCTCTTGTCTTTCGTTTTGTCCCTGTCGCTCTCCGCGTCGCTGTCCAGGTCAGAGCCGGTGCCAGTCGTGGTGTCCAGATCCGTGCCTGTGGTTGTATTGACATCCTCAAAGTCACTGCCATCAGACATGTCACTGTTCCTGGCTTTTAGCTTCTCCAGGTAGGAGTTTTCCAGGCTGCTTTCGCATTTCTCCTCTCCTGAAGGCTGCTGGTTGCTGTTGCTCACTGCGGAGATGAGCGGCAGTGCCGGGTTCCCCAGGGGGCTGGGGAGCTTCGCGTCCGGAGTGTGGTTGAGGGGACTTTTGAGCAGTTGTGTGGGTGGTAACAAAGGGGGCCTGGGGTACAGAGAAGGCGGAAAAATCCCCGGGAACCCCGGGGTGAGGGCGGGGAAGGCTGGAGGGGCCGGCGAGAACGGGAGCCCGCCGGGATGCGGGCGGGATGGGAAATACTCATTAAAACCCAGGCTGGCGTGGTTGAGGTTGGGAGAGGGCTTGGATTTGTCCATCATGGAGGTGGGCGTGAGGGGGAGGCCGGGGGCGAAGATACCAGCGGGGCTGTAATGGTTCTTGCCCTCGCAGAAGCGGCGGTGCTTGTTGAGGGAGGAGGTAGTGCTGAACATCTGCCCGCAGTCCTTGCACTTGATCTGCGTGCGGCAGTCCGCGTGCATCCGCTTGTGGCGGCACAGGTTGGAGAACTGCGTGTAGGATTTGTGACAGACCTCACCTAAAGCGTCAACAGGAGCCAACAACAAAAAAGCGATATGAAATTAACGGGAAAATGGCGGGGGTTCGCCGTGGGACCCAGCCCCACACCGCCCCGTCCCTGGGGAGAGCAGGGGAACGGCACCACCCTGCCCTCTGGGGGAAGCCCATCCTGGAGAATCTCTCGAGAAGCAGCTCCACGGGATCTGCTACCTCTGCTCAAAGTCGGGGGAATTTTCCGGACAGATAATCATGGAATCACAGAATGGTTTGGTTGGGAGGGACATCAAGCCATCTCATCCCAACCCCTGCCATGAGCACCTTCCACTGTCCCAGTTTGCTCCAAGCCCTGCCCAGGCTGGCCTTGGACACTTCCAGGGATCCAGGGGCAGCCACAGCTCCTCTGTGCCAGGGCCTCCCCACTCTCACAATCCCACTTAAATTCCCCCTCTTTCAGTTTCAATGTGTTCCCCCTTGTCCTGTCACTCCTCTCCAGCTTCCCTGTAGCCCCTTCAGATCCTGGAAGGTGCTGTGAGATCTCCAGGCTGAGCAGCCCCAAATCTCTCAGCTCAGTTCCACAGGGAAGATGCTCCAATCCCCTCAGAACGTCTTTGCCCTAATCATACATTTTTAGTGATAACATCTATTTATCCCAGCTCATCTGCTTCCCATTAGTCCCAGCGTGGCAGGAAGCACTGGGGGCTGGAGGGAGAAGAACTTTGCCTCATTTAATCAAACCTGCCCTTCCTTAATGCCCTCAGTGGTACATAACCCCTCCAGGGGGATGCTCTATAAATCCCCTGTCACCCTGGCTTCTGCCAGGGCTGGCATCTCTTTTTTTAATCCATTAAATCTGTCCAACACCCCTGCCCCACTAACTGAAGCCACATCAGCGTTTTCTTTAACGACCTGTAAATACCAAGTTTTCAAAACATGGATTTTTATGACCCCTTTTCACCTCCTGACTTTGCTGCTGTGGAAGAAAGAGGGCAAAGTGAGACAGAAATCCCACCCAAACTTTTCAATATATCAAAACACTGTGACTTTTTATTATCTGGTGCCTCTTTCAACATGGGAATAAATGTGGTGGTGAATTAACACGCTCCTTGCCCCAGGGAACTGCTGTTATCACCCTTTTGTGAGCAGGGAAACTGAGACAAAGCAGAGGAAGGACATTGTTTGGGGTTGGACAGGCAAGGACACGAATCCAGGTTCTGACACTCCAGCTCAGGGACTGCTCAGTGCTCCTTCCTTCCTCCCAGCTTTACTGATCAGTGCATGTGAGCATGATTTTCCCTGAATTTTCTCTTAAATCTTCAGGATTTATTTCAGTGCTTGAATATTGAATGACTGGTGGGAGAATATTTCACTAGCAGCTCTGAAAATATAATAATATAGTAAATTACAATTGAAATATAAAGCAGAGATGGATAAAATTTAATGAATTTGACATTTCAGCTCAGATGAGCACCCCAAAATCCAAAGGAGTGTCTGAAAGGCTCAGGTTTCTGACTGCACTGTAAATTTAGGCTGCACTGTCTGTCCCCAGAACGTTTCACTGTTGGGTTCTGACACAGCCCAGAGCTGCAGGGAAACACAAAGAGCACAAGAAAGTCAGCACAAGAGTTTGGATGGTTAAGCCAATCCTAATTTTTGGCAATCACACTTAAAAATCTCAGATCAGGTCTCCTGAACTGCTCTTAGTGCACATACAGAGTTTTCTGGCTGTTGCAAGTATTATTTCAGCTACCTTAGACTTGCAAAGAAAGGGTTTATTTGGCTTTTTTTCTCCATTTTAAAGTGTTTTCTTATACAATGTCCAAACAGAGTTCTTAAAGGAAGCATTACTGAATTTATTTTCAATGAAAATTCAGCACTACTGAATTTTATTTCCATGATAGTCTCTTAAATATAACAATCTCCGTTTTTTTCCAAGGGAATCAGTAATCACCATCCCTGGAATTGCTCAAAAAACCTGTGGATGTGGCACAAAGGAATGTGGTTTAGTGGTGAACACAGCAGTAAAGGGTTGGACTTGATGATCTGAGGGCTTTTCCAACTGTAACCATTCTATGATTCCAGGATTTTTCCATTTTTCACCCCAGGAATTTTTGCTAGATATATAAATACTGCACAAAATTCCCTAAAGAGAAGTGCTAGAGCTCTGAGTGCTCCCATCATCCTTCTAAAATAAGAAAAACTGGAAATAAGAAAAATTTCTGTTAAATCTCCAGTTATCCAATGATTTAGTAATTCCACGTGGAACAGCCTCTCTTGCCCTCCTGATTTCTGCAGTTATAAAGTTACAGGTTTGGGGGCTTTTGAAAGCCAAACATAATATTGCAAAAAATTAAACACAAACACACACAGACCCTTTTCTTCCACTGAACAGGGGAAAAAAAAAGAACCAACTTCCTGGTGAATCCTGCCATGTGGATTTGAAGTTGTTAATGGATTCCACATTGGTGGACAAAACAGCCTGACAGGTCTGACCAGGCAGGATCCCTCTGCAGTTGTTCCACACACTGATTTGGCCTGACAACTCCCTAATTCTGATGAGGTGAGAGTGAGGAGATTATGAGGAGAAATCCCTCATCTCCCTGCAGCAATCTTGGGAGCCAAATTATCCCTTTCATGTGCCCAGGGAAAGATTGCAGCAAAATGAGCGAGAGGAGCATTTCTTCTTCCTATGCTGACACCCAGCTGATTACCTCAGGACACTGATTATCCTGGGACATTAATGAAATGAGTCTCCCAGGATATTCCTGCATGCTGTTCCCATTATTCCAACAGGGAAAAAAAGGCAGGAGTGGGTTCAGTGGCTTCCCTACCTTAACATCAAAGCCTGGAATCAAACCCAGATCCCAGCCCGTGCCTGAGCAACGTGTTCTGAAGTGTCAGGAAGTGATCCCTAAAGTTCTGGAGCTTTGTTGTGACACCATCCACCTCCCTGCACAGTTATCCAAACCCAATAGGTGCTGTGTCAATTAAAAAAATATACAGCCCTAGGAATGATAAGGACTGAGATGGGTGGCTCTCCAGGGAAAATGCCCTTCTGGAAATATCCCACCAAAAAGAGCACTGAGGACACAGTTCATCTGCTGTTTATTTGGCTCCCAGCATTATCTAGATGAAACATGCAGTAAATAAAAAAGAAAAAAACTTTCTTTTTAAAAAACACCTTCTCATCTCTGTGATTATTCCAAGTTCTTTACAACAGCTCCAGGATTTGAGGCACCCCTGTAAAACATTTCGATCAGGCTGTGCCAGCTATTTATTTATGTCACCAACAGGAACATTCAAAAGCGATTAAAGCAAAAAAAAAAGACGAGAGAAAGAAAAGATATGAGAAAATGGCATCGCTGTGACCGCTGAGAGACTCAGCTTTTAACTTGTCAAGAAAGTCAAAAACTGCCATGAATGTTTACTGAAAAAACAGGGAGCATGCAAAAAAAAAAAAAAAAAAAAGGGGGGGGGAAAAAAAAA
>JAOTQP010000856.1:4165272-4180077 GCA_026413545.1 Cichladusa arquata
AAAAAAAGGGGGGGGGAAAAAAAAATTCATCTCGTGCTCTGAGCTATAAAATTACAGCGGCCGGGGATGGGAGGGCTGGGGGCCCCTGCAGGATCCCTGCAATTACATCACCGGGCCGGTGATGGCCGTGACAACTTACATATGAAAGGTTTGACAGTGCTGTGGATGTGCTTGTGCTGCTTGAGGCCCGAGGAGGTGGCGAAGGTCTTGCCACAGTCGGGGCAGGCGTGGGCTCGTGCCCCCACGTGCTGGGAGCGGATGTGCCGCTGGAGGTTGCTGGGGTCCGTAAACACCTGTGGGGAAAACACCTTCAGGAGGGGGGGACAGCAGGAGGAGAAGGGTCTGCATGTGAAAACCTGATTTTGATAGGGTTTTATCCAGTGCTGCTCGTGGTTTGAGGAGTGCAGGGTGGACAGGTGAGAAGAGGTGATCAAAGAGCTCTGTTGGTGCCCTGCCAGGCTGTGGGACCTCCTCAAGTGTGGGGTGCTCATGGTTTGACATGAGCACCTCTCCAGGTGTGTGGTGCCCATGGTTTGATGGGTCTGTGGCACTTCCCTGAATGTATGGTGTCCATGGTTTGACACGAGCATCTCCCTGAGTGTGTGGTGTCCATGGTTTGATGGGTCTGTGGCATCTCCCTGAGTGTGTGGTGTCCATGGTTTGACAGGTCTGTGGCACCTCCCTGAGTGTGTGGTGTCCATGGTTTGACAGGTCTGTGGCACCTCCCTGAGTGTGTGGTGTCCGTGGTTTGATGGGTCTGTGGCACCTCCCTGAGTGTGTGGTGTCCATGGTTTGATGGGTCTGTGGCATCTCCCTGAGTGTGTGGTGTCCGTGTTTTGCTCACCCACATCTGCCCAGCACAACCCTCACCACCACCCCAATACCCAGCTGGGAATGGCCAAAGAGGAGTGGGTTGGGAGAAGGTTGAGCTTCACACCCCCAGTGGAATGCCCAGGACAGTGAGGACACCTCTTCACCCTGGGACAGGGACAGTGGGGTCACCTCTCCCTGGTCACCCTGCTCTGGGCCAGCACGGGCCACCCATCCCCTGCAGCCCTGGCCCAGGTCCCACTGTCCTCTCCCATGGAAACTCTCCTGCACCCCTTTCCCCAGGTCCCTGCACCCACTCCTGGGTGAATCCCCCATGGACACTGTGTCCTGCACCCCCAAATCCCAGTGCCCCCCACCCCAGGTGAACCCCCATGGACACTG
Source organism: Cichladusa arquata (assembly GCA_026413545.1). Lineage (NCBI taxonomy): Eukaryota > Metazoa > Chordata > Aves > Passeriformes > Muscicapidae > Cichladusa > Cichladusa arquata. The sequence continues at coordinate 4,166,485 of JAOTQP010000856.1, forward strand.
TGTCCTGCACCCCCAAATCCCAGTGTCCTCCTAGGTGAATCCCCCATTCCTGCACCCTTTTCCCCAAATCCCAGTGTCCTCCCCCAGATGAATCCCCCATGGACACTGTGTCCTGCACCCCTAAATCCCAGTGTCCTCCCAGGTGAATTCCCTATGGACACTGTGTCCTGCACCCTTTTCCCCAAATGCCAGTGCCCTCCCAGGTGAATCCCCCATGAACACTGTGTCCTGCACCCCAAATCCCAGTGCCCCCCACCCCAGGTGAACCCCCATGGACACTGTGTTCTGCACCCCTAAATCCCAGTGTCCTCTCAGGTGAATCCCCATGGACACTGTGTCCTGCACCCCCAAATCCCAGTGCCCTCCCAGGTGAACCCCCATGGACACTGTGTCCCCACTGTACCTTAACACAGTTTTCACATTCAAACCGTTTCCCACTGTCGTGAGACATTTGGTGCCGAATCAGGTTGGATTTCCAGTTGAAGGCCTTGGGACACTGGTCACACTTGTACTCCCTCTCCTCGGTGTGGATCACCATGTGCTGCTCCAGGCTGGGAAAGAGGGACAGGCTGACTCAGAGCACCCACAGCAGGCACTGAGGCAGGTCTGAGAGCAGAGAGGGGACAGAGATGGTGACAGAACCAGATGTGGGGCCTGGGGGGTTCCAGTGGTGCCTCAGAGCAGGAAGGGACCAGCTCATAGATTGTGAGAGGTTCAGTGACACTCTAACACCATGTAAGGTTTTGGACATTTACAGATACCCTGTTCTGCCTCAAAATGTCACTGTTTTATGCTATTTCTTATTAATACCTGAGTCCATCCTCAAAGGCAAAAAGAAAAGTGAACTCAGCTCTGACCCTGCAGGTTCTTGAGGGGAAAAATGGGCACTTTGTGACCAAAATTTCAGTGGCATCCCCCTGGGGAAAGAAGAGATATTTGCTGCTGCTGAGACTCTCACGTGTCCATTTTCACAGGCACCTGGCCCATGGCGTCCCAGAACACAGGGACTCACCGTTGGGAAGAAACATGATAAGGTGCAAACACGTTTCACTTCTAAATGTCAGACATCTCTGATTACTTCACTCAGCAATTTCACCTTCTGCCAACTGGCAGCGTCTCCAGGCTGGGGGATGATGGCAATCCCGAGTGGCTGCTGGCACAGGGCCACAGCAGGGATGGCACATGGTGCTCCAGTGCCCTGTGCCATGGGAAACCTGCACCTCCCTGCCCAGGGATCCTGCACCTCTCAGACCTTAAACCCTGCATCCCTCAGCCCTTAAATCCTGCATCTCTCAGCCCTTAAATCCTGCATCCCTCAGCCCTTAAATCCTGCACCTCTCAGACCTTACACCTGCACCTCTCAGACTTTAAATCCTGCATCTCTCAGGCCAAAAATCCTGCACCTCCCTGCACATCTTAGGCTGGGAATCCTGCTCCTCTCATGCTGAGAATCCTGCATCCCTCTGGACAGAAACTCTGCATATCTGAGGCCAGGAATCCTGCATCTGTCTGATCAGAAATCCTGTTTCTCTCAGCCCTTAAATCCTGCTTCTCTCAGGCCAGGAACCCTGCACATCTTAGGCTGGGAATCCTGCAACTCTCAGACAGAAATCCTGCTGCTCTCAGCCCTTAAATCCTCAGGCCAAAAATCCTGCACCTCCCTGTACCTCTTATGCTGGGAATCCTGCATCTCTCTGGTCAGAAATCCTGTTTCTCTCAGGGCTTAAATCTTGCATCTCTTCAGCCAGGAATTCTGCACCTCTTAGCCAGAAATCCTGCATGTCTCAGTCTTGGAATCCTGCATCTCTTTGGCCAGAAATCCTGCACATCTCAGGCTGGGAATTCTGCACATCTCAGACCAGGAATCCAGTTCCTTTCAGGCCAGGAATCCTGCACCTCTCAGACAGGAATCCTCCATATCTGATGCCAGGAATCCTGCACATCTTGGGCCAAGAATCCTGTTCCTCTCAGGCTGGGAATCCTGCAGCTCTCAGCCAGAAAATCTGCACATTTCAGGAGTTAAATCCTGCACCTCTATGGCCATGAATGCTGCACCTCTATGGCCAGGAATCCTGCACAGCTCAGACCAGGAATCCTGCACATCTCGGATCAGGAATTCTGCACCTCTCAGGCCAGCCCTGAGGAGCAAGGGAAGGAAATCTGCATCCTCTGCTTCCTTTGGGGCAGGTTAACAGGAGTTACAAACACTACTCTTACTGTGAGTTCTAAAAAAAACCAGCTCACATGGAATCTGCTCCTGCCTGGCACCCCTATCCATGCATATTAAACCATTCCTACAGAACCTTAAAGCATGGCTGCATTTTTACAGAAACATTAAAGCTGAACACTACTGGAAAACCCAGTCTTCATTAAATACCACAGGGAAGATGCTCCCTGGGCATTTTCCAGAGAGCTGAGGGATTCAGGATCCCAGGAATTGTGTCAGCTTTTGGTCACCCAACACCCAAAACTCCTCCCTTGGAGCACCAGCCCTCATCCCAAGCAGATAATTCATATTCATGGACATGCCCCTCATAAACTGCCAGCCCACTCATTTGAAAGCAGCAATATTCATTTTGCTCAAGAAACTGTGCTCTTAAAACGACCAGATTTTTAACACACACAAAGTAACACAAGCCTTTCATATGCACATCCAAAAATACTCTGCTGTTAACTGTGATTTATGAGCTTATTTTGAGCAAATATGGTCAAGCTAATATGCTGTTTAGAGGCAAGTACCTACTGGGATTAGCAAAACATTTATTTATTTAGTCAGCTGCTAAATGCTCAATTTCAGGTCCCCAGTGGCATCCTTGATTTCATCTGTATTAACTTTGAAAAATTCTAAGACCATCCAGGCACTCTGAATGGGTTTATTTTGTGTTTTAGAGACTTTAAACTTGGCAGATTGATGGGGGAGAGACTGATGTGGACATTTCCTCCCCACCAGTCCACCAGCATGTCAAAGGCTAACTTGCTTTTCCCTTATAAAAGAAAAAAATTAAAAATCAACTTTATATTACTTATCCCAAAATATTGGGTCAAAAAGGCAAAAAACTCAAGGCTACAGTGCCAGTTTAGGAATACACAAAAGGTACAAATAGGATACAACACATACATTTCAAAAGGGTATTTCCTAGTTAATATAAAAATTACAGAGTGCTGGATGCTAAAGAGGAGGGAGCTCCTGACAGTGATGGATAAAAGAATTGGAATTTTTACTAAAATCCATAATATTGAACACATTTGAAGGAAGTTCTCCTTGTCTGGTCAGATAAACAAATGAAGAAAATTGCAGCCTCATTTCTAATGAGGGTACCCAATGTAGAGACACGAGGTGAGGGGTAAAGAAACCACACTGGGCTAAGAGAATCCCATACAGGAATCCCAGGATCCATCTCAGATTCCACCCAAGCTCTTTTCCATGCAGATACAGGGAATTCTCTGTAGGCTCCACCTTTCTCTGCATTTTTAAAATAGATTTTTTCCCCCTTTCACTTCCTCACCCAGATCAAAGAGCTGAAAGCATCAATGTAATTAAGTTCAAAGTGACAAAAGCAGGTTTTTAAATGTTAAACTGAAGTGAAACAGCCCTTACAGGGGCTTTAACCTCCAGGTTTTTGCTCTGCTTGGGCAGAGCCAGACAGGGGATTGCCAGTTCTCACAGTTTTATAACAAATCTTGTGGTGCTTGTTCACCCAAGAAGGCAAAAGAAATGAGTATGTGAGAACTTCAGCCTCCGGTAAACACAGAAAACTCTGCTTTTATAGAATTTTATAAAGGCTTTTATCAAGGCTTAGGATGCAAATAAACACAATCTTAAAGTGATTAAAAAAACCCTCAACTTTTAAAGCTGGCTCCTAATATTTAACTATTTGAGTCTCACTTTGCCAATGAATTAGAGAGCTCAAAGATCACTGTGTTAAATTTGCATTTCATTACTACCACATTCTGCTTTAAAAAATTCAGATTTTCAGCTAAAACCTGAGTTAAAATACTTTCCCTTTTAAAGAGAAGTTTAATTCTTGTCTAGAGTTGCTGTATAATCATAATAACTGAATAATTGTTGCAAATTTAAAAATGAGCTGGAGAATATCTAATCTTCTTTTTTTTCCTTTTCATATTACTGTTGCAAGAGTGTTTGGTGGACCCAAAGAAAATTAAAAATGTGATGGGAATAGAATTTTTAAATTGTCCCTGCCAGATCAAATAGGAGCTTTTGGCCACATGAGTTCTTAGGGCATCGACACCTCTTCAAACCCACTCATCTCAAAGGAGCAAGAACCAAATTTAAGAGAAGCCTTCATGCACATTTTGACAGAACTAATATTGGTGTTTTTTTCCTCCAGAACAGAGCAAATGGTGGAAAGATCCCACCCAGGTCTCTCAGAAAAGTTCCCTGAAACTTCCCACCAACAACTCTTGGGTGCTTCTACCAACAATGAAAAGCACCAGTCTACAAAATCAAGGTGGAATAAAACACTGCCCAACAGCCACAGAGGGTCCCAAAGTGAACACTCCTAAACCTTGTGGGGAAAGGAAAAGTTTCTATGGAAAAAGGAAAGGCTGATCCCAAAAGAACATTCTGAAATGTTCTTTGTTTCTGAAATGTTATGGAGAAAGGAAAGGTGTCTATGGGGAAAGGAAAGGTTTACCCCAAAAAGAACATTGCTAAAGCCTATGGAGGAAGGAAAGGTTTCTGTGGAAGAAGGAAAGGTTTCTGTGGAAGAAGGAAAGTTTCTGTGGAAGAAGGAAAGTTTTCTGTGGAGGAAGGAAAGGTTTCTGTGGAAGAAAGAAAGAAAGGTGTCTATGGAAGAAGGAAAGGTTTCTATGGAGGAAGGAAGTGTTTCTATGAAAGAAGGAGAGGTTTCTGTGGAGGAAGGAAAGGTGTCAATGGAAGAAGGAGAGGTTTCTATGGAAGAAGGAGAGGTTTCTGTGGAAGAAGGAAAGGTGTCTATGGAAGAAGGAGAGGTTTCTATGGAGGAAGGAAAGGTTTCTATGGAGAAAGGAAAGGTTTCTATGGAAGAAGGAAAGGTTTCTATGGAGAAAGGAAAGGTGTCAATGGAAGAAGGAGAGGTTTCTGTGGAGGAAGGAAAGGTTTCTATGGAAGAAGGAGAGGTTTCTGTGGAGGAAGGAAAGGTGTCTATGGAAGAAGGAAAGGTTGAAGCTTTCAGTCCTCCCCATCACCCCCTTGCCAGCACACAGAGGGGAGGCCAGCGCAGCTCTGGCTGCCCGTGGGTACCTGTATTTGTTGGGGAACATCCTCTCACAGTCCTTGCACTCGTAGACCTGTCCATCCCCGAGCCCCTCCTGCTTGATGCCCTCGCTGAGGCTCTCGTACAGGGCCCCCACGGCGCTGCAGCCGTACTTCTTGTGTCGCCGCAGCTCCAGCTTGGACTGGAACAGCTCATCGCAGTCCTCGCAGCGGAACGAGGGCTCTTCTGCAACACACACAGCAGCCCATGGTCAGCCCTGCCCCAGAAACACTGCCAGCCTGGGCTGCTGCACCCAGAGGGGAGGCAAAGCTCCCCCAGCCCAGCAAACAAACAAACAGAGAGAGAATTTGCAAGTGTGAGAGGAGACAACCCAAGGGAGGCTGTGCCAGCAGCTGCTTTCACTTTAAGCATTAAGAGAGAAAAAAAAAAATTAGATCACACAACTAGAGGAGATCTTGTTTTCTTTGTGTCTTGGCCTCTGCTGAGATGGAGAGACCTGCAGGGATTGGGAGACACACAAAATTCTGGGCTCGTTCTGGAGCGCTGCGCTTGTCTGCGAGGAGGGGTTTGAAATTATGAATGAGCTTTCCTCAGAAAGGGATGCCAGGGAAAAAGGAACAAGCCAGACTCATACAAACACAGATAGTGAGAAAAGCAAACTGCCACAGCACAAACCTGGAGAAGCTTCTTTCTAAGAAACTGCCTGTCTAATGTTCTCCTCTCAGTTTTCCACTGCAGGAGCTCAGGCTCCATCAGCCCGAGGAGTCCCAGCCCAGAGCACCATGGAAGGAAGAGCAGGGAGCCAAAGGCTTTGTTGCTGCTCTCTTTGCTTTTTTCTTTTTCTTTAGATATATTTTTCTTAAGTTCTAATGCACATAATAAATTACTGTAGTCAAGGTCAAACAAATTAAAAAGAGGGCAGCTATTATTAAGTTTACAAGGCAGCATCCTGACCATGGTGCCAAGCCAAACAATCGGCTCAGAGCTGTAAATTTTCCAGGAGAACGAGCTCTGCGAGGGAGTCGGGACAGCTCTGGGTTTCTCCACCCTGGAACAGAAGCTTTCCAGCCCCCTCTGAGTCACTGGAGCTGCATTTCCCTGTCCTCCCCGACCCTCTTCCTCCACGCTCCGCTGCTCTGCCTGCTTCTCTTTTTCTGATAACTTCCCTCCCAGAAGGAGCAGCCTGTGGGGAGTGCATTATCTCCGAGGGAGGATTGGGAATATTCTGAGAGCTGCAGCCAGAGGGGATGCTGTGCTGGAGCTGATCCAGCTGCTCCCCAGAGCAGGATTTTGGGGTGGGATGTGGCCACACTCGAATTCTCAGAACAAAACCTTCAACCCCTGAGCAAATCTCTGCTGTAAAATCTCCCCTTGCCCTTGTTTACGCCAAATTTTGCACAACTGCAAACACTTAGGCTGAGCTTTAAGGCCTGGAATGGTGTTTTATATAAATCAGGGTTAATTTTGTTATGAGTGTGACAGGAGTGGAAGCACAGGCAGTGTCACACCCAGAGATGCTCCCAGCTGGGCACTCACATCCCATCTCCCTTTCTCTGCTCAAACCTGTTTAAAACTGAGCAAGGCAAGGTCCCAGAGGCTGCTGCAGCAGCGATGTGGGCAGAGGAAACCCTCTGCACACTCTGCACACCTACACGGAAAGTATTGACATGGGAAAAGTCTGAAAAGGCTGAAAAAGAAAGTATCACCCAAACTCAGCCAGCACAGCCTGGCTGGGCATCCCAGCAGCTCCCCAGGGCTCCCAGAGCCACCCACAGCAGGATGATCCAAAGCTGCAGCAGCATCTCCTCAGCTGCACAACACAGGGGTGCAAGGAAAAATAAAATCCAGCAGGTCAACAAAGGGATTTTGGCTAAAAAAAGAAGACCCAAGTGAAGAAAATAGCCAATCATTCTCATTTCAGCTCATTTTGAGGGTTCACACACTCTGAAATTGCTGGCAGCAGCCTCACCACGAGGGGGGTCAGGCCCTGCTCTGCTCCTCAGAGAAATTCTCTTTACTGCATTTTGTAGAGCAGGATCAATGTGTACCTCGTGTGTTTTGTGCCCCTGGGGAGGGAAACCTGGAACACCAGTAACAGCAGTATGGAGAGACTCTGTATCACCTACCATTAAAATAATCAAAACTACTTTTTATGAATGAAAAGAAGAAAAAAAAAAAAAAAGAAAAAAGTGTAGCATCAAACTCCAGTGACATGGAACTGCTCTGGTGAGGTGTTTCTCTACCTCAGAGCCAACATTTCCCCTCTTTGCTCTTCTGTAAATGCAGCAGTGGCTTAACCAGGAAGGAATTTTTGGAGGAGTGACTCCAGGCTGGGAAGCCCCAGGTCCCTTCACCTCCTAACAAGCTCCTACCAAACCCCCAGTATCCCTCAAGCTCCACCTGGCAAATCCCCACACCTGAAAACACTTGGAATGGAGGAAAGAGATTTTTTTTATCCCCTTCTTTTGATTTCAGAGAAAATGCAATGAAATTCCTTCCACAAATCCAGGTGGAATTCTTCCTGCTTCAGTTTGAGATTTACATGAGTAACTGCAGCTTATTTCTCCCAAACTCTCCTCTAGGAAGCAGAAATCCTCTCTGGGTTTGGAAAAGCAGCCATGAAGAGTCATTTCCTCCATACCTGGCTGGAGCTGGGTAACTGATCCCTCCCACAGCACACCCTGACACTGCCCTGCCTGCAGAGAAATATATTAATGAAATACATTAATACCCTCAAGAATATTCTAGAGAAGAGATCTTGCTTCTAATTCACCACATCCTTTGCCAGATCTCACCCACATCACACACAGTACAAGGGGACAACAAACACATCAGGTTTTCCACAGGTGGAAAGATGGAGCATAGGGAAAGCAATTCCTGTGCTTGAGTATCTGGGTTTGGAAAAAGAAATTTGTATTGAAAGGAGACTTAGAGAGCTGACAAAAATATGATTTAAAACCTTGTAACCACGTGTTATTCATGTTGCCACTGGTTGTAAATCCTGTTTTGATGCTCAGACAGGCTAAAGAGAGGAAACACTGATCAGGTGGGAGAGCAGCTGTGGCTGCCCCTGGATCCCTGGAAGCTCCAAAGCCAGGTTGGAGGGGGATTGGAGCAGCCTGGGACAGTGGGAGGTGTCCCTGCCCAGGACAGGGGTGGGATAAGATCATCCTTCAGGTCCTTCCATCCCAAACCATTCCATGATAATTTATCCATGTTCCTCTGGCATTCCCAGTTCTGAGCTCCAGCACATCCCAGAACAAATCCCCTGCAGGGGAAGGACCTGAGCCTGGCTTAGGACCAGAGCATCCCCTACAAAACCCAAACCTAAACCAGCACGGAGGCTCAGGCTGAACTGAGATCTGGCACTGATTCTGTGTCTGGAGCAGACTCCCATTTGCAGACTCCAGGTTTGTTCAACTGCTCCTTTTTTTTTCTGCCTGTAAGTACCAAAAATAAAAAAGGTCGCCTTTCAAAACAAGTTCTCATTAAAGTTTTCCCCTTTCTTTAAGCATCACAAATGAAAATCCTGCCCTTCACAAAGGTAACAGCCTCGGTGTGTGACAGGGAGAAGGGGCTGCAAAGAAAAGAACAGCCCCAGTTACACCGAAATTGCTGCCTGTTCTCCGTGTCGTGTTTGTCAAATCTGTGGTTATGTGTGCCTATCTGAAGTTCCATCAGTAACACTCAGGACAAAGCAGGAATGTAACAGAAAAATAAATCAGTGCCTAATAGCTTTCAGAGAAACCAAGGGGAACACAATTATGTGGCATCTACATGCTAATCTACCAGACTCGAATCTCAAAGGAGTTCAAGTGCCCTACTCAAAATTCCTGCAGTGATAAGGGGTCTGCTGTGTTTGGCTGGGGTTGAGAGGAAAGATTTTTATGATAATTATCTTTGTGTGGAACAATTTTGCATTTTCTCTCCTGTTAATTCCGAAGTGAGCTGGGGGTGCGAGGCAGCAGGAAGATAGCCCTGCTGAAAGTAAAAAGTATTAAGGAGTCAAATATTTAATGTTGGCCTGGCATAATTTGACAGCAATTATGCAGCAAAAGCACTAGACGTTACCAGGAAGATCCAGATAAATGTTCCATAATGACAGAGATGGAAAACAAGGAGCACTTTTTGCTTGTTCACATAAAAGCCTGTTAGGAACTGAAATGCAGAACAGCGGTGAGTTTTCATTCAGATTTCTCCTTGGCATCAAAAAAAAAAAAAAAAAAAAAAAAAAAAAAGGGTTAAAAAATTATTCACCTCCATGTGTTGGTCTTGAGAAATTTTTTTTTTTTTTTTGGAGAGGAGAGCAGTGAAAAAATAGTCCCAAACTTGATATGAGGCAGCAAATACCACACTTCACCCCAGCCCTTCAGCGAAAGAACTTCCAGCAGCACAAAACCTCAAACTATCCCATTTCCCAGAAATATTGGAAACTAATTGTGCAGGATTTTGCTGCAAATTTGCATCAGAAATCATATTTATGTACAAGTAAAAAAAACTAAATGTATTGTGGGATGCCCAGAGAGAACTCCAATTTCATAAATTAATTTTATAGAGCATTATTTCCAACAACTAGTTTAAAACCACCTGGTAAATGAGAATGTATTTCTAGAAATAAATCATTGAATAATGATGTTGGGCACATCCTTCCCAGTTTTCCTCAGAGATTACTTCCTTGCACAGTGTCTGTAGTGTCAGAGTCTTGGATGAATGTGGGAAAAAGCATCCTAAGAGAGGAGAATCAGTGCTGGGAGCACTTTTAGATTTCCAGAACACTCCATGTATATGTCCTGCTACCTGCTCACAGCTGCTGCAGAGAAAGATGAGGTGTCTTTATTCCAGCAATAATAATTTTAGTGATGACTCTTTCACCCTCTGCCTGAACCCTCCTTTTCCAGATTCCCTAAATCCCTGCAGGCTGCTGTTTTCCAAGCCTTGGGAGGGTTTGGCTATTTTTATTACACCCAAAGTCACTGATGGCCCTGGGGATGGAAAAGGCACCTCTGATGATACCCAAACCCACAAAGAGAAGGAAAAGAAGCTGCTTGAGGCGGATAAAAACTCAGTATTGTGGACTGAGCCTCTCTCAGATGGGAGAGAGTGAAAATGAGCACAAAATCCGGACAGTGGCAGAAGGGGCAGGTCCTGGCTCAGGTTTGGTCCCAGGTTTTGAGGTCCCAGGTTTTGAGGTCCCAGCAGTGCCAGAGAGCAGCAGGAGCTCCTGGGGAGGCCTTACCTTCCATGCTGGGTGCCATGTTCCCAAGGGAATAACCTCCTTCCTTCAGACACACCAGGAGCTCTTCTCCAGGTTCAATCTCTTTAATAACTTTGTAATAGACCTGGGAATCACAAACAGAACAGACACGTTAAATATGCAAAGCCTTGCATTTTATATTTTAACCAATAGCTCAAATTGCTGCAGCTAATAGGGGAGGCTGTCCCTTGATTTGGGATAATTGCTGCTCAGAGCTCATTTTCCTGCCTTTATTTCACTCTTTGGGTGTCAGAGTTTCACAGGGTTTAGACAATAAAAAATATTTTGGGTAACAGCCTCTCTCCTTCAAATTACAACAAATCTTCCCCCCCCCTTTTTTTTTCCCTGTTCTCCTATGAGCCCAGTGTTTGTCACAGTGAAGGGAAGATTAAACTGATGGAATTGTTGTGTTTAAGGCTCTGCTCTCTGAGCCAAAATTGGCCTCATGATTAGAGCCAAATTACCACATCTCCACAAAATTATTCTGTTGATTTTTCTCCCCAACAGCCTAGACCTGAGCCCTAAACACAGCCATGAACCACCCCAGGTGAGCAGTTCACCCACATTCTGAGCTCCTGTGTGAACACAGACCCTGGACCTTCCAAAACATCCTGAGCACAGCTCTGTTCACCTCCTGGACCTTTGTCATTGCACCGGGAGAAAACCCCAAAGCAGGAACAGGATTCAGGTAATGGCAGAGCCCATGCACCTTATTTTCTCTGTTCTACCCCAAACCCCACAGAAACCAGGGCAGTGGGTCCAGGGACAGCTGGGTCACACTGGGCAGATCCCTGTGGCCTCATTCCCTCCCCTGCACCTGCTCCAGGAGCTCCATGGCTTTTGTCCTGAGGAGATTCAGTGTCCCTCATACGTTTTCCAAACTTTTGGAGTACACTGGACCCTGTCCTAATGCAATATCATGAGAATTTACCTGGTAACAGTTATTAACTTTCAGGTTTTCTTAGCACTGCGTTTAACAACAATTCAAGAAATTCTTTTCCAGGGTGAAAACCACATTTCACCCAGAACAATTCCCTAAATTTGCTGCCACTCTGCTCCTGCCAGCTTGTGTATATGGGGAAGGAGCACACACACTCCTAAATTCCTGCCTGGGGTGCATTAATTGTGTCACCACGACGCATTTCTCTTCCCAGAGCCCCTTTCCCTCCCTCCCTGGCACAGAACACGAGGCTTTGGCAGATGTGTGGCCCCAGGCCCGGCGGGAGCAGCAGCAGCTGCTCGGGATGCTCCCAAAATTGTCCTCCCCGCCCCGGAGCTGCGGGGAGATGTGATCGCAGGGAGAGGGATGCGACTCCAGGGACGGGCGGCTGCAGGGACACGGGACACGGGACAGGGGACATCACACCCAGAGCTGCAGGGACAGGGGACATCCCTCCCAGAGCTGTGGGGACACGGGACATCCCTGCCAGAGCTGTGGGGACAGGGGACATCCCTCCCAGAGCTGTGGGGACACGGGACATCCCTCCCAGAGCTGTGGGGACAGGGGACATCCCTGCCAGAGCTGCGGGGACAGGGGACATCCCTCCCAGAGCTGCAGGGACACGGGACATCCCTCCCAGAGCTGTGGGGACTCGGGACATCGCTCCCAGAGCTGCGGGGACAGGGGACATCGCTCCCAGAGCTGCGGGGACAGGGGACATCCCTCCCAGAGCTGCGGGGACACGGGACATCGCTCTCAGAGCTGTGGGGACAGGGGGCATCGCTCCCAGAGCTGCGGGGACCGTGGAGCACGGTTACCGCTCAGAACTTTCCCTCCACACCGAGGTGGGGACGCTCCCGACCGATCACCCCGCGTTACACCGAGCACCAGGACAGCCCGCGATCCGCCCCAGCCACCGCACTGGTTCCACCCGCAGGTCCACGAGCGGAGCGGCTCCCCAGCTCTCGGGATAATTACGAGGGAGCCGCTCCCCATCTCTCGGGATAATTAACGCGCTCCGCCGCCCCTGGCGCCGCCCGGCGCCTCCCGGTCCCGCTCCGGCTCCCAGCAGCCGAACCGGGGCTCCCCCCTCTCCCCGGGACACACCGAGGAGAAGTTGCCGGTGGGGAGCGCTCCCGGTGCTGCCGGTACCGGGAGCGGGATGGGGCCGGGACCGGGATCGGGACCGGGATAGGACCGGGACCGGGATGGGGATGGGGATTGGGATGGTTTTTGGGACGGGGATGGGGATGGGGATAAGGATCGGGTCCGGCAGAGCGGCCCCTGCCCGCCCCAGCAGGTGGCACACGCCGCCCGCCACCGGCCCCGCCACCGCCGCGGCCACCCCGCCGCTCCCTCGGAGCCGCTCCCGGGCGATGCGAACGGAACGGGCCGGGCCGGGCCGGGCTGGGCTGATCTGGGCCGGGCCGGGCCGGGCTGGGCTGATCTGGGCTGGGCCGGGCCGGGCCGGGCTGATCTGGGCCGGGCCGGGCCGGGCTGGGCTCCCCTGACCTGCTCGCTCCTGTCCCGCGGCCGCGGCGCTCCTCCGGTGCCGGCGGCCGGGCCGGTGGTGGGGAGGGCAGGGAAGGGAAGAGGAGGGAACGGGAGGGGAGGGAAGGGAAGAAGGGCAGCGGGGCTGTGTCTGTGAGCAGCTGCAAGGCCGGGGCAGACGGAGTCACAGCCGCCCCCATGAACGGGGTGGTGCGGGGCGGCTCTTACCGGGAGCTGCGGTACCGAGTACTGTGACACGGCCCTAACCGGGGGTACAGCCCCGACTGAGCACCCGGTACAGCCCTAACCGAGTGCTGTGACACAGCCCTAACGGGGGTACAGCCCTAACCGAGTGCTGTGACACGGCCCTAACCGAGGGTACAGCCCTCACTGAGCACCCGGTACAGCCCTAACGGAGTACTGTGACACAGCCCTAACCGGGGGTACAGCCCTCACTGAACACCCGGTACAGCCCTAACCGAGTGCTGTGACACAGCCCTAACCGGGGGTACAGCCCTCACTGAACACCCGGTACAGCCCTAACCGAGTGCTGTGACACAGCCCTAACCGGGGGTACAGCCCTCACTGAACACCCGGTACAGCCCTAACCGAGTGCTGTGACACAGCCCTAACCGGGGGTACAGCCCTCACTGAACACCCGGTACAGCCCTAACCGAGTGCTGTGACACAGC
>JAOTQP010000856.1:4180177-4212619 GCA_026413545.1 Cichladusa arquata
CGGGGGTACAGCTCCGACTGAGCACCCGGTACAGCCCTAACCGAGTGCTGTGACACAGCCCTAACCGGGGGTACAGCTCCGACTGAGCACCCGGTACAGCCCTAACCGAGTGCTGTGACACAGCCCTAACCGGGGGTACAGCTCCGACTGAGCACCCGGTACAGCCCTAACCGAGTGCTGTGACACAGCCCTAACCGGGGGTACAGCCCTCACTGAGCACCCGGTACAGCCCTAACTAGGGGTACAGCCCTTACCGATCAACCCGTAAAGTCCTTTTCAGGAGCTCCGGTGCAAACCTTACCGAGCACCCCGTACAGCCCTTACCGGGAGCTCCGGTACAGCCCTAACCGAGTGTTCTGACACAGCCCTAACCGGGGGTACAGCCCTAACCGGGGGTACAGCCCTTACCAGCACCCGCTCCAGCCCTTTTCGGTGCATCCCGGTCCTCCCCGGCTGTTTGCTGGCCCTGCCTCCCTCCCTCCGTCCATCCGTCCGTCCCGGCCTCAGCACAGCCGACCCCTCCCCAACTCACCCCAATATCGGTGCCTGAGCACCCAGCACTGCCCGGGCATCTCTCAGCGGGATTTCAAAGCAGGGATGGTCACAGACACAGAGATTTGGGATGGGAAATGAAGTCCCAAAATATCCCAAACTGCCCAGACCCCGTCCCTGTGCCTGCCAGAATCCTTGGTGTAATTCCATCACCGTTTTCCACTGGTCTGCAAACAGTTCTCCCAGTGCAGACACATCTGTCCTCATCCAGCTGTGAGTCCAAAAACGGGACCTGGTGCTGTGGGCAGGATCTGGGCATCTCCCTGGACCTGGACAGCTCCAGAAAAGTCTGTGGAAACCCCGGGCAGCACCAGGCTGACACAGGACACGCCTGTGCACAGGTGAGAACAGTTCTGAGAGACCCCTGCTCCACCCAGCCCGGGGAGTTCATTTCTGAGGATTCCACTGCAAAATAAGAAGTCATCTAAAATTCTCCTTTTTCTCACTATCTTTTTCATTTGCAATTCAGTGCTTCTCCCTGCTTGTTCTGCAAAAAAAAGCTTTTCCCAGGAGCAAACCACACTGAGCTTAATGGGAAAAGTGCCTGGAAAAAGCCCCAAAATGCAGCCTAGAAGTGAGCTCAGAGCTCAGAACTGACTCAAAAAACCAGAACTCGGGATGGGCCAAGCTAAGAGAGAAAATGAAAATGAAAATAAAATAAAATAAAATAAAATAAAATAAAATAAAATAAAATAAAATAAAATTGCCATTAACAGACTTTCTCTTGCAGCTGGTAACCCAAACCAGCACTAAAACACCAGCTGTGGTCTAAAAGGTCCATGAAGTTCAGAGAGAGAGTCACAAATTTTACAGGGGAAAAATCCTTCAGAATTCCCCTGCCAAGGGCTGACACTGCCCTGGTCTCACCCTTTAGCTCCTTTTCCTCTCCTGTTTGTTCTCAGAACAAAGTAGCTCCTTGTATTTCAAAATGTCTCCTGCAGTCCTTCCAGAAATATAGGACAGGCTCCTTTAATGATCAGGGAAAAGTTGGATTCTGCTGGAGTCACATTATTTCATCAAACATTTCATTATGATAATTAACTTCATCTTTCAGTCATGCTACTGATGGTCTGGGCTCATCAAAGCCTTTTTTATTTGTTGTGCACTGAAAAAGCTCACATTTATTAATCCAGCAGAAGATTTACATTCACAAATCAATTCTGTTTGTTTATAGAAAAGTTCCACACTTGATCATTTCGTGTTTCCCACCACAGCATGGGCAGCTCTCCAAATTACCAGCTTTGTTTTACACTAAATAGTTAACAGGATAAGTAGGGCTTGCTGGTACTGAGAATACTCCTTTTCTTGATTTTTATCAAAATTATTCTGGGCACGGGATGTTGAGGAAAGAAAAAATAAAAGGAAAAAAAAAAAAAAGGAAAACACCCCCAAAATCCCAACACCACAAACAAACAAGGAAATGAGAAGTAACCCAGAGGAATCCTGCTCCATACAGGGATCTGCTGGGGATGTGAACTCAGGGCAGCAGAAATCAGGCTCTGGCTGTCTGGTTTTGCAGCTGAAATAGAACAATTTGGTACAATCACTGAAATATCAGCCCTGCAGAACCACAACAACACATTCTGGGGCTTGTCTCACTCAGAGCACAGCACCACCTCATTCTTCCACTGAAAAAAAAGAGTTCTGGAGCAGGCACAGCCTGGGGAAGAGGTTCAACCACTGCCAGAGCCACGGCAAGGGATGGAGATGGAACACAGAGAGTGGGAAATGTCCATCCCAGAATTACCTCATTAATTAGGGCCCTTCCTAAGAACCAGCCCCATTTCCCTGCTGCAGGGATTTATCTGAGCTTCCACACATTTGTACTTCAGGGGGAAAAGAGCATTAAAAGGGGAGAAAGAGTGTTCACCTAAAATCAAAAACCCACCCACACACACATCAGCTGCAGCAGAGGAGCTCAAAAGCTCAAAACCAGCCTGGAAAAGGTTCTTTGTGTCCTTGTCTCACCAATAATTCACCCCACGGGCAGCCCAGTGAGATTTGTCCCTCCTGCTCCCTCAGACCTGTCCCTGTCTCCAGCTCTGGACATGGAAAATTTGTCCTCGTGAATGTCCAGCCAGGATGGGGCTGCACATTTTGTTTTTGTTTCCTCCTTTGGAATTGCCTCCCCTTTGTTTCTGCTCAGCCACACTGCTTCTGATTTCCTCTTTTTAGGGCTCTTTGTGACGTACTTGGGAATCCTGACTGGAGTTACCAAATCTCTGTAAAATGCACCCAAAATCTCTGCATTGCACACGCACCTCATGCTGGCTGATTAAACAGAGCCCTGATTTTTTTCTGTCTCCTGTCACTCCTTTTTCCCCCCAATATCTGCACCCCAACTAAAAGCACCAGCTGTCACCCTGATTATCATTAATATATAATAATTATATTAATGGCCAGGCCATGAATATAATCATTATATATTATAACTATATTATTACATAGATTCTGTTTAGTATTTCAGACTCTTGAACTGCTCAAGTATTTTCCTTTTTGAGGCAGGAGTAGCAACAGTAAAAAATAAACCATTTCCCTTTTAGTAAATGATATAATTTATCTACCACTTTTTTCCAGTGCTCCTTCAGAATCACAATTATCTCTAACAATCAAGGATCTTCTTTTCAAATGCCTCTCCAGCACAAATAAATATAAAGAAAACTAGCTAATGTTATTCTACATGTGAAAATTGGCTTAATAAATGAAAAACAATGAGTGAAACATCTCAATTAACCTCTTTCTAAATAGAGAAATAAATGCATTTAAAATACATTATAGTCTGTTAATGGGAGAGGAGGGAGGGGGGAAATAATTGAGTGGTCCAGATTTTGCTCACTAAAATCCAGGAAAATTCTCTGTGCATTCCTGGGAGTGTTCCCGGGTTACAGGACTAAAGAAGAACAGAAGGGGACACACACACTCAAAGACCATCTCCCCATGTAAAAAACCTCATTTTCTCAGAAAATAAAATGATTTTGATGAAAATTTTGTCTTGACCCTTATCACAACAGAGCTACTTCGTCATTTAGAGGGCAACCATTTATTGCAAAATTTTTATTTTCTGTGGGTTCTTACAAACAACCCCAAACCTCTTCCTGCTGCCTGAAGGGGAAAGATCAAACTTTTGTCTTTCTTTAGGGTAGGGAAAAAAGTGTCCCCTGGTGAAATAAATGAAGTTAAAGCCAAGGGACAGGATCACGAATGAGGATCCTGATCAGGATCAGGAGTCAGGGGCTGGATGCTGAGCCAGGGACAGGATCATGAATTAGGGACAGGATCACGAATTAGGGACTGGATCATGAATTAGGGACTGGATAATGAATTAGGGACTGGATCACGAATTGGGGACTGGATCACAAATTAAGGACAGAATAATGAATTAGGGACAGGCTCATGAATTAGGGGCTGGATCACGAATTGGGGACTGGATCACAAATTAAGGACAGAATAATGAATTAGGGACAGGCTCATGAATTAGGGACTGGATCACGAGTCAGAGGCTGGATGCTGAGTCGGGGACAGGATCATAAATCAGGGAGTGGATCATGAATTAGGGACTGGATGATGAATTAGGGACAGAATCATGAATCAGGGACAGAATTATGAATTAGGGACTGGATCATGAATTAGGGACTGGATCATGATTTAGGGACAGGATCATGAATCAAGGACAGGATCATGAATTAGGGACTAGATCACAAGTCAGGGGCTGGATGCTGAGTCGGGACAGGACCATAAATCAGGGACAGGATTACGAATTAGGGACAGAATCATGAATTAGGGACAGGATCGTGAATTAGGGACTGGATCACAAGTCAGGGGCTGGATGCTGAGTCGGGATAGGACCATAAATCAGGGACTGTATCATGAATAAGGACTGGATCACGAGTCAGGGGCTGGATGCTGAGTCGGGGCAGGACCATAAATCTGGAGCTTTTAGCTCATCCCTCTGCCCCCTGCCCTGGGTGCTGCCACTGCCCAGCACCCCTGGGCAAGCCCCCAGCCCGTGCTGGGTGCCAGGGCAGCCCAGCAGCCCCGCAGGGAGGTCGTTACCTGCTCGTTGATGTGGCACACAGCCAGGTTCTGCTCGTCGCAGGAGCAGGACACTCGGATGTACTTCAGCCAGTTCCCAGCCCCGCCCTGGCCAGCGTCACTGCAGAACTTCTCGGTGCCCAGGGCATCGGGAATCTGCGGGAGAATGGACAGGGAGGGGTCAGCTGGGGTCAAACGGCAGCCACAGAGGGGAGAGAGGCAGGAAAGGGGTTTGCAGGGCACAACTCCAAACAAGAAATAGAAAGGAGAAAGGTCAGAGATGGAGTTGATAAAGAGACGTATGACAAGGATGAAATCAGCTCTCAGCCATCATCTGAAGGTCCTGGCTGGCAGAACATCCAAGGACACACCTCAGAGTGCTCCATGAGTAAAAGGTTCAGGACTACAAATATTCAGGACTACAAATATTCTGTTAAACACAGCTCTGGTACCACAGCTCAAGAAATCAGAATAGGGAACTCCTCTAAACTGCACTGATTTTAATGACAAGGTCCTTAACTGCTTCATCTTCACATCATTTGTTTCATCTTTCATGCAGGATAATTTTTAATTACAGACCTTTCAATAAACTCTTAAACCAGATCACTTTCCATAGAGCTGTGAGGTTCTATTTTAAAAACTGCTTTACCCAATGCACTACTTTCATTTATCTGAGCACAGCCTGAGAAATTCACTGGTCACATCTGTGTGGCTAAAGGTGAGATGCAGCTTGGCTGCTGTGAAAAAGAGGAATCCTTCAAAATAAAACCCCTCAGATATTTAAAGTCCAGATGTGAGAGAGAAAAAAGAGTTAATTAAGGGGTTGCAGTCCAAAGAAATTAGCTGGTTTGACAAGAAGAGACTTTTCCTCTCTTAAGGAAGTGGAGTTTGGTGACAGAACCAGAGGAGATGCTCAGAATTCCAGAACAACCTTTGGGATGATCCAGCTTGTAATTCACTCAAAAAAGCACATTTTAAAAATGACACAGGACACCTTGAAAACAAGGAGAAGCCCTTTGAGCCCCAGCACAGCAAGGCTCTGCTCTGCTCCTAAGTGGGCCTCCCTGCTCCAGAAACTCCTTTTTCCCTGAGATTCAGATTTCCCTCTGCCCCGAGCAGCCCCTGTGTCAGTGCAAATTACTTCAGTCATCAAAAGCTCTTAACATGCTTTTACTAGCAATTAATTCTCTCAGAATCTCGTGGGATACGATTATATTTTCCCATCTATTTCAAGACACAGAAAAAAAGGAAAAGGTGGGAAAACAAAAGAGAGGAAAAATTAAAGCCCAGCGATGACAGCAACAAGTCGAGCCTAAGGCTGGGATAGAAACCTCATGGGACTGGTCCAGTTCAGGCTCTGGCTCCCAGCTCTGGGCTCCTGGGGGGACCCAGGACCTGCCAGAGCCACCAGGACCTGCCAGAATCACCAGGACAGCTCCCAGCTCCCTGCACTGGGCCCAACAAACATTTCTTGGTTTCATCCCCACAACCAGCCCTCCCTCCTCCAGCTCCCTGGCTGAAAAGGGATGAGGGGAAATCCCTCCTTTATTGCTGGGCTTCTTCCTTCCCAATCAGAACATGGCACTGGGAGTCACTGAAATGCTGCATTTTCTCCTAGAATGTGTTTGGGACAGAAGTGGTGTGAGAAAAGCCTGGCTGTGCTCAGTTTCTTCATCCCCTGCCTGGGAGCACTCAGGGTCATTCACTCATCCCTAACTAGACCATGGAACTTTCTAGACACCCTTGGTCATCCACTGGCAGCACCAAAGCTCTGAGGTGGGCTCTGATGTCACAGGAAGCCAGTTCTGTGTTGTTTGGAAGTTTAAAAAAATCAAAAAAACCTGTTCTTAATGTGGCTGAAACACTATTGAGTTTACTCAAGATAAAATATCAATAACTTCTGTTTTATCTCAGGGAGCTCCAGGCTCACTGAGGCTGCCTAAAGCTGGTGAGATCAAGAGCTTCTCTTGGCTTTTTTGACCCCAAATTGAGTGGCCCAGCCAAGCCAGCCCCTCGAGTGGGGACACACCCAGACACCAAGTGACAGCAGCTTCCAGAGAAACTGTTTGGAAAAACCAAATGAGACAAAGCATTGATGCTCAGCTGGTCTGAAGAGTTTGGGCAGAGTTTGTGGTGGTTTGAGGAACCAGCAGCACACAAACCTCCCAGTGCCAGCAACTGGTGACATTCAGTGGCCCTGGGAACACAAGATGGCAAATCCAGGACACATAAATCAAGTTTATAATTTCACAGCTGTATTTTACAGTTGGTCTCCTTCATCTTCTAGGATGGTTTGAGAGGACACTTAGGGCTATTGAGTGGCTTAGGATGGAAGGAACCTTAAGGATCATTTAGTTCCAACCTCCTGCCCTGGGCAGAGAGCTCGGGGGAAGCCCAGAATTCAGCTGAAATTCATTTTGCAGGGTCCTGCTCGCCAGCTGTGCCTCAGGAGGAGGTTCTGCCAGAGCTTGAAATCACCTGAAACTCTGTGGCTTTATCTGCGTGGGGCATTAAAACCCAAGCTGGGGGTGTGAAATCTGACAGATCAAAACGAGAGAAAGAGAGGGGCTGTGAGAGCCTGAGAACCTGAGCTGCAGTTCTCACACACACTCACTGCCCTCCACAAATAGAACCTGGCACCACAAACAGAACCTGGCACCACAAACAGAACCTGGTACTACAAATAGAACCTGGCACCAAACAGAAGCTGGCACCACAAATAGAACCTGGCACCACAAACAGAACCTGGTACTACAAATAGAACCTGGCACCACAAACAGAACCTGGCACCAAACAGAACCTGGCACCACAAACAGAACCTGGCACCACAAACAGAACCTGGCACCAAACAGAACCTGGTACTACAAATAGAACCTGGCACCACAAACAGAACCTGGCACCAAACAGAACCTGGCACCAAACAGAACCTGGTACTACAAATAGAACCTGGTACCACAAATAGAACCTGGCACCACAAATAGAACCTGGCACCAAACAGAACCTGGCACCAAAAGAACCTGCCCAAAGCCCAAACAGGGGGTCTGCACCCAGCCACCCCTCACCATGGATCAGGATCCTCAGAAAATGGGGTAAATGGGGTGATCAGCTGCTCTCAGAGGGCTGCAGGACCAGCTCAGAGCCAGGGCAGCTCCTGGGCCAGCCCAGCCCCCGGTGGCCAACACCTCTAATTAAAGATCAGGTTCACACGCTCGCACTCTCTGCTGATGGTCTCTATCAAAGTTATTTCACAGCAGCAGTCCCCCTGCACTATCTGCAGTATCTGTTCTTCTGTCAAGTGTTCACACACAGAATAATATTTTAAGTCTCTCTTCACCCCCCGCCCCCACCTGAGAAAACTCCGGAAAAACAAACTGAAACCTTTTACCACATCTTCTCCCAGTTCAGACCAGAAGGAAATCAGAAATTTCCTCTGGCGAAATTCTGCAAACCAACTGTTTACAAGCCTTTGTCAGTAAGTAAAAAAAAAACAAAACAACAAAACAAAACAAAACCAAAAACTGATTCCAGTTTGAAAAAGCTCCTGGGATCCTCATGCAGCATTGGTTTTGCTGTGTTCTTTTGAATAACCAAGAGATACCTGTGCCCTAGGACAGGTGGAGAAGGAAAATTGAGGCAACAAGTTTTGGAAATGGGCAAATTAAAGATCCCAGAGGGATTCACCCCACTCCTGGAAGGCTCAGCTCCCCACAGCCTCCCACCCAGGGATGCTCTTACCACAACAGGCATTTCCAGCTCTATTAAATCTGTTTATTCACAATTAAAATTGGAACTAAGTCCCTCCCTATCCAGGACTCAGCAGCAGCTTCAATCACAAAACCATCCGCCCCCGTTTTCCTGGGCAGGTAAAGGCTGGCATCAGGTATTTAGTGCCAACAGCAAAAAACCCCAAAGATGCCACAGGAAGAAAAAACCCTCAGCAAATCCAATGTCATTATTAGCAGGACTCTGACTTGGTGGAGCTGACATGGAATTTCTGCCTGTGCTCTCTGCTCATGCTGGCTCTGTAACAGTGGAGACGTCTCTCCTGAGGGTAATTTGGCTTAGATATTTAAAGAAGTTGTCAGAGGGAAAGCAGAGGTGAAAAAAAGGTAGGAAGATACTGGAGAGGAGAAAACAAAATAAAACCAGTTTATAATTAGCAATTGGTGCTGGTTTTGCAAGTCTACAACCATCATGTGCTGCTATTCCAGTCAGTTTTGGGGATCATTTCACCTCCCTGATCCCTTTGGCTCTGAGGCCCAGCATCGCTGCCCCACAGAGCTGGGCTCCCTGCAGGAAAAAGATTTGTCCCTTTTTCTTTGTCCCCATGTTAAACCCCAGCAGTCTGGGACAGGCCCTGCCCTGTGTGCTGGAAAAGCAGATTTTTCATCTGGCCTGCAGCCTGTGGACACGCTCAGAAAGTTAATTATTGTGGGAGCACTTCCTCTGGCTGCTCTTCCATTTTATCATGGATTTCCATCATGGATTTCTCCCCACTTCTTTTTTTCATCACTGAACACGCCAAAACTTCAGTTCATCTTTTCTTCTGCTGCTGCAGATGGTGAGTTCAGTCTTTATTTATTAACCCACGGCACCTCCCAGCACTTTTGTCTTCAATTCCAACAGCTCATCTAAGAATTCCCAATTCCCCTTCCCTTCCCTGCCAGTAACAGTGCCATGATCTCGTCTCGTGGAGTCATTCTCTGGGTTTTACAGAATTCTCCTTGCTCTGAGGTCCCCCAGCCTCCCCCTCTCCCGTCTGCCCCCTCCAAACAAATGCACCTTCGTGTTCCCTGGGATCACAGGGATTTGAGTGGCCCTCTGCAGAGACACGGATTTGGGATGCAGAGCCAGAGCTCTGGCTGTGGCTGTGCTTCAGACCCATCCCCAGCCAGCCAAAAGGAAATTGTTGTCATGTTCCAGGGCTCACTTTGCAGCTTTATCTGCTGTCTGCCGAGCAGCTCTCGGGGTTTGGATCCAAAAGGCTCCTTGATCTCTGCTCCGTAATTTATTAACATCAGAAATGCTGAGTTATGGGGCAGAAGTTATGGAAAAATCCCCTCCAACGTTTACAATTTTTTTTGCACATCATTTGAGGTTTCCTGCCCCTCTAATTTGTGGGCTCTCTGTTGGGTTGTTTCTTTCACATTTCCGTGGGCAGCGTCCCAGGTCTGAGGTGTGCCGGGGGCTGGAATGCCTGCGGATCTGTCGTCAGTTGCCTTAATGGATTCCGAGTGTGCATGGAGAAACGCAGCAACCAGCAGTTTGCCATCACTGACCCAGCGTCCTGTTGCTATAACATCCCTCCCCAGAAGCCCAGAGTGTAATAAACCTTCTCATCCCATGGTCGCAGAATCTGCCTCTGACAGCTTGGCCGATGTGCACATTTTATTTGGCAGGAGTCGGAGATTTTTTCCTTTTTTTTCCCCCCTTTTTTTGCTTTAATGACCCACGAGCTGATTTAGAGCAATAAACTGTTGCCATGAAGTTTTGTTGTGTTTCTTTTAAATAAAGGGAAGGGAGGGACTGCTGCAATTTATGACTTTCAGAAGTAACTGAAACAGAAAGTCCATTCTTGCCATGAAATGAAGAGAAAAAGACTTCATCCAGAGAAACACCTCTGTCAATGTGTAGACATGAAGCCTAGATGAACTCATAAATTCAGCACTCTGCCTGCAATTAAGCAGGCTTCCTGGTGATTTGACAAAGAGGTAATGAGAAACGTGTCAGACAAAAACAGGTCATAGCACTGGAAAGTGCTGGGAAGAGCAGCTGAGCCAAACCCAACTTGTCTGCTCAGGGCCACAGGAAAAGCTCAGAGTGTACTCAGGGAGAGCCACTTTGAGTGAAGTACAGCAAACTTCTTGTGCCAGTGGAAGCTCCTGGAAGGGGGTCCCAGCTCCAAAGCCACCAGGTAAAGAGGGAAGAGGCTGCAGAGCTCTCACCACCACCTGCATGAGATGGTCACAGCCTCATCTCAGTGTGACCCCTGGGCAGCGCAGGGTCTGAGGGATGCGAAATGGCTGCAGGATCACAGAGCTCAGCTCATCTCCCTGGCTCTGTGAGCGGGATCCTGTCCCTTGGAGGGTCCTCACCAAGTGTCCCCTCCCCTCTGTGGGCACACCCTGGGGTTTCCAGCAGCACAGCACAGGACCCACCACCTGCAACCAAACCCCAGCACAGCCAAACACTGGGAATGCCCAGAGGGGAGGAAAACAAATCTTTATGGATCTCCTTCTGTCAGACAAGCTCATTTCTTCTTCTTCCAAACTGAGCCTAGAGCTGGGAGAACCATGAGGAAACCCAGCTGGATTGCACTGGGGTAGGTGATGCCAGGCAGAGGCTGCTGAGCCTGATGACACTGTGGAGCCAGGTGACACTGCTGAGCCCAGTGACACTGCTGAGCTTGGTAACACTGCTGAGCTTGGTGACAGAGCTGAGTTTGGTGACAGAGCTGAGCTTGGTGATAGAGATGATTTTGGTGACAGAGCTGAGTTTGGTGACAGAGCTGAGTCTGGTGACACCGTGGAGCCACTGCTGGCAGAGCACTGCTATAGCCAATGAGAGAGAGACCAATCCAGGTTTTTAAAAGGCTGGATGATTTTGAACTTCCACTGCCACCCAAGCCAAATGTCTGGAGTGGGAATTTTCCACTGGTGTGTGCATTTCTGAGCTGTTGCTGGGCTGCTGCATCCTCTGGCTTCATGAAGGGGCTGGAGTAAAAACATCCCAGGGAGGCTGGTCCTGGGACATACTTCTGTCACAAAAAATAACCTTCTCATTCTTTTTTCCCCACCACATCTAAAGCACACGAGGAATCACATGAAAAAAGGCTGTTTTCTCCCAAAAGTGCCTGTCCAGGTTCCAAGCAGAGGAGCCTGGATGGCTCACAGGAGCTTGGGAAGCAAGGCTGGATTTCTGGATTTCTGGAGAGCGTTTGAATCCAGCAGAGCCTTTTGAAGGGCTGCCCACTATTAACTGCTCTTCTCTACACACCAGCACAGTGAGTATTTCCCAAGTGTCTGCTCTGCATCAGGATAAAAAGGCCTGGAAAAAGCTGCAGTGTCACTACTGTGTCCTTCAGGCACCTCAGATTCACTCCAGCTGAAGGAACATCGGACCTGACCCTACACACAAAGCCTCAGGAAGAGCCAACAGCAGCCAGATTCATACAGGACATAATTTACATTAAATTTACATTTACACCCATTAAATACAATCTCCAGGAAAGCATCTCCTGCTCTCCATAGCAGAGGCACCATGGATACACGGCAGAGCAACGGGGCAACGAGGAGAAATCAAGAAATCTTAAGAAAAATCCACCCTGGCTCTGCTCTCCCTCCCCTATTCCTATAATTCCTTCTATTCCCATCTTGGAGATGCAGTTTTGCTGCCCAGAGGACACCATGAATGGCACAGGGTGCCACAGAAGGTGCTGCCAATGCTGATTCCTGTTGATGCCCAAAACCAATCCCACCCCCTCGTTTCTCTCCCCCACTCTCCTCCTCCCTGAGGACAATCAGCTCCCCTTGCACAGCAACATCTCATCACCAGGCAGAAAAACACCCAGTGAAGATGTCAAAACAGGAGAGGACTTCCAAGCTGATGGCAGGCATTTATCTCAACAAAAGCTCATTTTTCACCAGTAACGTAATTCATACCACACTGATTTAAATTAAACAGTAAACCATAAAAAACTGTGCTCGAATCAGATCCCAGGGCTGCCTCAGATATTGTACACACGAGGCAAGGAAGGGATTTCAAGTTCTTGGTAATATACACACACAAAAACTTTGAAGCTTTCCTCCGCACTGAAAGAGTTCAGGACATCCCATTTTTGTATCCTACAGCATTTTGGCTCATTCCAGAAGAATTGTAATTGTGAAGTTCTAAATAGATGAGAATAAAATGGGAACTTGGGAGAAATCCTCTGATTAAGAAAAAGATAGAGGTTACCACAGGCAGGGGAGGATTTGGAGTCTCAGGATATTTCGCTGCACTGGGGAGAGGGAGCAGGAGGTGCAGCAGGGCTGAGCTCCCAGAGCTGTTCCAAGGGGTTAAAACAGACACAAATCACTCGTATCCCAGAGATTTTGTGGTGATCCAAAATGCTTTAGGGTCTGATTCCTCTGCTGCTCTTTCCAAAGGAGATGTGGGCTGAAATGTCTCCCTAATGAGCCGGTGCCAATTAGCCCAGGGGGAGGAAGAGCAGGGCAGCTGTCCTGGCAGAAGGGAGAGGGCACAGAAGCTGAACAAAACTTTATTGTATGAAGATGGGAACATTTTCTGATTTGTCCAAGAGCCCTCTTAGCACTGAGGCACAGCTGCTTCCCTTATCCATACCCAAAAGGTACTTCTGCTGTAAGGAAAACACAGCAAACCTTAAAAATAAATTCTGATCAGCTTCTTGAGCTGCATCCTGGGACTTCCACTGGATCAGGATGGACAGAAGGAGCTGCTGCTTGCTTTAAATAATTTCTTATTACTCCAGCTTGGTTTTAGAAATGTTTTGGGAACAGAGCTGTGGAACACCACGAGTGTGGAGGCCTCTGCAAGGTGATTTATGGGCAGCACTCAGTGCCAAGCCCATCTGCTGCACTTCACACTCTGGCCAAAAAAGTAGCAGAGCCTTCAGCTGCCCATTCCTGGTGCTGGTATCAGCTCCAAAGCACCAGCCTGGGCTGGAGGTCCCAGCAGGAGAAGAGCCCCATGAAATGACATTGTCTGATGGTCTCTTCTGAGCCTCCTCCTTGAGAAGATTCTCAGCTGCTGCCCAACAGCCCAGGCAAATCCTCTGCCTCCCCTGCAAACACTCTGGGATTACACTGGATCGTTAAAACATGAAATAAACTCCAACAACATTTATCCAGGTACCCCACAGAGAGATGAATGAACTCAGAGAGCTGAGGGGCTTGAAGCAGCACCCATTTTCCCTTTAATTGATAGATTTGGGGATATGTGGTCCAAGTTCAGTAGGAGGGGGTCACAGATAAGGAAGCCTGTGCCTGGGGGTGTATTTGATCTGCGTGTTTCACTGCTGAAAACTGAGAGTGCTCTTCTTAGTGCTTGACACCTGGGGTTACCCTGCAGCCCTGGTTCTGGTGTGGGGACATGTTTGGACACCTCTGCACAGCACAAATCAACCTTTCTGCCAGGAGTGAAAATTTCTGGGATACAGAAGTGAAGGAACCCAAGTTACTGGCAGGGTAGGCTGTGAGCAGTGCAGCAAGGTGTTGAATGTCTGCAGAGGCTGGAAAGGATGAGGACTTTTATTCCATGTGTGACTGGTGCCATTGCACCCATGCAATGACATCCACTGTGTTGGTCTCACTTCTCCTGAAGCTTCTGCACCCTGCTTTGGGTGCTGCTTAAACAAGGGCTGACTGGTACCATACAGCCATGGAAAGAAGGGAATCACCATCAAAAGGTGTGGTTCAGGGTGGCAAGGCAAGCCCCAAGATCACACTCTTCTAGCACTAATTTTAGAAGGTTAATAGAGGATGATTATCCTTCCTTACATGGATAACAACAACTCAACAATCCAGGAACACTCACCTGGACGTGTGCACCTCTGCTCCCATTGGCTTTAAAAGCTTTGAATTTACAGACCCAAAGGTATTCCCACGGTTTAACCGTGACCTGACACTTTCAGAACAGAGATTTACCAAAAAAAAAAAGAAAAAAAAAAGAAAAGGTGGACAAAAAAACCCCACCAAAAGCAGCCCAAGCAGGGCTGAGCAGAGCTGCACCCCAGCTCCCCTCACACAGGAAACCCAAAGGGCCACGCTGGGACAGGGAACTGAGTCCCCATAACCTTTCTTAGCAGCAGCAGGGCCAGCAGCTGCTCTCGTGCTCTTTAGAAGGTGTGAAACAGATGAGTTTGTGAGCTGGGCTGGCACTGAGAAAGAGAACAAAAGGATATTCGAGGTTCCCCCACCAGCAGTGGGTCAAAACCAGCACCAGCACCCCCTCTTTGAGGAGCTCAGGAAACAAAGCAGCCCAAGAGAGATTTTCTCTCACATTGTGCTGCTCCCCCCTCCAGAGCTGAGCCGTGTGATCTCTTCAGAGTGGTATTTACCAAAACCAGGACCCTGAGAAGGTGCTAAATGAGGCACCCAGGCCTGTGGGGCTGTCCTACCACTGCCCTACATCCTGCACCACAGCTGCCTGCTGCTTTATCTCATAAACATCACCGAAAATGAGGGCAAGAGGCCTTCCCAGCACAAAGGAAAGGCCAACCCTTCCTGAGAGGGAATTTGGGGGTGCTCAGTGTGGGCAGGGCACAACCCAGGGCTCAGAGCATCACCCACCAGCTGCTCCCCTTCCTTGGGCTGCTGGAAGAACAGCAAGGACCTGGGATGAGGCAGCTGTTCCACAGTAAAAAATTCCTCTCTGCTGTCAGTTTTTAAAGCATCCAGGCTTATCCCAACCCTTTGGATATTGGCTGAAGAGTGAGGGTGAGGCCAGAGAAGCAGATCCTCAGGGCACTTCCAGGAAAAATCTGCTCCCAGAAAATCTGCTCCCATAAATTCTGCTCCAGGGCTGGTTTGCTCCCCAAGGGACATGAGGATTATTCACATGACCTAAATCTTGAGTAAGAACTTCTTCAGTGTGTAACCATCACACACAGTTTGCCTTTAGTGTGAGCATCACTGAAATCAGAACTGGGGTCACCAGGGTGGACATTTGGCCTCAAGTTTGCTTCTACATGAGAAAAGAAGGTTTTGGAGTCAGTTCTCACCTAAAGATATGGAAATCTTTTACAGAAGGGGAGTCCTCCCCACAGCGGCCCAACAGCTGCCTGTGGGCTTAGCACCAGCCTCACTCACAGATACACAAAGAAAATGTGCAAAGTGTTTTGCCCTCAGATTTATGCAGTGGATGTGGTTATTCCCCCCCCACACACAGTGAGTCACACTTGTAAAGAAGTTCTAGGGTGCTCATTTTCCACCAAAATCTCTGAACCAATAATTTTCTGCTGGTTGGTTGATGAGAAATCCATGAGAGGTTCACAAACCTTCAAGCCAAACCTTGTTCCTTCTTTCCAAATTATGGCAAGGAGGGACTGATTAAATGATTTCCCCCTGCAGCTCTGCCCCCTCTGCAGCTGCAAGCAAAGCAGCATCTTGTCTGACATCACCAAAAGAGCTGAAATCTCAGCCATAAGGAAGTACAAGGGTAAAACTGCACAGTCCCAAGTGCTGCTGGGGTGAACTTTACCCCGAGCCAATTCACCTACTTATGAAATGATACATCCCAGGGAATTGATTCTAATGACAAATCTGCCCTTTGAATACGCTGAGAAACAACATTTCAACATCTCCAGCTCAGATCTGATCCCATCTCTGGGTCAAAGGCAGCTGAGCAGGGTGGTGGTGTGGAGGTGAGGGCTGGGATGGAGCAGAGGGACCCGGTGCCTCTGCTCAGGCAGCGCCAGCACATCTGGTTCTCTGACAGCAGGCTCAAAACAAACCTGACCTGAGGCTCCAGAGAGCTCACACTGCCCCAGCAGGGCAGGTTTGAGTTGGGGAGATGCTGATAACCCCCCTAATTACTCAGAATTCCTCTTCTTCTTCACCTGTGCCCAGCAGCTCCATCCTCCCCCTGCCCTCCCTGATTCATGTCCTGACCTGGCAGGAGAACATCTCTGCTCCTTTTAATTTGGGATGTTTTGAAGCCAGATGGGAAGAACAGAAAATATACCAGCATCTATCTGCCTTTGGAGGTAATTTCTCACCTCTCAGAAAGCCAGACTTCCACCCAAAGGTGGAGCTGAGGTTACAAATATTTCCTTTATACATCAGGATTCCCTGGGCAGGAAAAGGGAGCCTTCCTCCTTTCTGGGCCACTCTGATCTTTAAGGTTTCTTCCAACCCAAACCAATCCAGGCTTATTTTCTCAGTCAACTCTCAGTTACATTAAATGTGAGGATGGTTTTGTCTCTTAAAACCAAATACTCTTGAGAAAAAAATCAGACTTGAGGTATTTAGAAGGTTCACCTGATTATGATCTCAAAGACTTCCTCATTAACAGATGGAAACACTTTTTTTCTTTTTTGTGACAGATTTCTTCTGACTCTGAAGTATAAAGTCCTCAATTATAGAACACAGGACTCTCTCAACCCTACTAAACAGTATTAATTTAATATAAGTAGAAATTATCACATTTTTAAGCGGTGCTTCAGCATCCAAAACAAATAAACATGATGAGGACTTTATTGTCTCCATTCCCTTCCCAGACACTCACACAAAATTTAAAGCAACTGCTCAAGCCTTGAAATGCTGCTGAAACAGTTTCTTGTGCTTTAATCCTGCAGCTTTTAAACAAATCCATGGTATAAATGATTCTTGCCTGTATCTGGCAGCCCTGGGAGTTCACTGAGGATGAACATAAATTCAATTATACCAAATTAAATGGGAACATACATAAGCCACATAACATTTTAATTGGGGGTGATTCTTCACTTTTTTTGGAAGAACTGTGCAATAGCTGAGTCCACAAAGATGATATGACACATCTGCTTTCTCCCTGGAGCTGCCTGCTTTTATTAATTACCCTGCAGAGATATATTTATATTGATGTAGTCAGTGTGTGAACAAAACCTCATGGACAAAAAAAGGTTTAATTAAGGGAGGAAAACCTGGTTTACGGGTGCTGAGAAAATCTGGTCTTTAGAGTCAGTAAAAGTTTCATAAGTGATTAGATTTAAAAAAATCCTAGGGAAATATTTGCACCAAATATGTCTTTGACATTTCATGCTGGAGAATCACATAAAAAAAAGTTCCTGACTCAACAATCCACGGGCTGCACCTGGGGCTGAGTTCAGACCACTCCAGCTCTCTCATTCACTTTTCCTCTGCTCTGATTAACAAACCTGCCTCTGCTGCCCCAAACTGCTCCATCCTTGCACTCCCGTGTCAAAATTAGGCAATGCAGGAGCAAGCTGTGCCCTGTCCCCTCTCCTGGCGATGCCCAGCACCAGCACAGTCCCTGCTGGCCTGGGGAAGGACAGCACAGGAGCAGAGGCTCTGCCAGAGCTTCCCCCTGCCAAAAGAAGAGTCTGCCTGAAAAGGACACAGAAATGTTGGCAAAGCACTCTGCAGAGGAGCAAAGAGCACAGCTGGTGACACTCGGGTGTGACAGTCAGGTGTGGCACTCAGTGTGACACTCAGTGTGACACTCAGGTGTGACACTCGGGTGTGACAGTCGGGTGTGACACTCAGTGTGACACTCGGGTGTGATAGGTGTGACACTCAGGTGTGACACTCGGGTGTGACACTCGGGTGTGACACTCAAGTGTGGCACTCAGGTGTGGCAGGTGTGACACAGGTGTGACACTCGGGTACGGCACTCAGGTGTGACACGCAGGTGTGACACCCAGGTGTCACAGGTGTGGCACTCCGGTGTGGCACTCAGGTGTGACATAGGTGTGACACTCGGGTGTGGCACTCGGGTGTGGCACTCAGGTGTGACTCAGGTGTGACAGGTGTGACACTCAGGTGTGACACTCAGGTGTGACACTCGGGTGTGGCACTCAGGTGTGGCACTCAGGTGTGGCGCTCAGGTGTGACACTCAGGTGTGACACTCAGGTGTGACAGGTGTGACACTCAGGTGTGACACTCAGGTGTGGCACTCAGGTGTGGCACTCCGGTGTGGCACTCAGGTGTGACATAGGTGTGACACTCAGGTATGACACTCAGGTGTGGCACTCACGTGCGACAGGTGTGGCACTCCGGTGTGACACTCCGGTGTGGCACTCAGGTGTGACAGGTGTGACACTCGGGTGTGGCACTCAGGTGTGACACTCAGGTGTGACAGGTGTGGCACTCCGGTGTGGCACTCCGGTGTGGCACTCAGGTGTGACAGGTGTGGCACTCAGGTGTGGCACTCAGGTGTGACAGGTGTGGCTCTCCGGTGTGGCACTCAGGTGTGGCACTCAGGTGTGACAGGTGTGGCACTCAGGTGCGGCACTCAGGTGTGACAGGTGTGGCACTCAGGTGTGACAGGTGTGGCACTCAGGTGTGACAGGTGTGACGCTCAGGTGCGGCACTCAGGTGTGACGTTCAGGTGTGACGTTCAGGTGTGACACTCGGGTGTGACACTCGGGTGTGGCACTCAGGTGTGACAGGTGTGACGCTCAGGTGCGGCACTCAGGTGTGACAGGTGTGATGCTCAGGTGCGGCACTCAGGTGTGGCACTCAAGTGTGACAGGTGTGGCACTCCGGTGTGGCACTCAGGTGTGACACTCAGGTGTGACAGGTGTGACGCTCAGGTGTGGCACTCAAGTGTGACAGGTGTGGCACTCAGGTGTGACACTCAGGTGTGACAGGTGTGACAGGTGTGACAGGTGTGACGCTCAGGCGCGGCACTCAGGTGCGCCCAGAGCACACCTGGCCGCGCAGCCCGGGCACGCTCCGTGTCCCTCGGCAGGCACCAGCCCGGTGCCGCAGGGCCGTTCCCCCGTCCCCGTCCCAGGGAGGCACAAACGGGACAGGAACAGCCGAGCCCGGCCCCGGCGCTCCCGCCCCGCACAACGCGCTCTTTGATGCTCCTGCGAGAGACGCTGCCTCAGCCCGAACCGCCAGAGATGGAGATCTCACACGCTAATAAATAAAAATAAATAGCTGACCTCAAGTAAAAGATCCTTCGCTTGACACTCCTGATCATTTTTTATACTTCAAGCTGGGTTTTTACTGGACAGGATCCAGCCATCCTATGGAAATGGAACAGTCTTTTTCTTTAGGTGAACAAAAGTCCTTTTCTAGTCCTGAGGGCCGGCGAGTTTATCCAAATATTCTCAGTTTACTGCTAGCCCCTCTTGGAGCCGATACACTCAATACAAGCACACTTTGTATCTGCGGGGCAGCGCCAGGACAGGGCTGAGCCACGGGCTGGGAGGGACCACGGGCTGCCCCTGCCTTCCTCATCCTCCCCCTGCCCTCCTCATCCTCCCCTTGCCCTCCTTATTATCCACCTTGTCGTCTTCATCCTTCCCTTGTCCTCCTGATCCTCCCCTTTGTTATCTTCATCCTCCCCCCTGCCCTTCTCGTCCTTCCCCCACCCTCCTCATTCTCCCCTTTGTCATCTTCATCCTCCTCCTGCCTTCCTCATCCTCCCCTTTCTCTCCTCACCCTTTCCCTTGTCCTCCTCATCTTTGCCCCTGCCCTCCTCATCCTCCTCCTGCTCTCTTCATCCTCCCTATTTTCTTCCTCCTCTCCCCCCTGCTTTCCTTATGGCCCGCCTGTCTTCTTCATCCTCCCCCCTTTTCCTCCTCATCCTCCCCCTGTTCTCTTCATCCTCCCCCGTCCTCTTCATCCTCCCTCCTCCTCCTCCCACCCTCCTCCTGCTCCCCATCGCTGCCCACATCTGACAGCGCCGCAGAAAGAAGCCCCAGATCCAGCGCAGCGCCTGCTCGCCTCCCGCCATCTCCCCCAAGAATGTCTGGAGATGCTGAGCGCTCTTTTCCATGTTTCTACATCAGTTCTCATTTCTCTCCAGCCCGTGAGCAGCTGCCAAGTGCATGAAGTAATGAGAGAGCTTCGGGAGAGGGGCTGACTTCACTCCAGCGGCGCTGCAGAAACAGCTCGGCGTGTCCCGCTGTCAGCACGGGACCTCACAGCCGAGTGTGACTGGCCCAGCCCGAGGAGACACGGTCCTGGGTGCCACCGTGCCCTTACCTCCCCTGTCACATCCCCCCCGTCCTTCCCTGTCACACCTTCCCTGTCACATCCCCCCCGTCACACCTTCCCTGTTCATCCCTGTCACATCCTCCCCTTCCCTGTCTCATCCTCACCTGTCTGTGGACACTGCTGAAGGCTCGTGGGGAACCTAACCTGGGTTTTTTCCCAGGTTGTTAACTTTTCTCAACTCCAGCCTAAATCTTTCCCAGTCTGGGGATCTTTCTCAGAGACAAAACAAGGAAAGGTAGAAAGAAAACACAGATAGACACCTGGTGTTGACCACAGAGCCGTGTGAGTGTCTCGTGATATTTTGCACAAAGCATGTTTTCAAAGAGGTGTTGCCTTCTTGGACCAATGAGTCTTTCTACTTTGTTTTTCACAATCTCCCTTATATATATACACCACGGCTTTTCAATAAATCGCTCCCTCTTGCTGCTTGGAAGAGGAGTCGTGTTGCTGTATTCTTTTTCCAAGCCTCACAGCGACACCTGTCCTTCCCTGCCACATCCTCCCTGCCACACCTTCCCTGCCACACCTTCCCTGCCACACCTTCCCTGTTCTTCCCTGCCCTTCCTGCATCCTGCCCCGTGCAGGAGGGCAGGTCCCAGCAAAGCATTCTCTGTCCTCTCTGGGGCTGGTGACAATGACTCAGCAGCCCCAGAAGCTGCCTGGGATGTGAGGAGGAGGAGGAGAAAGCAGGACACAAACCTGAGCTCACCTGAGGTTCTGCTGTGTTGGGTCAGGGCTGTCATAACCTGCCCCCCCATACAGGGAAATGCTCCCCTGGCAGGATTTAAACTCCTCTCTGGAATTACATCCTGTTGGGGACACAAAGGGACCAGAGCCCTCAGCAGAGGGAGGCACTTCCACATGGAAAGTGCTGAATGGGGCAGTGCTCCCCAGGGAAGAGGCAGAAACGGGAGACAGAGAAGGGAATGAGGCTCTGGAAACTGGGATAACTGGAGTTGTCACACCTTGAGGAGACTGAGGGATGAGGTTTAAACACATTCAGTTCAGACATTGAGACATTAACAGCCAAGAGTGATGAGCAAGAGGGACAAGCACCAACAGAGATCACAGAGCTCCTCTCTGTAAACACAGGCCAAACACCCAGACAAATATCTGGAGGTCTTGCACTGCTCTGAGTGGGATTTGAACTGGAAATTGAAGGGTTTGTGCAGCAGTGAGCAGATGGATAACACCAGGTTTTTACCTAGTGTCCTCTGGAAATAGCTGCAAACTGCTCTCAGCACTTACTCTGCAAGTGCTGCTATTTGAGGGGGAAAATATTCAATGGAAATTCCTTCTCTCACTGAATCAGCAGAGGAATCCAACACAACACATTCAATCCCTTCAGCATGTGCTGCCCAGGGATACATTTTAAAAATAATATATTAGGAAGGGTGATTTTAATCGTACAAGCCTTGCCCACACAGTGACACCAACATTTCGGCAGATAAGGGTCCATAAATCTCTTTACCTTGTTAGAACGACTCCCAGTTGAGGAAAATGAGCCCAGCTTATCCCTGGAGCACGTGCTGCCTTTTGGACAAGGGCTTTGCAATAACACAAGAGAACACAGGAGAAGGGGGCTGAGCCCAGTGCTGTAATTTCCATGGGGCCGAGTGCCACAGGTGCACTAATATAGGCATTAGTGAATGATTAGGCCCCATAAAATATAAGAATGCTGTTTCTTTAAGAAGCCATAAAATTTTATTGAGGAAAAAATCCATGTGCAAGGCTTTTGGTTCGTTTCATGCGGTCATTCAGAATTTCACTCATTTCTGACAGGACTATGATAATTAAAACTGCGGCCTGGGTCTGGTTTCTATAAAGTCCATCTGGCCTTCCACGACGGAGACTTTTGGAAGGATGTAATTGCCTGGGCAGCAAATAACTATTTTGCCATCCGCAGTAGTTTAATTTTGTCCCTGCAGCAGGGGAGCGAAGTCAGAGGGGCAAAAGATCATTAAGGTCTGTGGGGGAAGAGGGGCTCCCAGAGCCAGGGCTGGCCAGGATTTGTTGAAACGCTTGACACCAATGGGCCCCATTAATGCATGGGTTAGATACAATCTGTGGAAAAGGGTCTATTATAAAGGGATTATTTGGAAGTGTTCTGTAGTTGGGGGGTGGGTGTGATTGAAGGACTTAAAACTGTTACATTAACCCTTAGGGCACTCCAGGCAGTAACAAACCTGGCATTAAAGCGCTGGTGTTTGTCACAATTTCTCCACTTCCCTCCTTCCCTGCCACAAGGTCAAAGAGATTAAAAACATCCATAATGCACTCGAAGATGAAGCTTGTTTTCTGTCCACTTTATGGCTGCTGCAGCCCCCCCTCCTCATCAGCTCCCCTGCTCCCACCCCAAATCGTTAAACAGCAAAACAAATGGCAAAGGACAGGCAGCGGCGATTATTTTATATATACACAAAATATAGGCATGTATTCACTTACACATCAAAAGGAAGCCAGCACAGATGGAGTGGTGACAGGAGAAGCTCTAGAGCTCTGCTTTAAACACCCAAAATATGCCTGTTCATATTTTGCTTGACTTGAAAACAGAGCTGGAAATTTCGGGCTCGTGAGTCAATACCTTTCCTGGGAAGCTGCCTTGTTCTGTCACATTCCTCTGAATGTCACAGCTCAACAAAACTACTCAGGCACTTGGTAGACTTTCAAATACTTTCCAGAAATCCAGCTTCATTTGCATTTTAAACATTACAGGCATTTTGTGGGGTTTTTTTTTCTTGTCTTGTCAGCTGTGACTCCTCTGGGAAACCAAAATCCAAACTGGGACATTGTGGGGCTGAAGCTCATGAAGGGATCAAAAACCTGCACCACCAAGGGCAGCCACTTTAACCAGCACCCAGAACTGCTCAGGTTTGCAGTTTTTACACTTATGTACATCCTTTAATTCCCCCCATGTTCCACACAGGGATTTCAGCCTTTTATGCAGCAAGTCCAACAGCAAATCCAAGCAAAATGTGTTTCTGTTTGGCCTGAGGATGAGGTACTGCTTTGTCAATCATTTAAAAAGAAGAGGAGAGTCTGAATCAGCTGAATTTGGACATTCTGAGTGTTTTGAAAATTAATTTGTGGGATAAGAGGCGGAAAGTGTCACAAAAAAAAAATAATGGAAAGATCAAGCATGAGGAAATAAAATATATCTCAATGTGGAAAACCCACTGATGCTACAAGGGGTTGAAATCCTGGAATACTTGAACATCACCTCAAGATTCTCATGTTCTGTTCCTGGCCATGGTGAGGGATGAAGAAGGAAAGATCAGAGGACACAAGCTCCAGGCACTGGGCAGACCCAGTCCAGGAGGACCCAGAGCTCCATCCTCTCCCTCTGGCTGTGCCTTGTCATTGTGACAAATGATTTACACAATTTTGTGCCCTAATAACCCCAAAGCCTGTGGCCATCAGCCATTTCCAGGGTATTTTCTCTGGAATAATTGACTTCTGTTTTGCTTTCTTTTCCAAGGGTTCATTCATTTCATCTAATCTTGCAGGATCCCCAAATCAATCACCTGATTCACAGATTGTTTGCAAGAATATTGAGAATGTGGGAAAAGCCCCAAGGGCCAGAGAATGTCCCTTTTCCCTGGAATTTGTGCCACACTTTTCTGCAGGAATGCTTGTGACTGGCTTTCCTTCTCTGGGCAGCTCTGGGAGCTCTGAGGGAAAACATGTGCATGTGAAATGTTCCCCAGACCCCACTAGAAACAACAGCAGAGATATGGCAGTGGAGAACACACTTGGGAAAGAATTATTGAAATTGTGGCTCTTCCAATACAGTAGAAATGTCTGTTTGCTTTGGCATGTCCAGCTCTGCTCACCACAGCAACCAGCACAGGCAGAAATGATTGATAGCTGAAAATGTCTGCTTGGAAGGGCAGAAAGGATTATTAAACCCCACAAATTAGGGGGGAAAAAAGGTGTTTAAAACCTTTGTATGAGCCCAACCCACAAAGGTTTATCTACAAGTAATCATGAAAGCAAACCTCCAAATTAACAAACTCTTAGAGCTGCTAATTCTGGTTGATTTCCTCATCTGCTGCTCCAGTGCTGGGACTTTGATGTGGCAAAGCTGTCCCAGCAGCCCCAGCACCAAAGGCAGGAACCAGCTGCCTGCCTTGAGCAAAACACTGAAATCAAAGCCCCAGAGCCACTCTGACCTCTAACCAAGCTGTGTTGGGGTATTTGGCAGGAAGACAACGCCTCTGAGATGATGATGCCTTGTAGGAGGCACAGCCAGGGAGAACCTTCTGCAAGGGGAGCTGCCCACAAATCAGCCCCAACTCAAACTTGGTCAACAGCACTGGCAAAAGGACAGAGCTGCTGAGCTGATATTGGTGCTGACACGGAACAGAGGAAAGTTTAAATGGGTTAAAACTCAGCTCCTGGATTTTCATCCTGCTCCCAAGGCTGCTCCCTGTCTGGCACTCACCACACTGGGTGTCAAAAAATTCTCTTTATTCATGGTTTTATTGGGGTAAACTAAAGTTAAGTGGAATTCCAGCCAGGCTGTGCAACCACCCCTCATTCCCATCCTTTCTACTGCCTGAGCATCACCCTGTCCTGTCCCATCCAGCCCATCTGCACTGAGCCCACCAGGGCTTGTGATCTTCATCATCTTCGTCTTCAAACTAAATACATCTGAACGAACTCACCTCTAAAATTTGTTAGAATCCTCTTTATGCAGTTACTTAGAGCATGAACAGAGTTATTTATCCACATTAAAAAAAATCTTCTGCTGCGAGTTTGCAGACAACTCCCCCAAAGATTTTATTTTCCTACTTTTTATTGAAATCATAACTGGCAACAGGGCTGCTTTTTCTTGGAAATCACATTAAAAATATTCTGTTCTGAAGATCCTGTAGATTCATGAAACCTGCATCTTTTCTAAATCAAGGAGAGTGAAATTCTGCCAGGCAAAGTAGGAGGAAGAGTGCCAAAAACCCTGAAAAGGTCTCTCAGAAGGGGAAAAAAAAAGAACCAGAATAAAAGAAGCTGTGAAAGTTTATGAGGATAAACACTGATGACAGGTGGAGTAGAAGCTGAAATCTGAACTCCAAAGTAACTGCAAATAAAGATTTGTTACAGATGGTTTTAATATGACCTAACACTGGGATGCCAGCTACAGCATCACTTTTTCCTGTAGGCTGGACAAAACTAATAATGGAGTTTTGGAAACAGGGCTGCAGCAGCACAGACAGCAAGGGCACAGGGCCTGCAGGACACCCCCTGTCCCCTTTGGAGGGTGAGCTGTGGTCAGCAAATAGGGGAGAAAAGGACACAGAGCTGGAAACTGGAATATGCATTTTAAAGAGGGAAAATCACAGAATCCCAAACCCACTGAGGCTGGAAAAGCTCTCCAAGGTCATTGAGTCCCAGCTGTGCCCCATCCCCACCTCATCCCCAGAGCCCTGAGTGCCACATCCAGGAATTCCTGGGACACCTCCAGGGATGGGCACTCCAAACCTCCCTGGGCAGTTCCAGGGTCTGACCACCCTTCCCATGGGGAAATTCCTGCTGATGTCCATCCTGAGCCCATTCCCTCCCCTCCTGTCCCTGTTCCCTGGAGCAGAGTCCGACCTGGGGCTGTCCCCTCCTGGCAGGGAGTTGTGCAGAGCCACAAGGTCCCTCCTGATCCCCTTTTCCTCCAGGCTGAGCCTTCCCAGCTCCCCTAGGGATTCTCCAAATTCTCCACCCCTTTCCCAGCTCCCTCAGGGATTCTCCAGCCCTTCCCCAGCTCTCTCAGGGATTCTCCAGCCCTTTCCCAGCTCCCTCAGGGATTCCCCAAATTCTCCAGCCCTTTCCCAGCTCCCTCAGGAATTCTCCAGCCCTTTCCAGTTCCCTCAGGAATTCTCCAGCCCTTCCCCAGCTCTCTCAGGGATTCTCCAGCCCTTCCCAGTTCCCTCAGGGATTCTCCAAATTCTCCAGCCCTTTCCCAGCTCCCTCAGGAATTCTCCAGCCTTTTCCCAGCTCCCCCATGAATTCTTCAGCCCCTTCCCAGTTCCCTCAGGAATTCTCCAGCCCCTTCCCCAGCTCCAGCCCTTAATGTCCCTCTTGTCTTGAGGTGCCCAGAACTGGGCACAGCCCAGGGACAATCCCTGGCCCTGCTGGACACTCAGCTTTTGGCAGCAGTGGTCACTCACCCCCAGAGCCCTGTGCTGCCTGGCTGAGCTGGCACCTGGAGCAGCCTCCCTGGGAGGTGCTGAGAGCTGGGACAGCACAGCCTGCCCAGCTCCTCCTGAGCCCCAAACCCTGATGGTGCTGCTGGGACAGGGCAAAGAGCTCCCTTGGTCCCTCCTGCAGCGCCCAGCAGCATCACCTGGAGATGATGGATGAAGGGAATGATGCCCCTCCTCTCAACTCCCCCATAAATTCATTATTTTGGCAGCTGGGCCCTGTCAGATAAGAAAACAGAACCGGATCTTCTTCGGGAGAGCTGTGAAGTTCTTGTGTCTGAGCACTGACCTCCACCCCCGTTTCTGGAATCCCTGAGTCATCCCAAAAGCAAAATCCAGCTGGAACACGTGTGGTTGCTACATCCCTGTCTAGACTTCAAGCATGTAACACACTTGGCAGGTTGGAGCTTTCTTGCTGAGATCAATGGCCACTAACCTGCTCACCACAATTCCAGGAGGATTTGGGGTTTGTTTTTGTTCATTGCATGGTAAATCTGAAATGTGAGTCAGGGTAGGAAATGCTGCACTGCTGCTATAACTTCCAGTATCAGCTTCTTAATTAAATTGTCATCGTTGCTCCTGTCAGATTTTAGAATGCAAAAAATATTAAGTAAAGGAAGAACTTAGCTTAATGGGGGAAAAAAGAACTTTAAACCATTACTACCCTGGAATGAACCATTAAGGATCACAATATCCTCTCAGCCACTCAAATCAATTAACACAGCTAATGACAAGCCCAAAATGCAAGGAATTTATTCACTTTGCACAGTGCAGAGTGTGCAGATGTTCTGTTTTACTTTTCCTGGGTTTCTATGGGGCAGGATGAGTGCAGACCACATGAAGAGTGCATGAAGAAAGTGAAAACTCTGTATGGAGAAGCTGAAACATCCTGAGCACTGAGACAGGACAAGGGACTCTCCCCCCTCATCCCTCCCTCTCAGGATTCCAGAATGCCCCAGGATGGATATTTAGGTAACTTGGCTTGGGAAAAATCCATGTTGGGGGAGAGGAGCCACCAGCAATGGGTGTGTGGCTGCCTTGTCCTGCTCCTGCTGCCACTCAGGGCACACATGGAGCCCTGGCCTGGCTGCAAGAACCAGCAGCTCTTCCCACGAGCCAGTAAAACATCGCAGGTTTACCTAAGGATATGGTAATTGGGAGCTGGAGAGCTTTCCCCATAAATTCCTGGGGCACATGTGAGGGTGCTGGGCCCATTCCCACGTGCAGGAGCCTGTGGAGCACAGGCTGGCAGGGACATCCAGTGGGCTTGGTGGGATGCCATAGCTCATAACAGCCAGTGCACTCATCAATAAACCCAACATCAGCAATCATAAAGTTTTACCACTCACCTTATGTAACTTTTATTTTACACTCGATTAACTTTTATTGCCAGCTCCGAAGAATAAAGGCATTCTTACAGGGGAGAATTAGAAACAGCTTTTTGGGTTAAAAAAAAAAAAAAAAAAAAAAAAAAGGTATATTCTAATATAAGAGGCTGCATTCCCAGGCAGCTTAGGAATATCAGGGGCAAATATGGTGTAAAACATGCATGTCTAATTCCCAGCCTTACCTTCCTGCAGCCCTGGGCAGTAACCCCATCCCCTCCCAGGATCTCATTCAAGGGACACACCAAGCAAGAGCTCCCCGGGCTGCCTGAGCAATAACTCAGTGTGACAGCAGCTGATTTACAAACTCCTCTTTGCTGATGGCAGCCAGGGAAAATCCCCAAACGTTTATTCAGATCACCAGGGTGGGAGCATCCCAGCTACACACACAGAGGAATTTGGGGTAGCAAATGCAGGAGGAAGCCACACCTTTCTCTATTTCCTTTAACTCATTATGCCCATTTTGTGACATTTAGCAGCAGCAGCCTGTGCTGAATACACCATTGTTTGTTACACTGGACAGTGCTGAGCCATCCTGCCTGAGACTGTCTAATGTCTGCTTTTAATATGGGCCAAGTCCTTCTTCCCCCCCTGTTTAGTATAATTTTATACTGGGTGGACACATTTCGGGCCTGAATGGTTTGACAGTAATGATTAATACCCTGCATTAGGAGATTCCAGTGAAAGTATTCAGGAGCACGCTGTGCAGTTTGGTTCTCATCAGATGGTCAGGTCTACAGGCCTATTAAAAACAGCAGGAGAGCTGCAGACTTAATCACAGAGGCTGGGCCCGTGGAGGGAGGAAGAGTGAGACACAAAAAAAAGGAGAGAATGAATAGAAGGACACAGAAGAGGTGCAGGAGAGCTCAGACTAACTCATGCTCACAGCAGCCACAAAACCAGGTGAGGGTTTCTCTAAAAATATTTCAAATGTAAAAATCTCTTTTCAAAACCAAAGCAGATACAGGTGGAAGACTTCACCAGGCAGAGGGTGAGAATTACTTAGGGTTTAATGGCAAAAAATTCAAGAAAGATAAAATAACACCCAAAGCAGAACAGGTAACACTGGTGTTCCACGCTGCAGCAGAGCGTGGAAAAAATCATCAAAGTTGTTTTAAGAGTGAAATCAGAGTGTACAAACCACTCAGAGAAAGGCAACACAAGTCTTTGCTGCTGTTTGGTGCCTGGTTATTATATGTGAATGAACAGGGGCAGGGGACACTGGGGGACACCCCTGGGTTTGAAGAACCCCCACAATGTGCTCAGCAAACTCAGTGTTTGGTTTTTCTTTGCCATTTCTCTCTTAGAATAAAAGCACAGAGGAAACCCAGAGAGGCTGAGGTGAGCAGGACAGCTCAGCTGGGGGAAGGTGCTCTGTGCAGAGCGTGGGGAGGAGAGGCTGCCACAGCTGTGCCTGGCTTAGCTCAGACCTGCAGCTGCCCAAATGATGTTCTAAGATGTGTTTTTGCCCAAGTGCTGTTCTGCAGAGGGTGAGGAAGCACTGAGGGCTGGACAAGAACACTTCAGGTGTTTTTGGAGCCCATCTGAGCCCTGGTTCCACTTACAGTTCTTTCCCTCTCACCATTTCCTGCAGTGCTCAGAGGTTTCAAACACTAACAATCCTAACAATTACAGAACTTACTCTCCACCACAAGAAAAACACCAACCCAACCCCATGGAGATGGTAAATCCACCTCACTGGAAGTCTGGAACTTCAGAAAGGTATTTATTTGTTTATTCCTTCCCCCCGAGCACTGAGCAGCAGATTACATGCCTGTGTCATGGGAAACATAATGCTCCCAAAAAAATATAGCCATCAGCACCAGCCAAAATCCCAGGATATTCCATCCAGTCTAATCCCACTCATGCCATCAGTCTCTGATTTCCACAAATTTTCACAAAGCCAATATTTATTTGCAAGAGGTTTGTCCAATGCTGCATTAAATGCTGGGAGAGGAACGTTGTGTTCTTTTTTTCCTAATGGCCAAGCCCAGCCTTTCTGCCACCATCACCTGGTTGTGGCACAAAAAAAAAGTGGATTTTTCACTAAAGGAACACAGCCAAGATCACATAAATGTGTTGTTGATTGTGCCACGAATCCATATGAAAATCCCCCAAAAGTGCTATCAGAAAATTGGATAAAGGAGCTCCATGGTGTGTTGACCAAGTGACAAATGTTCTTTTTAGGAAGGTTGGAGCCTCCCAACCTGCAAATCCAGCTTTTTATTGTTGAAAATAACCAAAAACTTGAAAATGTGGTAAGTTCAGCCGTTTTAAGCACTTGGTGGAAGTTCAGTTCCTGAAGCCCCAGCCCTGGGGGGATTTCTGGGGCCTCATGGGGACCATGGTGCTGCTCCTGAGCTTGCAGGGGTTTCGTGGGTAACCCAGGGCTGCTCTGGGCAGGGCTGTCACCTTTCAAAATGCCTGAATTTATATTAAAGCCCAAATCATCATTAAAACCCCAACAACA
Source organism: Cichladusa arquata (assembly GCA_026413545.1). NCBI lineage: Eukaryota > Metazoa > Chordata > Aves > Passeriformes > Muscicapidae > Cichladusa > Cichladusa arquata. Next base: position 4,210,495 of record JAOTQP010000856.1, read on the forward strand.
CACAAGTGGCCTATAACAAAGCCCCTGAGGTGTTCAAAGTCTATAAATCCCCTTTTTTTTGAACGTCTGAATAACAACAAACCCAAAACAATAATTAATTCTTCTCCAATGCACAGACCCAGTTCAGTAACAAGCACTAAAAATACATCTGAACCTTAGAAACAAAAGAGGAGGCACGGAGCACTTTGAAAGTTTGCTCCAATGATTAAATAAATTAGACCTGAGCTGCTAAGAAGGGAAGGACAGAAAGTTCACTACCAGCACGACAAGATGTTGCCAGCTCTTGACTTGTTTACAAGAGAAAAAGGGCAAAACCCAGCATATTTCTACAGATTTCCAAATTCCAGGCATTTTTTATATTTAAGTGACAATATGATTTTCAGCTCTGTGAGATCTCACTTGGTTTTTGACATGATGCACTGGCAGCTGCTGAGCAGGGAAGGGTCTCAACCACACATCCCTTGCGACAATCCCAACAGAGCTCCCATTCCCAGGTGTCCTAAAAATCTGCTTTTCTCTGCTCCTCTTGGAGCCCTCCAGGGCATCTCCTGTGCCACCAGCTGGGGATGGGGCCCCCACACCATCCCTGGGATGCACTGGGACCCCTGGGCCAGCCCTTCCCATCCCCACAGGGCTGCAGGGAAACTCCATCTCCTCCCCACTAAAAATCCCACTCTGGAAACCCAATGCCTTTTTGGTGACACGTGAGGAATGCTCCCTTCATATTTAGAAGCATCAGTGCCAAAGATCATTGTCTGAGGAGAACAACTGCTCCCAAAATCCATGGAGTGGCAACAAGGATTTCACTTTCCAGCTGGAGGATGTTTACCCCGAGCTTCCCACTCTCCAAAACCTGCACACAAATCTCGTGGAGCCCCACTTTTCCATCCTGGTCCAGAGCTGTTCATTCAATACAAGAATTCTCTTCTCAGACACCCAAAGAATGCAGAGCTCCCTGTGACAGCGAGCCCATCAGGAAATTTCCTGAATCCCACTAATTTCCCATGGCTTGGATCAGCTCAGGGAGCTGCAGAAGGAATGAGTGCTCCCCTTCTGGAAGCATCATTTTTTTTTTCTTTCTCCCTTTGATTGGGCCCTTGCCTGTGATGGACAGCGAGAGAACACAGGGACAGGACTCCTGAACACCCCACTGCTATCTGCACATTATTTGGATTTGCAGGTTATCAGTGGGGCAGCAACTTCGGCTATGACCTCATTAACTAATGTGGCCACATCAGCACCTCTCCACGGCCTTTATCACTCATCATGTGCCATGAAGCAGCCCGCTGACACCTCCCGGGAATGCTGCTTGTATCTTATCTCCCGCAGGGGAGGACCCTCGCTGGGAGACACAGAGCCCGTCTCGGAATGCGCCGCGGAGACGCGGCCAGCGGCGGCTGACAGGGGATGATTTCTCAAACAAACACCGAGGGGGAAATTAATGGGCTTTGCTTTGCCACTGACAATGCCGAGCAGAAAGACATTAACTCCCGGCTGCTATAATTTAAGAATTATGAGTGTAATTTCAGCCCGAAGCTACTGGGACGCTTCCGTCAGCATCCGTCTGAGCCCCGATCATCACCGGCACACCAGCGAGACCCAGCACCTTTCATCTACAGCTTCATTCCTGGTGGAATTCCCTTCCCACATCTGAAAACCACAACAGCGTTTTCTCTGAATTTCCTCCTGTAAAAACTCTCCTTTGGCACCTCCCAGGTTGGGATAGCAGGAGGAAAAGCAGCTCGCTCAGAACAGCGCCCAGCCAGGGGGGCAGAGATTGGGGTGATGCCAGGACACCCCACCCTGTTGTACCTTGTTAAAGGTGGTTTATTAAAGGTGTGTGCCAGGAAAATGCCACCTCTCCCCGGCAGAAGCTGCTTGTTGGGCACAGCAAGGCGGGAATGGTTTCACATCCTCAGCAAACACCTTCAGAGGCTCCCAGGGAACCCTCTCCACACTGCTCTGCTGTTACACCAAAATGCAGTGGGCATGGATACTTTAAACTATGCAAAACCCCCTTAAAAAAAAAATAAGAATGATATTTCAAATGAAAAAAAAAAGAAAACAATTCGACACCACTGAAAAAAAGTTTTTCCAGTTTTTCCCAACTGGAAAAATTCTTTGG
>JAOTQP010000856.1:4237858-4252040 GCA_026413545.1 Cichladusa arquata
AAGAGGGATGCAACAAACATTTAAGACTTTAACTAGTGCAATTTCAGTTCTTTTGTCTGAATTAATTCCCACTCAGTACTGCAAACTCCCTCCCTTTCCCTTTTGTTTGGCAGGCTCAGCATATGGACCTTCAAAACAAAATTAACTTTATTTTTTCCTTACCCAGATAATAAAACAGATTATCCCTAGGAATAGAAGGTAGAAGTTTGAGGTGTTTTTGTTTTTTTTTTTGTTTTTTTTTTTTTTTTTGTTTTTTTTTTGTTTTTAGGAGAAACAACAGTCCCGCTCCTCTGCAGGGAGGGGAACAGTGGGATGATTGTTGGAGGAGTGAATCTGGTTTTCATTAGAGGGAAGTGATGGGTCCGGTTTCTGCCCGGGACTGTTTGCTCGCATCTCTGTTTGTGCTCTGCCTTGGCAGTTAACCCTTTCCTGGAGGGAGCCGAGCCTGGCCCGCTGATCCCACCCACCTGGCACAGGCGGGGACAGTGGGATTGTTCCGGGGACAGTGGGATTGCTCCAGGAATAATGGGATTGCTCCAGGGACAGTGGGATTGCTCCAGGGACAGTGGGATTGCTCCAGGAATAATGGGATTGCTCCAGGGACAGTGGGATTGCTCCAGGGACAATTGGATCACTCCAGGGACAGTGGGATCCCTCTAGGGACGATGGGATCCCTTTAGGGATAGTGTGATTGCTCCAGGGATAATGGGATCCCTCTAGGGACATTGGGATCACTTCAGGGATGGGAGGGATCGCTCCAGAGACAGTGGGATCCCTCCAGGGACAATGGGATCACTCCAGGGACAATGGGAGTCCCTTCAGGGACTATGGGATCCATTCAGGGACAGTGGGATCACTCCAGGCTGGGCAGAGCACTCTGGAATTACTGCAAATACTGCTGAGTGGAGAGGGAACCTTTTGTTTTTGGACTTTAAGTTGGAAGGAACTTAGAAATTGTTTATTAGGGGCTGTTTTACAAAATAACCAAAACCAACCAACCAACCAACCAAAAAAATCCACAAACCCCAAGCCCTGTATTTATATATCCATAAATTGGCTAAAACCTCGATATACAAATGAATACCTGCAGGACCTCCAGGTGAGTTCAGCCCCTGGGGAAGCTGCCAGAGGTGACCCAGCCAGCACAGCCAGGAGGGGAAAGGAGGGATGTGCCCTGTGCTGCCTCCACATCCCAAAAGCTTCACACACTTCAAGCCAGCAGTGAAAACTTGTGCATTGTTATCTTCTATTTTTACACACTAATTTAAATTATGCATTTGCTGATTTTATATGAACATAATATATGTGTTATTTTCCTGTTTATACAGAAGTAAGCTGTTACTCTGTGTTCAGTCCAAGCCTCACACTCTCCAGAAACAATAAAATCCCACAGTTACACAATGGCAGTGAACCACTGGATTCATTTCACTTTTTTTTTTTTTTTTTTTTTTTAATTCACGGGTTTCTGTATATTACCTGGTAAACTTTGGAATATGTTCACTACTCAGAGCTACTGGTTTCATTTGGGAATCTTCCTGGATTTACAAATGCTTTGCTCTTGGCAAGGGAAGACCTCATTTATCCACCTCAAGGACTGCCCAAACTCACTTGGATTTCCAAGGCAAAAAGGGATTTTTAGGCATTGCAGTGCATGGAATGAAGTTTTCTGCCTTGTTCTTAATTCCTTAAAAGCCAGAGAGCCAATGGAAGCATGGCCTGGAAATCCATCCTGAACAGGCCAAGGAGGTGCTGCACCTACCAGGCCTGGAGGGAGGGATAAAATCTCATTGAAAATGGTGATAGGTAACCAGCACACTTCCAGGTTCTGGGTTTTTCAAGCTGCACCCACCCTGCAGGAGCAGCCAGAAGGAATAAAGATTTATTTGGCCACATTTCCATGTGCTTTGGGCTTCCAGGACGATGTCAGCAAGGCACATCATCCAGAGCTGGGTACAAAGCCTGAAAAATTTCCTCATGGGAGGGTCATAAATAGCATCCCACCTTTCCCCAGGCCTAGTCACACCAGGCCCCACCAGGCCAGGGCAAAATTTGTGTTTTCAAACACTAAACTGGTGTTTAACTTCCTTCAGAGACCCCAGATCCAGGGCCAGCCACTGGGAGGTGTGGGAGCTCTGAGGACAGTAAGGAAAAGGAATCCCAGGTATGATTCCTGCAGCTCCTCACTGAGCCTGGGCAGCTCCTGGAACAAACCCCACTGTTCTAGCACAAACCCCACTGTTCTGGGCACAAACCCCACTGCTCTGGGCACAAACCCCACTGTTCTGGGCACAAACCCCACTGTTCTAGCACAGACCCCACTGTTCTGGGCACAAACCCCACTGTTCTGAGCACAGACCCCACTGTTCTGGGCACAAACCCCACTGTTCTAGCACAGACCCCACTGTTCTGAGCACAGACCCCACTGTTCTAGCACAAACCCCACTGTTCTAGCACAAACCCCACTGTTCTAGCACAGACCCCACTGTTCTAGCACAAACCCCACTGTTCTGAGCACAAACCCCACTGTTCTAGCACAGACCCCACTGTTCTGAGCACAGACCCCACTGCTCTGGGCACAGACCCCACTGCTCTGGGCAGTGAAAGCTGAAAGAGGGGAAGTCTAGGTTGGATATTGGGAAGGAATTCTTGGCTGTGAGGGTGGGCAGGCCCTGGCACAGGGTGCCCAGAGCTGTGGCTGCCCCTGGATCCCTGGAATTGTCCAAGGCCAGATGGGGCTTGGAGCAGCCTGGGACAGTGGAAGGTGTCCCTGCCATGGCAGGGAGTGGGAGCTGGATGAGTTTTAAGGTCCCTCTCAACCCAGATTGTCTGTGATCCTGACAGCCTGAAGGGATGGCAAAGGTTTTGGGGCCATATCATGAGAGATCCAAAAGGAAACTGCAGTTGGTGTCTGGCCCAAAGGACCAGAATTGGACACAACCTGCACATACTGCCCAGGCTTTGGGGTTTGATTCACCTCCTGAATGCCCCAGGATAAAAGGTTTGCCTGAAATGAAATTTCCTGGCATCTTCTCATGTCTTCTGCCAGTTCCAACAGTCTGAACTGGGAAGGCATTGTGGAGCAAACAACAAAAAAAATCTCTCAAAGTAGATCTTAGATAAAAAACAGACAATGTCACCCAGTTCAACACCTCCCCTAACCCCCAACCTGCTCTGAGCACATCTGCTCCATTGCATTGCCCTGACCAGGGAAAACAGAGGAAACCCCTCCAATCCCCCAATTGCACATCCTCAGAGCACAGATCTTACCAAATAAATGGATGGAAAAATGACACTGTCAAAAGGCTTCCTGGTTAGATGAAGCCACAGATATGGTTAGGCAGCCACTAGACTGAGACATCAGAATATAAAGGAGATTAAAAGAAACTGTCACCACCTATTGCTAAAATTGTCTTCCACCTCCTGTTTCAGGCAGTCTGCATGTCACTGCTCCTTTGGAGGGAATTATCTCAGAAAGAAAATCCTGCTCTTCCTTTAATTGGAGGGAAACCTCTCAGACACTCCCTCTCCTTTTTATGGGGCACATTCTTGCAGGCATTGGCCACAAAAGGGCACTGAGAACACAGCAGCAAAAGGGATTTATTTGTGTCCTTGCCCTCAGCCCCATGCCCAGCTGCTGTTGAGCACAGCCACACATGCCAGGGCGTGAAGAATTCCTGGTGGCACCTCCGAGGTGGCATTTCCCCCGCCCTGCCCTGTGCCAGCTCTTCCCAGAGAAAAGCACCAAACGCCTTTTTCTGTAATTCCTCCTTTCGCCCCAAAGACCTCGCACTGCACCCTATACGTTGATTATAAACTTGCTGTCTTAAGCCAAAACATTAATTGCATCTTCCAGCAAGGGGAAAAAAGCCACGAGCTCGTTTAGGAATGTATTCATTAAGGGCCTGATTGACACGGGCAGAGCCAGGGGGTTAAATTGGAGCCGGAGCGGAGGCCGGAGCACTGAGCTGCAGCAATCTCACCTCTCTGTGGTTTATCTCTGCAAGTCGGATAATTTATCCTCCTCACGGCAACACAAAAAAAGGCAACTTGGCAGAGGGGGCAAGAGAAAAGTAGACATTTTGTAACTGCTAAGTGCTAACGTTTCTGAAGATAATTTTTTTGCAAAAGGTTTCTAAACAGCCCCTGTCAGCCAAGTTGTATTTTGTTATTTCAAAGTGACTGTGGGAGTCTAATCCAGTTCGAGCCCTTTGTAAATTTTAATGGAAATGCTCATACACAAAGGACAAAAAAAAATGTTTAGCTGCTGTTAGATATTCAGGAAATCTAAATCTAATTTGCCCTCCTAATCAGCGCTTCGATCTCAGCAGTGCCTGTTGTTTCTCTGTTTCCTTATTGCAATTTCAACTGCAGCATCTATTTTCTATCAAAATACAGTTCTGTATAGACAATTCCATATAGAGCTTAAAATACAGCTTTAACCACAGGGAAAAAAAAGGGGATTTTCTTGAAAAACAAACTCATGGCAATATTGCTTTAACTTAAAAATGTGTGTGGAAGTGTGGAATAATAATAAAAAAGGATTATAACCACCAACAACAAAGTGGCCTTTTGTTTCTACACTTAGGGGAGATGATAAACATCTCAGGCAGATCCAGCCACAGCCTCCTTTGAAACAGCTGTGCAAAGGACATTTTTCAGTGGAAAAGGAGGAATGAGAGCTGATGGATTCTGCCCTGGAAGGACAAGGACATGGGAGCTGGGACAGAGCTCCCCTGAGAGGGCATCACTGTCCCATCCATGGAACAGCAGCTAGCCAGGAGCAGAAGAAATCCCAGGAGAGAAATGTGAATGCTTCCATGGAATAAATGCTCAGAGGTACAAACTGAACACAATTCCTGTGCCAAAATCCAGGCAGAATCTCCTGGGCCCACAGAGCTGAGGGGAAGGGCAGACAGGGGGTCAGGAACAGAAGAGTTTTACCCTAAAATCCTCTGCTCCCACTGCCTAACTCGAGGCTGCAGAAATTTTGAGCCTCACTAATTATGGATAATCCTACGAAAAATGAAGCTCATCAGGAAAACAGACAGAGGACCTCCTTCATCGCCAGCTTGGAGGGCTCAGCAGACTGCAAGGTGTGTGAGAGACACAGGGTGAGGTGTTCTGTCCATCCCCTGGTTTAATCCTGAGCTTTACTCACCACCATCATTTCTAAAGTTTGTCAGCAACGCAGCAAAATTAAGCAGTAGCTGTAACATTATTAAAATTTCAAGTTATTAAAATAATTCCACAGAAGGAAAGCAGTCTGAGGGATGAGGCCACAGCTGAAGATATCTTTGGTTTTAATTGGGTTAGTAGCTAAGGTTTCACAGTAAAAAATCACAGCTCTTAAAGGAAGGAGATGAGGAAAAAGGGTGGACAACCTACAGCCATTGGTACTCTGGATTGCCATACACAAAGAATTCCTAAAAACCTGTGCAGCAAACTCTGGAAACAAGCCCATGGTTTGGCTTGAGAGAAATTTTTCCCCAAACCAAGCACTACTCATTTACCTAAAGTGCATTCCCAAGCAATCAGCAGCCCACAGACCTTAACCTATTTCCGAGGCAATAATGGAATTAGATTTGAATCAAAGTTCAGCGCCTTTGATAAGTCTGTGCTCTCACTTTGCCCCAGGCAATATTTGCCTCTTATTAAAGCCTTGTCCTGGTTCTGAGCTGATGAATCACTGCACAGTTATCAGTGGGCTTTAGGCAGACACTGTTATCAATGGGCAGGTTTCATTCTAACCCCAGGTGCCCCAGCTCCAGTCCTGACCCTGGAGGAGGAATGAACCCCCAAAGTGTCCCCAGGAGCACCCTGCATATGTCAAGGATTCTGTGTTAAATATTCTGCCATGCTCATGGTGGTACTGCTGGTTTTTAGATGCAAGTTTTTGCAATTTTCTGATGCACCTTAGAAAAGAAAGTCTTAAGAATTCCCTCAAAAGCTCTGCAATAGGAAAAAGAAGAAAATACCCTGAGCTTGTTCACAGCATAAACACAGCCACATGCTGGGGGCTGCTGCAATTAAACAAAAAATATTTAAAGGAGTGAAAGAAACTTAGAAAATCTTTTGAATGTGTCTAAAAATATTATAGAACACAGAATGGTTTGGGCTGGAAGGGACCTTAAATCTCATCTCATTCCACCCCCTGCCATGGCAGGGACACCTTCCACTATTCCAGGTTGCTCCAAGCCCTGTCCAACCTGGCCTTGGACAATTCCAGGGATCCAGGGGCAGCCACAGCTCCTCTGGGCAACCTGTTCCAGGGCCTCCCCACATCCCCAGGGAAGAATTCCTTCCCAATATCCAATGCAAATTTCCCACTTTTCAGCCTGAGAAACGATGAAACTAAGAATATATAACTGATAAATTTAATAAATATCTCTCAGCTGATTATGTTAAACTATTTCAATGAACTGCTCTGTAGGATCTTTCTTACTCTGAAATTCTACATGATACATTTACCCTCAAGAGAAAACACTTCATTTAAAAAATTGCAAACGCTTTCTTTGAAAAAAAAGATTCTTTGGGGCTGTCTCATGAAAAGACAACTCTCCCCTGCTTTCAGCTGAGGGCAGAGGATCAGATTATTAAATACTGAGGTTCCCAAATGGCCCTTTGGGAAGGGTCAGGGCTGCCCAGTGCCACGTCCTTGCTGGAGGATGGACAGCTTGGTTGGGTGACATAAGTCAGGGGAAAGGACTCTGAAACCAACACACCCACAGGCCACTGGCTGTGACACAGAACTGCTGGGCCATAAACCCAAGTGTGTGACATACAGCCCCAGGACAAGTGAGGAGGGAACACTCCTTCACTTCCCCATCCCTGCTATAATGAGAAAATGTCATATAAAGTAACTCTTGTTCATGTCCTTTATCCTCAAATTTATAACTGTCTCCAACAGTGCAGTCAAGGGTGAAGGTTATTTGTGTCATACTTGCCAAGAAAGTGCCCCTTTCAACACTTAAAGAACACAGTCAAACTACAGATAAAGGAGCAGACAAAAAAGATTCTGTCTTTCCCAAGTATTATTTATCTCCTCTATGTTCTTTGTTTCCCTAATGGTGGAGATATCAGCCAGAGTGGGATTCACAGACGTAAATCCTTGAGCCCAAGTGTGTAATTTAATTTTCTTTCATTTGGAGCTAACATGAGATGGGGATCCCGAGGGTCAAAGTCAAAGCTCACCCTTCTGAAACACTCTGGTGTTCTTTTTTTCTAAGAAATGGGTCTCAAATTGATACTCAATATAAAATCAAAATGAAATAAAATTAGGGGCAAAGTTTATTTTAAAATTCTCTGTGGGAAGGTCAGCTGGACCAAATATTATTGGGTTTTTCCTCATTCAGGTAAAGTTTGTCAATAAGAAAGAGTTGTTGTAACTCCCAGTGTGTTAAATGCAATATTTAGACAGTGACTCTGCTTCCAAGGCACTTCCCATTTCCAGCCATGGCCATTCAAAACCAGGCCCTGAAATGGCTCCAGCCACTGGCACAGCCACCCAGGACCCTCTCCTGGTTATTTCCCTTCTGTTATTCCCATGCCAGCCTGGGTGGAGGGATGGGCTCACAGAGCAGCAGCAGGAGCTCAGAGTCACAGCTCGCCTCCTCCAGGGAATCATGGAATGGTTTGGCTGGGAAGGGACCTTAAAACCACTCAGTGCCACCCCTACCATGGGCAGGGACACCTTCCATAGCCCAGGGTGCTCCAAACCCCATCCAACCTTGCTGCATTTGAGCTGTGAGAGCAGTGAAAAGGATATAGCAACAAGGCTCTTCATGCAAAGAGAAGCAAAAGAGAGCCTTTATTTAAGGAAACACTACACTTGTATACAGTAGTTAGTGGAGTGAGCTTAGACTTGATTGGTGCAAGGAAGCAACACCTCTTGAAAACATGCTTTTATGAAAACATCACGTCTCTCACCTCTTCAGCAAGTGTTTAACCATTGTTATAATTTCTTGTCCTTGAGCAGCTGAGGAAGTTCTGCTTTCTTGGTTTCCAGCAGTATCCTAAGGACACAACTTGGACACTGCCAGGGATGGAGCAGCCACAGCTTCTCTGGGAACCCTGTGCCAGGGCCTGCCACCCTCCCAGCAAAGAATTCCTTCCCCATATCCCACCCATCCCTGCCCTCTGGCAGTGGGAGCCATTCCCTGTGTCCTGTCCCTCCATCCCTGGTCCCCAGTCCCTGGAACTCCTTCATGCCCTGGAGGGAGCTCTGAGATCACCCCAGGGCCTTCTCACCCGCGGCGCTCCCAGTCTCTCTGCACAGCAGAGCTGTTTCTCTCTGCTCCACATTACCTGAAGAAGGCATTTACATGAAGATTAGATCATTTTCCCTCGTGCCACGGCCGTTTCTGAAGCGGTTCTGGTGTTGTGAGGGCTGGGCCGTGTGAGGGCCGGGCCCAGGAGCCACGGCTGCGCCCGTGCCCGCGCGGGGGCCGGGCCCTCTGCTAATAACACAGCTAAGACAGTTAATAAGGCTCCCGATGAATGATTAGGATGGATTTCTGCACTGCTAATTTCCGTAACTATCACTCTCTGAAAGACAGCTCCAGGGATTTCGGGCCCGGGGTGCCTCTGTCTCCGCGAACACAGAGCCGCTTTATCCGCCCGCGCTTCAAATTGGCGGATCCCCTTTCACTGACCTAATGTGCACTGCACTTTAAAATGATACAATATTTTGAAACATGCAACTGCTTTGCTGATACCGTCTGTGCCTAAAAGCCTCGCTGCAGTCCAACAATGCCTCGGATCTCCTGCTTTGGGAGGTAACACAAAGCCTTGGCATGCGCTCCCCAGGCTGCTTTTTGGCCGTGTTTTGGGCCTTTGGATGGGGATCTGCTTCCATTGAGAGCAGGGCCTTGCTCGTACCCCAAAGACACATTTTCATAGCCCTAGAGTGGGATCCATGTGGCTGTCACAGCTGGGTTGTGTCCCCATGTCACACTGTGACAGCACCGACCCCTTTGTGCCACTGTGAACAATTGGCTGTGACATGGCACAGAGGGGTCCTGAGCTGTGCTCAGCATCACCCACACACCTGGACGGGGAGTAAAACAGGTCTGGCTGTGGGAATTGTCCTGCACAAAGCTGGGGGATGTGGGGTGACAAACTCCTCACACATCGGCCAGGCAGGGAGCAGAGGCTGTGTCAGTGCAAAGCAGGAGAGAGAGGTCTGTGTTCCTTCACACACACACACTTGTGCCAGGCTCCCTTCTCACTAAAAAGGCTCAATTTAGGCCAAAACAGGCATTTTGACACAGTCCAATTTTGTGAACAACTTGTTGGACAGGTTTGTTGCTCACTCCACTGTAATCCAGGAAAAATGAATTCATTTTTCCTCATCTCCATTCAACCCACACGTGTAGACATCTTCACTCAGCCCTGATTTTAGGAGAACCTAAGCTGAACCTGTCCCACAAATTTTCATTTTGGAAGATCTTCCCTACCTTTTTGACCTCTTTGAAGCAGAATTCTCTGTAGTGGTCATCAACCTCAGAATTATTATTAGGAATTTAACCTGGGATTCTGGAGGCAAACCAAGAAAAATGACCCCAAAGCCAATGACTGCATTAATTATTCTAAGTGCTACTGCTGGGTTTAAGCAGTCCTCCTGAATCCCAGGAAGAATTCAAGATTAAAACACCAAGTCTTAATTGAAGGGATGTTTATACACACAGATGATACTCTGTGCAAGCTCTAATGTATTATATTAAACAAAGTATATTTTCATAAATTACTTATTGCCATTTTCCCACTCTGAGTTGGGATGTGGCAGTAAAAATACCTGAGAGCTCGAGACAATGTCCAAGTTTCTGTCAGAACGGAATGTAATTAGTGCAAATTAAGCAGCATCCTGAGAAGGAGGAGGTCAGGGAGAACTGGCAGGGTCGAACTGGGTCATTACAAAGCATTTTTATAGCCAGGCAAGCAGGAGGGATCCCAAGTTACCTATTGCTGCTGTGGTCTGAACTCCCCCTGCATCCCAGACCTGCTTTTCCACACAGATCAGGAGCGGGATCCATCGATTTTATCAGCAGCAGCCAAAGAGCTGCGAATTAAAACTGTAAAAAATCAGCACAGTTGCTCTTTTCTCCTTTGAAATTTTGCATTTTAAAATTGGGAGAAACAAAATGGGCCTATCAAAACCCCATGGGCTGTCACATTTCTGTGCTGGGTTTTGTGGCACTTGATGGCTCAGGAGGAAAAGCATTTAAGCTTATTTATCCACAAATGGGAATGTCCAAGCAAGGCACCAAAATTTACTCCCAAATCTCCACTGTTTTTTCTGTCTGAAGGCTTGAAAATGAGGACACTCTTGAGAAGGCCTTGATTGGCCTTCAGAGAATTCCAGAATTTTGCTTCAGAGATGCCATGTGAATATTCAGGCCAGAATTGCTGATTTTATAGATGTGCATGTGCACACACACATCTGTCACGTGTGTGTCTGAGGACACAGGTGTGCAGGGATGACACTGCAGGTACCAGCTGTTTGTATCCCAGTTTTCTGGATTTTCACAGGAACAGGCTCTGTCCTGCTACTTTTGTGTTAGAGGGATATTTCCCATCATACTTTGCAGCCACACAAATTTTTTGGCACCCCAAAAAATCTCTTTTACAACAATCCAATGTTTAATAGGTTACAGCCACAACATGCTGGCTTTGTAGGATCATCCTCCTGAGCATTTCCCACCATGCTGAGGTCGAGGGAAACTACTCCAAATTTCTGTCAGGGCAGTGAAACTCAGGGTTTGGTGTGTTCAGTGAACAGGGACCTTATCATCTTCAGAGAAGAATCTCCCACACCCTCCCTGCAGATGAAATGGTGCTGAACCTTCTGTGGAACAGAGAAAAGGTCAACAGTGCATCAGACATCCAGCCCACGGAATCACAGAACCACTGAGGCTGGAAAAGATGTTTCCAGAAGACCATTAAATCCAACCTTGTCACCCAGCCCTGAGCACTGAGTGCCACATCCAGCAACTCCTTGAACTTCTCCAGCACCTCCTTGGCAGCTCCTTCCAAAGCCTGACCACCTTTCCCAGGAAGAAATTTCTCCTGAAAAGCTTGGACCAAAGCCAGTGGGATTTGGAGAGCATGATTGTCCCAGGTTCATGTGAACTCTGGAAGTGGGAGATGCATTGATGGACTGGGAGCTGTTTTGAAGGCATTGAAATAATTTTAATGTGTGATGCTGCAAAGGCCCTTCATGGTGGATAATGGCCCTGCCTCTTTTCCACAGAAGGCCACGAGCACCAGGCTCTGCTCACAGGGCAACAACAGCTTCTGCAAATTATCCCTTTCTGTCTCACTGGAATTTCACATCTCAGAAAAGTTCCCAGTGGGAGGGATGAAGAAGAGAACTCTGAGTAACTCTTTCTTCCTGTGCCTTCCTCCCCAGCAGCTGCTCAGCCCAAGATCTCTGTTCTATAGACTTTTTCCTGCCTCTGACAAAACACTAAAAACCCCTCCAGCATGACAACAAAAAATAAATATCAAAAGAACATTTGAAGAGCTCAATAAATTGATCATATTCTGCTGAACCTTCACCCTTGTAACGATAGTACCATTTAAATGCTAATGTCATTTTTAAAAAAGTCAATTACAGGAGTTTTAAAGTAATGGAGTCAGCAGTCTCGATGTAAATCTGTTATATTAATCTGCTCCCTACACTGTATCCATGGGCACTGATGCATTCACCCCCTTTTCCCTGGAGGGAATGTTCCCTTGCAGTGGTACCAGTAATTGAATCAAGTTGATACAGACACCAAAAATATTGTAAGTCTTGTAGGTAATGAAAAGCATATGTTGATAAAGCCAGTTGCTGTAATTTTGGATAGAAGAGCACTGACATTTGGGAAGTTCAAAATTAGAATTAACCCTTTGATGATGAAGTGACCTGAAATTGTCTTCACAAACTCTGCTAATTTCACAAAGAAAAACTGCTTGAAATCTGCCATGAGACAGCTGAGATCCTCTACTTCTCATTTTCCTGCTTATCCTCAATTAAATTCACTTCTGCAAATTTTTTTTTCAAACTGGTTCAGACAAAACATAACAGGATCAGAAAACAAATATTACTCAAATTAATTTCTGCACCTTTCACTTGCCTAAAGAAGCTGGAATGTTACAGCAAAAGAGATATTATGGTTGTGCTGCTTAGGGAGGTAAAGGGATGCAGCAGAAATCTCCAGGTGCCGGTACCTACTCAGCAGATTTTGGGTGCAGTTCCAAACTGAACAGAATCCCAGAATCATAAAATCATTTAGGCTGGCAAAGACCTTCCAAGATTATCAAGTCCAACCTCTGATTGATCTCCAATATCTGGTACATACAAACGGTATTTAGAAGTATCAAATAAACCCAAACCCAAGCAAATTATCATTTGAGGTGGGACTTTAGTTGTGAGCAAAGTTGGATAAACCCCAACATTTTGCAGTTCCTCTGATCATGTTGGCCCATGATGAACCACTCAAATTATTATTGCAGTGAGGTTCAAACAGATCCACAGCCTTCCCTACTCCCCCAGCTCATGAAAAGTTTTAAACAGGATTCATTTTGGTGCAGGGAAACAGGGGATAATGAACCCTAGGAGAGAGGCTGAACTCCCTGACTGAGGTAAAATCACAAATATCTGCAGATATCGCATACAAAGAGGTGTCATCACTTATGATAGCAGATAAAACCTGCTGAGAACTTCCAGACAGTCAGAGCTATCAGAAATAAAAGACTAAACAAACATATATTTCTAAGTAGTAATAACGAGGGAATTGCATTCAGCAGTGCTCTGAGGCAGAAAGAGAACTTCCAGATAAAATTGTCATGGAATCCATTCCACTTGTCACATAAACACTGTGCTGCCTTTGCTGGTAAGGAGGGCTGATTAATGGTTCACCAAGATTTTCCTGCTTCTGCCTTTTGTGAATTGATTCTCAAGTGTAGGTCTAATAAAATTCCAGCCAATGTCACACACACGCCACAGAAATATTTCCAGTGCCATCATAAATCCGAACATTGGAGCAGGGCTCTCTCAGGGATTTTGTTAACTCAGGGCCTTCCTCTGCCACAGTTCAGGGGTTAAGAGACCCACAGATATTAAAACAAGGTTGGAGAGAAACACAGAACTCTGAACATGTCTGACAGCATTTCCACATTCTCTGAGCCTGGAACTTCTCCTGAAATGCTGCAGGCTTGAGTCTCTGGAGAAATCAATCCAGAATTTTGGGGAATTTTGTTACTACCAAAGCAGATATCCCTTCCCTCAGCATTCCCATTCCCCATGGAGCACATGCAGAAGGGGTTTGGAATCCCACTGCACCAAGGTCATGGTGCCATCCCTCCTCTGGGACACTCCCAGATAGAACCAGGAATTTGGGATCATCCAACAAGGCAAAAACTCTGCCAAATTCCTCGAGCTGTATGAGGAAAGTGATGTTTCTGCAAGAGAGTTTGGAGTAATTGAGTAAACTGACTCACAAGGCAACATTTCACTACTTCCAGAGAAATCTTCCTGTTAAATCTTTTACTATTTGGGAAAAATTGAAAATCTCCATTCTGGCACAAAACTGAGCTATTTGAGTCCTAACAGCATCACAGGCCTTTTTTAAGGGAGTTTATTTGTGTGTTTTGTTTTTGCACAAATGAACTCTGAAGCTGGATTTCATTCCTACCAAATCTTCCCACACAACTCCACTCATAATGCCTTGGAAGTCGTGTATCCAGGCACAGTTTATTCCATTGGAATAATAATAACCAGAAAAGTGCTGTCATTTTTAATGTAGACCCACTAAGAGGAACAGAACCACAGCCCTCGATATAGACACAAACCCCTGGAAAACCGTCCTGGAAGCTGAGACTTTGGAGGAAAAAGGAAAGGAAAGAAATTCTTCCAAGAGTGATGTGAAAGGGAATTATTCTTCCAATAAAAGATTTGCCTGAAAGAGAGCCTGGATTCAGGCTCGGCACTGCTTAATGGCAACACCTCTGACGAGAAATTAAAAATATATAAGTTAAAGAATGGGATTTTTCCCTATTGCAGAGGCAGGAGCGGGATGGGGGGATTGAGCCTTCAGGCAGTTCCGCGGCAGCGCCGAGAGGGGGAACCCTCGCCCAGGGCGAGCGCCGGGGGCGGCCGGGGATAACGGGGGGATAACGGGGGGATAACGGGAACAACGGG
>JAOTQP010000856.1:4255327-4271159 GCA_026413545.1 Cichladusa arquata
GGGGATAACGGGAATAAAGGGGGGGTAGAGGGATAATGGGGGCATAATGGGGGATAATGAGGATAATGGGAATAATGGGGAATAGCGGGAGTAATGGGGGAATAACGGGAATAACGGGGGAATAATGGGGAAAACGGGGGGACAACAGGGGATTAACAGGACTAATGGGGGTTAACAGGGGAATAACAGGAATAATGGGAATAATGAAGGGTAAAGGGGGACAATGGTGGGTAATGGGAATAACGGGACATAACAGGAATAATGGGGGATAACAGGGGGTAATGGGGCTCTGCCAGCCCTGGGCACAGGGATGGGGAGAACCAGGGGCAGGGGATGCCCCGTGGCAGCACGGCCCAGGCCCATCCATGGCAGCAGTTCCTTGGCCAGTGGTGTTCCAGGAGGAGTTGCAGGCACACAGGAGCAGGACAGGCAGGGTTAATATGGGAAATTATGGGAATTAGGGTAATTATTCTGTAGTTTATTAATATTTGATATTATTCTATTTTGTGGAAAGATGCTCCCTGTGTCTCTCATCCATGGGAATTCCCCATCCTGGACTGCAGTGAGACCTGCTTAGGTTGTCACAGCACAGGGTTTAGGAAAACTTGTGGTTCAGCCTGGGATGAGGGTCCTGTATCCTGAGTGGCTCCACTAGGAGTGCCAAAGGCCAGGCTGGTTCACTGCCCATCAGCCAGGGCAGCACTGGGACACAGGGACACTCCCAGGGAATGCTCTCCAGGGGATCCTCTCCAGGGGATGCTCTTCCGAGAGTTTTCCCTCCTGAGGAGCTGGGGCAGGTGGGGATAGGACCAAAATGCCTCAAGCCTGCAGGACACCTCACCCCACACTTCAACTGATCTGCCCTGATCTCTCCTCAAACAGGCAATAAGGAAAGCTCATCCTCTAGCAGGAATCCTCCACAAGGGCAGCTCAGACCCAACAAAACCAATTTCAAGCAGTGTTAAAAGACAATGAACTCCAAAGTATTCCTGAAGAAATGAGGTGCAGTGAGCTGGAGTGGGGACAACACCACAGCCTCCCCCAGCCCATGGTTCCAGCAACACCCTGAGCACAAACAGCAGCCAAAGTGAGGCACCAGCTGAGGAAAGAGTGGAAGGAACAGTCTGGAACCAGGAAAACACCAACAAAATAGGAGTGGAGACTTTTTGTTTGTTTACAATCTTTTATCCCTCTCCTTTTCAATTTGTACAGTAACAAGGAAAAGCAAATGCAGGCCGAGCCCTCCTCCAACCTGGTGTATCTCGATGGACTGGATGAGCTTGGAGGTCTTTTCCAAAATAAATGATGCCATGATCTGCCCCAGGTCTGCACATTCCCAGCTGGAAATGCTTTCCCAGTTATTCCAAATGTTTTACCTGGCACAGCAATGTTCATCTTTCAGTAGCAGAAACCAACACTAAACTGGGAGTTAAGAAATCAGGAAATCAGACCTGGGCAAAGGGGTGACAACTTAAATCTTTCTGACTCAAAGAAACCCAAAACTCAGAGGAGTCACCCTGAATTCCTACCAGAGCCCCAAACCAACTTAACATTTTAAAAGTAACCTTGAGTTTTGAGTTCTGCACCTTTTATTTCCTTGTTTTGCTGTGAAACTGAGGGCACTAAAATATTCCTGAAATACTTGCATAGATCAGGATGGAGGAAAAGATCAGGGTAAGGAAAAGCTGGGAAGCAGGAGAACCATCCCTGAGCCAGCTCAGCCTCTCACAGAGCCACAACCTGTGCTCACCTGAACTTGCTGATGCTCAGGGCTTCTACAGCTCTTTGCTGAGCAATTTACAACCAATTGTAAATGTAAATTAGTATTTTAGTGGTTTTCAGTGGTTCCACATGCAAACAGCCAGGGAAATGTAGGAAGAACACCCCGTCCCGTGGTGGTTTTGTCAGCACTCTGTGTGCCTGTGCAAACCCTTCCCCTTCAGACAGATGCTGGATGAACAATCCAAATCCTCCTGAAATCCATGGGGGAAACTCCTCCTTGCTCTGCTTGGGCCACAATTCTGCACCTGAATTTTTGGATCCAAGTGCAACAAGTCCTTTAGCTCTGTGTCCCTAATTCAGGTGCAGCAACATGACTTGATGGTTATTTAAAATTAAACTGCAGCTGTTTCTAGATGACAAAGTGTTCTGAGTTTCCTTGCAAATGTGAAGATTTTTTAACTCCTCTGATCCAAAAATCAAACTTCTCTCATCTTCCAATTGAAACTTGGACATATTTGCTTGTAGGAGCACATTTTCCAGTTAGAAAATTCTAAAAACAAATGGTTCAGACATTTTTATAGGCATAAAAACTCAAGCCAAGTTGGTTAGTGGTTTCAGATGCTTTTTATTTGCAAATCAGAAAGGGCTTCATTTATAAATTGAAATTGTACTGGCTGCTAATCCTGAAGGCAGACTCAGGCCTTTGGCTCTGCTTGGAGAAGGAGAAATAATGCATTTTAAAGACAAATTATTTCATTTGGACCAATGAGTGCTGTGGTTGGACAGGACATTTATTTTATAGCAAAACTCAAATAAGAAATAATTTAGATTGAGAGGGCCACTGTTTTAAGGGGACACTGCCCTCCACTGTGGATCTGCATCACAGTCTTGCTCCCAAATGTGAAACTTGGGAATTTTAGGGATAATTCCTGGTCCTCAGAGGAGCACAGGCTCTTTACACAAGGTGCTGCACCACCACACTGCTGAGGAGCTCCCAGTCCACCCCATTCAGAGACAGAATTGCATTTCCCCTGTTTGGAAGCTGGATCTGTTGAACTAGGATGATGAAGGTGCTCAAGCATCCCCACAAGTTTGTGCTGGTGCACTTGTCCCAAATCCCTGAGAGCAGGGGCTGCCTCTCTCAAACTTCTACCCAAATTTCGGAAACTCTTCCCTTCCTGCAGCACAGTAGTAACTTTTTGATTACAGAATCACAGAATCACAGGATACTGAGGTTGGAAAACTCCTCCAAGACCAACCTGTGACCAATCCCCACCTTGTCAAAAATTCAGAGCCCTGAGTGCCACATCCAGGAATTCCTTGGACACCTCCAGGGATGGGGACTCCAAACCTTCCCTTCCAAAGCCTGATCATGCTTTCCATGGCAAAATTCCTCCTGATATCCAACCTGAACCTCCCCTGGCACAGCTTGAGGCTGTTTCCTCTCATCCTGTCACTAATTGCTGGGAGAAGAGAATAATTAGTTAAGATGATTGCTCTTCTCATTGAGTAACACACTCAAGATCAGAGAGTTGTGTCTGAGCTGTGAGTCTGCACCATAATTTAATATTGGAGCTTTGAAAATGGTCATGTTTTGGTGTCTTGTTTCTGGATAAGATGTACAAAGCATGAAATATTTTTAAAACTGTTCAGAAGGCAGAAATCAATGCACTAGAGCTGGGTTATCTTTCCACACCTAAGGCAAGGCTGGACAGGACTTTCTCCATTTCTTCCTGTCCTAATTTCCCTCATCCTGCTGCACTCAGTGCAAAACAAGTCTGCAACACTTGCTGAGCTCAGCTCACCCATTTCTTATGCTGCAGAGAGTGGGAAAACCAGCAGCCACAATGGCAGCTTTGCACCCAGCCCTGAAAGGCTTCCCCAAAAACCACTGGAACCCCTCCAGAGCCCCAGAACACCTTGTTTCTGTCCTCAGCACGTCACACCTGCCTCACACAAAACAACAGGGATGCTCCTCCAGCATCCCTGAGTGCTCTGTCAGAGCACCCAGGAAAATCCAGCATGGATTGGTACCTTGGAGGAAGTGCCAAGAAGCCAAGGGTCAAAGAAAACAGGGCCTGTTTCAAGGAATTCATAAGTCAGGAGTGAAACAAGACACAAAAGAAGCAGGGGAGAGCACGAGGAGGGAAGAGCTGAGCCAGGTTTGCAGTTTGCTTCCCAAGCTCCTCACATGCAGTTCCATGGCTGGGGATCACACCTGGGGGATTCCCAGGGATCAAGGTGAACTCCCAGCCCAAACAGAGATCAGAGAAAATTCCAGTGGCTGCAAGGACAAAGGTGGCACAAAACCAACAGCAGTGGGAAACGATGGGCAAAACTGAAACCTCCTGTAGGCTCAGTTTAATGGTTACATGAAACAGGTACAAAACAGTTTCTGATGGGATCCCAAACCCAGCCCAGAACGAATCCTGAAATTAATCTCATTCATTCCCTAAAATAATTCCTGGCACTCTCTCTGGTCTGTGGCCTCTCAAATCCAATCCCAGCCTCTCTGGCCTTCTGTTAAGGAAAGGAAAATCCCTGGTGCTGGGGCTGCTGCCCCTCTGCTTCCCCAGCTGAGCTCAGGGCTCGTTATCGCGCCCGGGCAGCCCCAGCGCTGTCTCCTGCAATTGTTCCTGCTCAAGCCACTTTTATTCTTTTTTTTGGAAGGGTGGTGGTGGTGTTTTGTAATTTATAGCAAAATAAAAAATGATTCCTTATAGCAGAAGCCATTCTGTTGTTGCAGAGTCCTTATTTAGCTGTGTTTGAAGCTGAGGAAAAGCTGTTCCGTCGCTCGCCATGGAACCACGCAGCTTCTTCTTCCTAACACCTCCCACAGGCCACATATCAACCCTGCACTTCCTACAAATGATAAGTAGCATTCATTTTGATCATTCACAGTTGTTTTGGGGGTTGGTAGGTGATAGGCTTCTCTCTCAGTCTCTCACCTCCTCCCCAAACTGTCTGCGGCTCCCCCGTGCCAGCCCTGCCAGCGGAACCAGGGGGTTTCCTGCTCAGGGGACAGCACAAACACAAAGCTGGGCTGTTCCAAGCCCTCCCCACCACAGTCCCAGCCCCCAGGGATTGCAGACAGTCCCCTGTCAGTCAGTCCCCTGCCAGTCAGTCCCCTGCCTGACTCCTTGGAGATGCAGCTCAGTGTCTGGCAGCCACAGCTGCACAACACTGCAGAGCCTCACCTGGCTCTTTACACCTCAAAAATTCATCCTGAAATTTCCTTTCCAGGCTTGTAGAGGAATCTCTTTGCCACTCCAGGCCTTCCTAGAAACTGCCACACTCCTCCACCACCAGGTGCCCTCTCCCTGCTCCCTCCCAGGAACAGGATGATGTTTCACTTGGCGTTTCTCCTCCTTTACTGGGAAAAATCCCTGCTCGAGCCTCACTTCTTTTGGATGGGATCTGGCATCCCCCAGGAGGGGCTGCTCTGTCAGTGTCAGAACACAGAGCACCCCAATGTTCCCTGTGGGAGCCCCAGACCTTGGGAACAAACCTGGGGAACACTCCCTGTTCCTCCCCACATGCCCCAGCTGAACATTCCTGCTCTTTGATCTACCACTGTTACCCAAAAAATCCCTCACTTCTTGGGGGCCCGAGCCTCAGGCTGCCTCAGGACCCCAGAACTGTGGTTTATCTGCTTCCATATCCCATGAAAGTGTGGATTTCAGTGTCCATACTGCAGGAAAGAGCAGGACCAGCACCACCCAGTGCAGCCAATCCCTGCCTGTGGATCCGTGGGATCCATTCCCTCTCACCCCAATCCTCTCATAAAGCTGCCCAGGAAAAGTTCCCAGAGTGGCTCATATGTTTATAAAATACTCCCCAGTCCATGAGTAGGCACACTAGGTGAAATTGTATTTTCAGGATTTAAAAGCAGCTTCTCTGTGAGTTTTCCAGCTTATAACCACCCCCAAGAATGCTTTTAACATTCCAGTAAATAAGGGACTGAAGAAGAACTTTCGATTAAACAGAAAAAAACCTGAACTGTTTTAAATCCACAGAACCTGAATATTTTTTAAATCCTTGAAAGTGCCTTAATGGGCTCAGTGGTCTGTTAATGATTTTACTTTCACACTGTTTTCTTAGGACTACACATTTGTTTTCCACAGATATCGAAGTGCCAAGGAAACCTAAAAATCTGCTCAGGAGGTACTTTGTGTTCACTTCTGACTACCAGGGACGAGCACTTGAACAAGTTTGGAGTGTTTGCAGCCTCTTCAGTGTTTCAAAACCACCTCAGGGTCCTCAGCACTGCATGGGATGGGATTTGATTTATTTTTAAGGACATTTCAGATGTGAACACTGCCCCGGTGGAAGCCTCTGCTGCCTGTTGCATTCAACAAAACATTTTTGTGCCAAAATACAAAATCTATCCCTCCACAAATACCTGGACAATGTTTTATCCCGGGGGCTCCTTCCCACACGTGCAGTGTTTGCTCCCTCCCAGCTGAGTGTCCTAAGCCACAGAACAACCCATGAATCTCACAGGATTCTTGTAATGGCTTTTAAACCCTGCATTCTGGGCTGTTTATGGCGCAGTTGCATTTGCTTTAGAGATTTGTTTTAATGCTGTTGGTGTTATTTAGAGAGATATTAAATTCAAATAGCTTTATGGTTGCTAATAAACATCTATTACCATTACAGACATTCTGATATAAAAGCCTCATACAGGTGCTTTCTCTCAACTATGCAGATTTGATTGATTAGGCCACAGTAGTTTATTTTACACTTCAGTGGTCACTAAATCTATCATTAAGATTAAAAATTGCAGTTTGTGCAGTCTGGGAATAACTACACATTTAAGCTGTAAAATAAAAGTCACTTTACCAAAATTCAGGCAAAAGAGGAGGAAGGTGGGGGGGAACACAACACAGAGCAGGTTAAAATAAAAACAGTTTTGTAACACTTTATTCAGTTCTTCGGAAGATGAATTTCATGGAATCACAGACTGGTTTGGGTTGGAAAGGACCTTAAAGATCATTTTGTTTCACCCCTTGCCATGGGCAGGGATACCTCCACTGTCCCTGGTTGCTCCCAGCCCCATCCAACCTGGCCTGGGACACTTCCAGGGATGGAGCAGCCACAGCTTCTCTGGGCACCCTGTGCCAGGGCCTCCCCATTCTCACAGAGAAGAATTTTTTCCGTATTTCCATATATTCACCCTGAAGTTCCCCTCTGTGAGGGTGAACCCATTCCCCCTTGTCCTGTCACTCCAGGCCCTTATAAAAACTCCATCTCCATCTTTCTTGATGGCTCCTTCAGGAACTGAAAAGCCACATTTAGGTCACCCCAAACCTCCTCTTGTCCACACTGAGCATCCCCAACTCCCTCAGCCCTTCCTCATGGGAGATGCTCCCCAGCCTCCCCACAAACACACACTCTACAAAGTCCTGGGCTGCGAAGCTGTGATGAAGCTGCTTCTGCTCCATTTGTATTTTGGACAGCACCGAGCCCCATCCCCTGGGGGCACAGCAAAACCCCCCAGCATTCCCCACGGAGCACCCCATGGCATTTTGCCCCGCTGCCACCTCCGAGGAGGGACTTGGCCGACTCCAGGGTGACATTTGCACTGCCGGTGGCGGCTGCAGCGCGGTGTCATTTGTTACTGTCTGCTGCCTGAGCTGAGCACGGTGCCCACCAGCCCCAGGTCCATCCCCCCGGAGCTCTCTGGAAGCCCAGGCTGCCGAGCCGTGCTCCGACAGTGACCACCTGGGAGCAGCTTGATAAATGGCCAGTTTATAATGCTGTCATGCCAGCTTTGTCCTGGGGGAAATGTGTGTCTCTCTCAAAACAGCTTATTACCAACCTGTGGCTGGGGCCATGATCAATCACGCTGATCAGATATGGCAAACATGGTAACTGATATAAAGAAGATTTCTCGCTACACGGTTTGAGGTTAACGTGACAAATGATGGAGTGAGAAAGAATAACTCAGAGGGAAAAGCCAACCCATTAAAGGCTGAACTTGGAAGTGGTTTTGGGAAGCACGGTTAACAACACGTCCTTGTGACATGAATTCCCTGCTCATTGAGGTAACCCTGAATACATTCCCTGGTAAATTCCTTGTATAATCCAGAAGGAATGATTTTTTAAACATGCAGTCTGATTGTAAAGGGAAATTTAACCCCTCTACACCCTCCTCAGTACTCGGATGTGACGGGTTACAGTGCAGGAAATACAAGATTCCAGGTGAAAACCCAGGGCAGAGATACACCACATCTTGTCAAAATCCCAAAATATTTTGGGGGATTCTATTGTCAGCCAGAGCAGAGCTATCTGAGAATGATGCTCTACCCAGAATTCAATCAGTCTTCAAAATCATGGAGGAAGAGCAGTGGAACCCTGGGCATGCATAACCCACCTGTGACAATTCCCTAAAACGTGCCCCTAAACACACCCTGTAAAACAAGATCCGAGGATGTCTCCATTTGGTCCCTTTTACACTCCCAGGATTTCTCTGCATGCTCTGAGCATCAAAGCCCTTTGATTTCCCTGCTCACACAGTTCTGAGAACAAATCTGGGAGAACTGGGCGCCAAATCTGTCCCGTTATCCTTTTGGTCTGGAGCAGGGAGCATCCTCCAGGATCAGCACACGGAGCTGTGGCTCTTGGAGACCCTCTGGCAAACATCTGATATTATTCACTTGACTGAGTTTGTGGAAACGAAACCTTATTTGCTGGTAAAATTAATGAGAAAAGAGCCTTCAATGAGACAGTAATTTATGGCTTCCGCCCGACAGCGAAACTCGTCCTGCTCAATTCCTCCCAGGAAAGGCAGATATTTTGGGGGGAAAGTGAGGATTTCTTTCCAGAAACATGGTCTGTCATTTCAAAATCGGGTTCTTAGCTGCGTATTTTTTGTTTTATGAAACCCTTCCAGAATTGATGAAGGTTGGAATAAATGGCCCTTTGTTCCCCTTCCCGTACCAGTGCATTTAATGACGGCGAAATAAAATTCTGCTCCGTGGCTGCCTGCCAGAGATCCAATGATACAACCAACTCACCACATATTTCAGATTTTGTGCTACTCTGAAAGTCAAGATGCATTCAGTTGGGTTTGGGGCTGCACACATCCAGCATTATCTGCTGTCAGTGCACAGAAAAGTGGGAGCTGCGAATCGCATCCTTCTCCTCGAGGCTCCCATCTCTAATCCGGCCCTAAACACCAACTCTCTGCCTTTCAAACCGCCACGAGAAAAGCCAGAAATGCATCAGACAATAAAAAGAGGGATAATGGCCACCAAACTCCACTCTTCTCCCCCCTCTTTTCTGAACAGATAGGTTTTAGACTCTATAATAATCACGCAGCTAAGATACAAGGTCTCTTGTTGGCAATAACCTACATGACATGACTTAGAAGGCAGGTGTTACTGTAATTAGCTATTGTTTGACTATCAAAAGTCAGAGCTGATTAAAGCCACTAAGTACAAGTGCACTATTTTATTTCAAAGAATATTATGAACTGCATGCTGGGACTCTTTCACTGCGGCCCTACCTTCCGGAGTCTGCTAAGAGCCCATGCCAGCAGTAATCAAAACTAAAATCTGCATAAACCTTCAGGGTTTTAATTCAAGCAGAGCCCTTTCATTAGAAATATGTTACTTTATGAAATCTGGTCGCCAGCAAGGGGAGAAAAATGTGACTTCTTAAGAAAAGTGAATGGCATCTCTTTAGTGATTAACCCAAGATTAATGGAGGCTCCTACTGCTCGGCCTAAGTCCATTTTATTGCTAATTCATTTAGGTACTATTTCAGATGTACTTGATGAAAGTCACCTGCTAAGAAGTCATGTTTTGGCAAGCAAGGATAGCCATTATGGTCAAATCCCAAATAGAATTTTTATTAAAGAAGCTTTGAAAAGTGTCTTGTATTAGTCTTTCATAGACATACCATTTAATGTGCTCAATTAGTTAAAAATTTGGGGCCTAGGTCACTAATCAAACATTCATAATGCTTTTTTTTAAAATATATTTTCAGTCCACATGCATCTCCTAATGTCCCAGGTAGGATGAACACTGCACTGAACAGGGACATTTATATTCAGACAAAAGCAGCAGTGCTGAGACTCACCAAGAAGTGGGTGGGATTTGGGTAAGTGCTCGGTGGGATCCCTGAAATGTTGGCTTGGCAGAGCATTTCTTTGTTCCCTGGGATGCTGTGGGGAGTGGGGACTTATGCAAATCACATGTTCCTCAAACTGTACCTAATCATCCAGCCTTGGCTTGTGTGCATGTTTGGAGCGTGAGGTTTGATCCCTTAAACACAAATCATTTCGGTTTTCGACTTTTCTGCAGTTTGTTCTTTCAATAAATGAGGCTTTAGGGGATTTTGTGATTTGAGAGCCTGGAACCCTGGCTCTGTGTAGACCCTGAGATCTTTTCTACCCAGACAAGGCACCTCCATAGCCATCCAAAATTCTCCCACATTTTGGGCAGGATTTAGCCTGGTCCATGAGCATGGACATCCCTGTTGGGTTTCTACCCTTCCCAAGACACTGAGCAACCCACGATGCTCCAGCAGAGACTCTGATGGTCTGAGCTTTGCTTCCCTGCACTGAGCAGGGAAATCCTGACAGCCAGCCCAGGAACACTCACTCTGCAGAGAGAAAAACCCTATTGCAGAGGTAGGTCTGGCCACCACAGAGCTTTAATTGTGCCCTTCTCCTTCAAAAATGGAAAAAACCCAAAGATGGTGCTGGGGAAATGATCCCAGGTGAGGAAGATATCTGGATGCTGCTGCTCTGCTCAGCCCCTCACCTGCCATGCACCAAAACCCTATTGATAATATTGAATTATTGATAACATTACTGATAACCATCACTCACACTGGTTTGGGTGCCAGAGCCTGAGAACCGCCCCCCCACAACCTGCTCTGCTTTGTACCTGCCAAGGATGAGACAGTTTTGGTGACAGAAAGTGGTAAATCAATCAAAAAATGTCTGCTTTGGGTATTCTGGCTTGTTTGGAGCTCTCTCCACACTGGGGGTGATGATTGACTTTGTAACCCAACAGCACACACGACCCAAACTCTGCTCTGAGAAGGGAAACAATCTGGTTCCTAAATTATTTTTTTAAATTTGTTAATGACTGATCCAATTTCCAAAATACTAACTGGAGCTGTCAGGATTAGTGAAAGCCACAAAACCAGGAGTGCAAGTGCAGGGTGCCCCAAAACAAAGAGCTCCCCCATGGGTGTCAACATCCCTGTCAAGGGGAGCAAAATTCAGAATTATCAGGAGTGGCAACACCTGTGGTGGAATTCTGCTCCTGGGACACTCCACAAAACCCAGGCTGGACTTAAAGCCCTTGGCTGGGGGAATGTGGCACTAAAGGAGCCGCCTGGGTGTGATAACAAAGTTATCCTAATCTGTCCTCTTGTGTACTGGGGCACTCACACATGCAAATCTTGTCGTGTTCCACCGTGTTTGTTCACCTCCAGAGTCCTTCGGTGATTCAAATCTGTGTCTTACTATCCTATAATACCCTTGTCTAACAGTTCTTTTTAAATGCATGTGTTAATTATCTTGCCACCGCTGTAATTTCTCCCTGTAGTCCATTAATTAAGAGGTCACAATCTAAGAGCATGTTTACCCAATAAGCTTTCTTTTTTAATTATCCTAATTGCTTGGATACTGACAAAGACTCCATCCCTCCCCTTCCTCTGAGTGGATTAGAAAACGACATTTCAAAGCCCCACACAATGATGGGTCTGTAAAACACACATATATTTATATCTGTTTTTATAACTCCGTGGTGTTCAAACATCAAAGGTCAACGAGACACAAGGCGCTGCATTTGCATGGCTGTATAAAATGCAGAGACAAACTGCCTTCCATTAATTGATCCATTAGCCTGGAATGTTCTATTGGTCAGGAAAAATATAAGCAAAATCTTCAGAATAGGAAGGAGGTGGTTGTTCACAGCTTGGAGACCACCAGAGCCTCCTGTCTCTGCCTGCTCCTGCAGGGATGGCTTTGGATAAAAGCAGGCAGAAATAGAAATAAATAAGGGAAAAGGCACTCAGCTTTAACTGCAGCAAAGATCAGTTTTATTCTCCCTTTCCCAAATATTCCCTTCCCATGGGTCACATCTCAGCAAGCTGGTCCCAATACCTTTTTTACTGACTTTGCAGAACTCAACAGACAAAATCTCTACCACTTCAAAAATGTTAAACCCTTCATTTTGTCAAGTTTTTAAAGGGGAAAAGCAGCTTTGCATTCGAGATAGGAATTTAACACAACAATTAGCAGAAATCACATCCAGGAAAATTACTACTGTGACAGAATGTGAAACAACATTTGATATGTCAAGTAAAGTGATATTTTTTTTTGTTTGTTTTAATAAAGCCAGTGTCTCATTCAGACCAGTCATCTCAGGAGCTATATAACAGAAGTATAATTACTTAGAAATTGCTTAGGTAAGCGTGATTGATGCATGGTAAATAGATGTTTCCAGCACTTATTGTTTCTTCCTGATGGATTAGGAAGAGTTGTTTAACAGTTCATTTGACCAGTCTCTCCTGGTGTTCCTCGAGTCTGGCTGTGCCAGTCAGCACCAGCAGTTCCTGGTAGTTTAAGTCTCTTTAATAAAGATTAAGATGTCAGAGGTCCTGCATTGCACAAAATCCCGATTTTATTAACTTCTCATTATCAGCTGAAATATGAAGTGCATTTCTTTTCATCTGGAGAGCAGCACTTTCTCAAGGGAAAGGACAGATACATCAGACACATTTAGGGTGGTTTGGAGTGGGTTTGCCCCAACCTTGGCTGATGCTGGGGAGCATTTTCTCACCCAAGGGCATCCCAAACGTGGATGTTTCTCCCCAGAAAGTGTTTGGATACCACGGCTGTGTACAGGGGCTGAGCACTCACACTCCAGCACTTCAGTCAACACAACTTCCATGAAAGAGCAGAAAAATGCTGGGCAGGAAGACTGAAACCTCAAAAGTCAGGGCTCAGCCAACATTTCCCTCTTCACACCCAGCAGACCTCGAGGAGTAACAGCAGCAAGACCACACAAAACTCACTGAAAGCGATCCCAGAGGTGTCCAAGTGCACCCTGACCAGCAGGAATGCCATGGAAGTGAACTTAGGCAGCACCTGATAAAGTGGAGCTGCAGCAGCCCCGTGCAGCTCCCGAATGTGTCACTGGGGAAAGGCTCCTGCTCAATCCCGTGTGTTTTAGCGCCACTCTCACCCCAAAACCCTGCAGGTCACTGCTGCACCAACAGATGCTGCAGCAGGATCACCCTCCCAGCCAGGCTCTCAAGGGATTTCTGAAAGCTGCCAAATTGATGCGTTTTGCATATTTTAAAAGCGAGTCTTTGTGGAACTTCTCGTTTTGCAGGCGGCTGATTGCAGGGAGGGCAGAGCTGCCTCTGTGTGTGTTTGAACAGGCTGACTCTTGCTGGGCAGCTCTCCACGGAAAGAGTTAAGAGGGAAAAACAGTTTTTGTGGTGTAACCCCGGCCCGCAGCTCGGGATCCCAGTCCCAGCAGCCTCCCGGGAGGGTTAAGCTCTATTACTTCTGGTCCCTGACACTGCTAATGGCACTCTCTAACTAATTGCATTTCTATACCTCCACATACGGCCGGGCGACAAATAAGCCCTTTAATCAAACAGCTTCATCTACTTCTAATTAATTCCATTTCTATGCCTTTTTGAGAGCACAGGAACATACAAAGATAGAGATGATGGAGCGCGTTCCGTGCCCGGCGGCTCTGCTCAAGCACCTCACACCTTCTGTGTCCCACCTGCCTGGATCAGGTTTTTTTTTTACTTTTCTGCAGTTTGTTCTTTTGATAAATGAGAGTTTGGGGGATTTTGTGATTTGAGAGCCCTGCGTGCATCCTGAGATCTTTTCTATCCCCACAAAGCACCTCCACCAAAGCTGCGTGGAATCATCCGTGATTCCCTCGGTGAGTTGCTGTCTCATTTGCCACCGGTTTAATCACTTTTTGTTCCATCAGAACCAGCTCTGGCCTTGCCCTGCCGGCGCTGAGGGACGACTGTGGCATCAGCTGAGCAAACAGAGAGGGGTGTTTGCACACCCAGACCCAACGCAAACCTTCAACTCGAGGGCCACCAGCTTTGAAGGAAATGCTGATTCCTCCCCGACATTTACTTCTTTGATAAAACAGGTCGATGCAGCAGCAAAACCAAACCAAAACAAAACAAAAAAAATCCTCCTCTCTAGGTATTTAGGAAAGAGAACCACATCTGCCGGGAGCTGCCTGTTGCAAAGGTATGTATGTACAAAAGGCACGATAAGTGGGTGCTGAGCAGCGAGGAGTGGCAATTATCAGTTGCACATATCATTAGAGTCCCTCAGCTTTTCAATGGCACGGAGCTCCCGAGCCGTGTTTGCTGGGCCAGGTAAAAGGGGACTCTTAATACTGTGCAAATATGACTTACCGAAGGACTTTGCTTTCTCACCTATTCTCGGGCTTTTCAAATCAACATTATTAATTGGTGGCTTATCGGTAAGTGCTGTCTGGCAGTTAAAGGATGTTTCCACCCAGAGCAACGATACATAGAAACTCAGCAATGTCAGCCGCAAGGACAAAGAACTGCCATGTTGAAACAGAAAAATGCTTTGACACCTTAAATCTTCTGTATAAAAGCACTGAGCATTCCAGCATTCACTTGCAGCTGTTATTCCATATTCCATCATCGTTGGTGTAACTTAATATATTAATTCAGAACTCTGGCTAACAGTTGCAACTCTTAGAACTTTTTCTCTTTTTTTTTCTCTTTTTCCTTTTTCCTTTTCCTTTTCCTTTTCCTTTTCCTTTTCCTTTTTCTTTTTCTTTTTCTTTTTCTCTCTCCTTTTCTCTTTCTCTCTTTCTCTCTCTCTTTCTCTCCTTCTCTTTTCCCCCTTATCTCTCTCTTTCTCTTTCTTTCTCTTTCTTTTTCTCTTTCTTTTTCTTTCTTTCTTTCTCTCTCTCTGCTTTTCTCTTTCTCTCTTCCGCTCTTTCTCTCTATTACTCTCTCTTTTTCTCTTTTCCTCTCTCTCTATTCCTCTCTCTCTTTTTCTCTTTTCCTCTTTCTCTCTTTCTCTCTATTCCTCTCTCTCTTTTTCTCTTTTTCTCTCTTTCTCCTCTTCTCCCTTTCTCCCTTTCCTTCCTTTCCTTCCATTCCTTCTTTTCCTTCCTTTCCTTCCTTTTCTTCCTTTTCTTCCTTTTCTGTTATCCAGATGTGTATAACCCCACGTTTTAGAACCTGGATTAGCTGGTTTCCATGCTGGATAACTCAGCTACGTGGGATTTCAGCACTTTCAGCCCCTCAGATCACCTTGCTCTCCACCTGCCAGCTCTCCTGAGCACCAAATCCACTTGAAAACGGAGAAAAATGTTCGGCTGATAAGGAAAGCCGAACACAAAGAGCACGACACTTCCCAGGCACCACTAAAGAGAGGCAAAAAAGAGGCTAAAGGGAGAAGAAAAGCTTTCAGTGGCCCCAGCTCGCATTTTCCCGGTGTTGCTGGGGCCGCACGTGCGGAATGAAAGGACAGCCGGGCTCCTGCCTCCCCCAGCGCCTCTCACAGCGATGAACAAGATAAACCGGGAGCCCCAGGAAAAGCCGAGTGCCTGGAGGGAGCCGGGCAGGCGATCCCGGCTCCCTCATTCTCATGCAGGATTGTGCAGATGCGGGCCGGCCTGGCAGGTACCTGTGTGAACCTCTCAGGAGCCGGCAGGGACAGGTATTTATCTCGTCCCCAGAGAGCCGCTCAGGTACTCAGCTATTCCAGGGGCTCGTTTTTCTCAGCATCCAGCCCAAACCTCTCTTGCTACGGGGCTGGCTCCTCCTGGTCCCGTTCTGATGGGTGTGTGACACAGATGAGAGACCCTTAATGCAGAATGGGAATTCCAGCTGCTTCTTTTACATCTGCTTATCTTAGAGAAATTTTCCTGTACAAGCACAAAATCAGATCGAATTTATTTATTTAAAGGATTTCTGTGCCTCTGAAAGAGGGTTTCCCTCTGCCACCACACTGGCTTTGCAGTTTTACAACAGCAGACCTGTGAACTGAGATGCTCTGCAGCTTTCTTCTTCTTCTTCTTCCTCTTCTTCCTCTGCTTCCTCTTCCTCTTCTTCT
>JAOTQP010000856.1:4271868-4283711 GCA_026413545.1 Cichladusa arquata
TCTTTCTTTCTTTCTTTCTTTCTTTCTTTCTTTCTTTCTTTCTTTCTTTCTTTCTTTCTTTCTTTCTCTTTCTTTCTCTCTTTCTCTCTTTCTCTCTTTCTCTCTTTCTCTCTCTCTCTCTTTCTTTCTTTCTTTCTTAGGAAGTGGTTATTCATTGATATTGAAAGGAAAAGCAAACAAATATTTGATGTGCTGTGTTAGCATGAAAGGAGGGAGGCCTGTGCAAGCACAGAAATCACAGGTGAGTGAAAACAACCTGGGGGGGGAATGGGGCTACTACAAAGGAAAATCCTGGCTGTGTAAATACAGAGAGACAGGTTTGGTTATCCTCATATAGGAGAGAGAGGCACCAAACACATGGCTTTATAATTCTGCTTGGCATCTTTAAGCATGACAGAAAAAGAGCACAAAAAATCACAAGACTGAGGGAAGAGCAGAGATACAGGAGGTCAGTGAGATCAGCAAAGTTTCTGTCCTACTCAAAGAGAGTTCAGCAGGTTTTCTGACTGACACTAAATATTAATTTAACCACAGAGCTGGGAAATGCAGCTGGAAAATCCCCTCTCCCTCTTTAAGGCCTAAAATCTGCTCATTATGCCAATCAATTTGTGGTTGGGCTCTGTGGAGACCCAATCCATCTAGATATATTTTTTAAAAGTCCTTTTTCTTGAATTTTACTCTCTGCAAGAAGCAAAACACATTCAAAGCTCTAAAGGATTCCTGAACTTTCAGAGAAAAAGCAAAACTCCATTAGTTTCCTTTCCCATCATTTATGTGCAGAAGCTTCCATCACTTCCAAGCTTTCACTGGCATTACAAACAGAATAGAGAAAATGCAACAAGAAAATCTATTCCTTGGGTATTTCCAGCCCAGTTAGTTTGAGGATTTAGAAGAAATCTATGAAAGAAAAAAAAAAATAAAGCAATGTGCAAGGTTTTTATGGATGTTTTTCAGACCAAAGGGGTTCTGATGGGTTTCAGAGATGTATCCAAACTTCAGAGCAAGTTTCCAAACCAAACATGGCTGCAAACCCTGACATCCATCAGCTGCTCATTTGCCAACCTTCCTATCATGGAGCAAAAAGGACCATTTAAAATCATCCCAGAATATTCTGCTTTCATGGCTATTTTGCTCCCTAACACTTTGAAGTCACCAGAACCAAATATTCATGTTGCAAATGTTTGAAGCCTTGCTCTGGGCCCAGCAGTAACCAGGATTAAATAATAAATCTCATTTTTCTGACTTCATTACTCTGAGAAAATCGTCCTATCAGGATAATAATAACTAAAATGTTCACAACTCACCATTCTAACTTTTTTCTTGGAATTAAATACTTTAAATAACAAAGTAGATCATTAGGCTGTGTGAACAGCAGCTGGACATGAAGTGTTTTGCCTAAAGCCAACCCAGCTCCTGGATGAGGATGGGATTTACTGGATGCTCTGATATAGCAATGCCTTGGAGAAATGAGTGTGGTTTAAATCCCACATTTCCTACTCCAGGAGTGCCCGGTTTGTACCTGTTTTTAGCAGGGGATGCTCTGGGGTCTGCAAAGAGAGAGGAGCACATGGTGAGCAGCAGAGCTGGAATGGAGGGTGGGACACTATTCCAGTCCTGAGTTTTTATTGGCAAAAGGACTGGCAAATGCAAACTGCCAGGAATAAATTGCTGCTGGAACTCACAGGACATGCTGGAGTCATCAGCAGACACAAAGCCTGAGAGGAAGGATCTTACTCAGGGACAGCACAACCTCCTTAGGAAAAATTGCACATCCTTCCTGCTTGGCATTGCAGGAAAGCAGGGAAATTACCCTCCAGGATTCCTCTGTTCCCAACAGGAATGTAGGGGAAAAAGAGACACCCAGCCAGAAAAAAGGAATGAGGTCAGTGTAAGGGGCATCCTAACCCCAGGCAGAGCTGAGGGGATTTTCCTGTGGATGGATTTACATGGCAACCCCAGCCCCAGCACAGAAGTTTTCCAGGATTCACCTTTTTTTAAGATTCTCGTGACCAGGAAAGTGATTAATCACCATTTCATGGCAGCAGGAGCTGAGCAAGAGACTGCTTGGATTTGCCAAGATAACCAGGAGAAAAATCCAGCTTATTTCTGGGCAGCACTACAGAAAGAAGGGAAAAAACTGAACCAGGTATTAAAGGATGAACAATGAAAGTCAAGACTTTCCTGGTTTTACATATAAATATAAGTAATTGGAAGGGCAAACATTGAAAAAAAAATGAAAATTCCTCGACACATTTTTAAATTCAATATTTCAGGAAAGAAGAATTTAACACTGTCTTAAAAACTGCCTTGAGGCAGCAGCACTGATAGAAATTTCCAGAGTCTTCCCAGACTTTCTGTGAGGAAGAACCAACATTCTAGGGCAGAGGAGTTGAAGCTTAAGACTGAAATTCCAGTGGAAACTCAGAGGAGCAGTTCCTTTAGGAGTTGCAATTTATTCTTCTGGAACAGAAGGAATTATTGCACCAAGCAGGGGCTAAGATGCCCTGACAGCAGCAGTGCAGAACTATCTCTGCAGCAGTTATTAATGAGCTGGAAAAATGCTGGGTAGCAAATTCACCTCCCATCCCCAAGGCCAGAATTCATGGCAACAAATCCCTAAAATAATCAGCTAACTCCAGGAGATTAGGAGAGGGAATGCCTCCAGATGACAGAAGATTTCTTAATTTCAGTTACTTATAAGGTCACATTAAGCAGGAGGAAAACTTCCTCTGAAGTTTATAAATTAGTTTCTAATCTGTTCCACAGCTTTCAGTATTTCTGGTCTATATTCTGTGTTACAGTCTAAAATAAGGAGGGGAAAAAAGTAATAAAAAAAATGAATTGCGTGGGTTAGCCAAGAAAGGATTTAAGCACTTAATTTGGTCTCCTCCTGCTGCTACTATTATTATAATATCTATATTTTTATATGTATTTATATACATGTTTACAGAGCATTGCTGAAATTTCCAGAGGGAAGGCACCACTAAACATCACAGAGGAGCTGACTTCTGGTGATTCCTTTTCTTATTTTTCTCCCCAAACTGTCCTGTTAAAAATAAATTTGTTTGGGTTGTTCTGGTTGTATTTTTTCCAGAACATGTATTTTATCACCTCATAGAAATCTTGTAGAATCTAAAATCAAAATACATCAAAACATATTGTGGACCTGCAATGTCTATTGGACAACAGTCCCACCTTCACTGCTCTGCAGAATCTTGATTATTTCTAGAACAAATTATGAAAAAAAAAAACCCAAATAAAAAAGCGGTTTTTGTTTCGTTATGTATATTTAAATTTAATTATTGTTCACTGGCACTCAGTTTTCTGTGTTCTGGCTTTCATTTTTTCAGCATCAGGGCTGGACCCAACTTCAAGTCACTCTGATGGTTCCTCACCCCCACACTCCCCTTTCCTCCCTTCCAGCTGCTGTCCAGGTTTCCCTGTTTATCCAGGCAGCTCCAAGAAGCTCCTACCTGATCCAAATTCTCCTTCCAGTGGGATTAACCCAACCCTGCACACCCCTCAGGCCCCCAGGAGACATTCATGGAACCATCAGGCTTCTCTGAGATATGAAACCACACAAAAACCCCAATTCCAGATTCCCCACTGGAGCAGGAGCCTGTCCTGGGAGTGAGCCCTCCTCCCACAGAAGAATATTCCCTGTTCCACGAAAGAACCTGGATCTGGTGCAGAACAGGTCCCTCCTCTGCTGCTGTATCAGCTCCCACCCCAGCCCAGAGGTGGTTCTGATTCCAGACCTGGTTCCAGCAAAACCCTCAGCTCAGGAACTGCAGAGCAGAGGGAGGGGAGGGGGCTGTGTGTGCCTTACCTTCCAAGTTACCACCCAGCCCCCAAATCCCACAGGCTATCATTCCAAAATTTGTGATGTTTTGTCTACTCCGGTGATTTAAGGTTTGTCAGAAAATGTCAGAAAGGCCACGGGGCCAAGGGCTTCCTGATGACTGAGGATTTTCTTTCACATGACCTTCCTGAAGTTGATTTTGGGCTCCAGACAGTGCTGCCTTCAGCTCTGACAGGGGCCGGCTGGCAGCAGATTCATGGGGATCTCTGGGGCATTCTGGCATTTTCAAACTGAGCCGGGGCTGTAATGCCTCCTAATCATCCAGAATATTGTTTCACTGGCGGGATGGAAATGCCAGCCCCTCACTTTGTTAGCAGGGAAAAGGAGCCTGTGCTCCTGATGCAAACAATTAAAAACACATCAGATGGGAGCAGACAAACACCAATGTGGAGTACTGGCATTTCATGTGTGATAGTGCATGTGGCTTTTAACAGGGGAGCACTGAAATTAATTTTATAGAGAAAAGGAGGATTGGGACTGAAGTGTTAAAACTGGTCATTTGTGTTCAAGCTCTTAATTTGTGTTGAAACCAACAAATGTGTGTTTGTGAGTGTCCCCACCAACCCCAAGCAAAGGGAGCAGGGACCAGCACATGAGGGCTTCACATTATTTAGGAAACTCCTGGTTATAAAACAATTTAGGAATCTTGAATTTTCGAGTGTTATTAGTAAAACTGATTATTCAGTCAAAATGTCTTAATGACATTTTGTGCCCTGATCACAGAACCATGGAATGGTTTGGGTTGGACCTTAAAGCTCATCCCATTCCACTCCTGGCATGGCAGGCAGACCTCCCACTGTCCCAGGCTGCTCCAAACCCTGTCCAGCCTGGCCTTGGACACTTCCAGGGATCCAGGGGCAGCCACAGCTGCTCTGGGCACCCTGTGCCAGGGAAGGATTCTAAATCATTTATTTTGCCAAGGGAGCAGCTACCTGTCTTCTCACCTCCACAGAAATGCAGTTTCTAACCCAAACCCAGCCCTGTGTGTCTGTGCTTGAGATGCATCACGACAAGGTGACCTCTCCTAAATCTGCCTGGAGTCCAGGGACACTCAGGTGTGTCACCTGAGCCATGCGTGTGAGCAGCTCAGCAGCACATTTTGGACACCTCCTCAGCCCCAGCAATGCAGGGGAATCAGACACAGGTTATAAATCAGTGCTGGAGAGCAGCTCGACATCGCAGCTCTGGGGTTTGCAGCGGAGGGAGGAGGAGAAAAACCAACTTAACCCACAAAAAGATCTTATTTAGAACTGCGTGGGGTGTTCACTCTGTACCCAAAATCCACATTATTTGCCACACAGAAATGGGAAATTGGGATTAACCACTTCATAGCCTGAGGCTGTGGGAGCCCTGGGACAGCCACTGCTCCACCTTGTGCCGTGAGTGTGCCTGGGGCTGCCTCAGCACTCTGCAGATATGGAGAGAGCAAACTGAACCACTGCAAGTCCTCTTAACTTGGCCTGATTTATGGGCCCAAAACCCCCCGAGATCTCTTCATGGAGCCATTCCTCATACCCACACTCACTAAACAACCCAGCCCAAACATCTGTATCACAGAAATTCAACATACCATGTTATTCCTGCAAAATAATTTAACCATCACTTTCTTTGCCGACTTTTCCATGCCAGCCTTACACCTTTTTTTTACTTTACATGCTTCATTTCAGCAAAATCAAGGATGCAAACTTCTTAGAAGTACTTAGTTTCCATGGAAACCTAAGCTGACCGCAACATTATTGTTCTCAAGAGGGAACTGACTTTACTATATGTTCATTCACTGAATTAATGGACTCCTGGTTCTTTTATTAGCAGCTCTCTAACAATAGAAAGAGAGAAATGTTATAAAAAAGACTTTCAGACAACTGTCCACTCTTTTGTCCAGGGCTTATTGGAATGACGCAAGTCTATTCAGGAAAAGATTATAAAAATCAACTCAAAGCTGCCTGTGTTTGTGGCCGCTAAATATACCTTTATTTCATAAAGATACAACCTATAAAACAAGCAAATTAAAGCTCTTTCTGAAATAGCAACTGTGAAGCAGCAGCCCTGGAGAAACAAGGCTTTAGCTCCCAAATCTGGGATTGTTCCCCCATCCCAGGGAGTCGTGGAGCATCTTTAACCCCAGTTCTGTAAATTCTCAGCCAGGATGAGGATTGTGCACAAACTGGAAGGGAGTGATTCTTCAACACACAGAAAAGTGAAGAAAACTCACCAAAACCTGTGGGCTTAAATATTCACTGAGAGTTTTAGAACCCCGTCCACGAGCTGGGGACAATCTACCCCTGCTAAGTGCAGAAATGTGTGTGCAGTTTGTGCAGCAAAGGGAACACCTTGGAGCAGGCTGGGTTCAAATCTGGAATTTGCCTTGTTTTTCATGCTAAGTGCAGGAATGTATGTGCAGTTTGTGCTGCAAAGGCGGAATTGGAGCAGGCTGGGTTCAAATCTGCAATTTGCCTTGTTTTTCATGCTAAGTGCAGGAATGTACGTGCAGTTTGTGCTGCAAAGGCGGAATTGGAGCAGGCTGGGTTCAAATCTGGAATTTGCTAAATGCAGAAATGCAGACGCAGTTTGTGGGTTCAAATCTGCAATTTGCTAAATGCAGAAATGCACACTCAGTTTGTGGGTTCAAATCTGCAATTTGCTAAAAGCAGACATGCAGACACAGTTTTTGGGTTCAAATCTGCAATTTTCCGTCCCTCTGTGCTGCCAGGCCCCGCTCAGGCCTGCGGGGCTGGGCCTGCCCGGTAATTGCTGCACAAAGACAGTGAACAGTTCCCTTGCTCGTCCCTAACTACCTTCCTGACTGCTTATTGAAGTCTGATTTCTTACTCCTCTGGGTCATCATTCATCAGCCCCGCAGATCCCGCCGGGAGAGCCCGGCCAGACCTCTCCAATCCCTCCTTGCCAGAGGCCATTCCTGACGGCCCCTGATATAGAAAATGTCTTCACAGCGACCCGGCGGGACAGGCCGCGGCCATAATACCCAAATAATCATTTTGCAAATTATCATAATTATCAATCAATCATCCCCGCGCGAACAATGTGCTGCTGAAGTATCAGATGGTTCCTGTGACCTGTAGCATTTTGGATATAATAATAAACCCGGGGAGATTTATGGCCCCATCCCGCTTCGCATCTGCAGCAAAGCTAAGCACTCGTTGGGGTTTTGCTTTTGCTTTAGAGCTGAGAGCTTTCCTTGTACCTGGGTTTCTTGTTTGCTACTTGATGCTTTTTTAAAAGGCCAAAATTTCCAATCACACCCAGTTTTCTAAAATTCATGTTATTTTAAAAAAATAAATCTGTGTGATTTGTGAGCACAGAATAATCGTGCTGCTTAAATTGCTTTTACTCCACAGCCTCATCAGCATTATATTTACAGCTTCTAATATTTGGCAATGTAAGAATGAGACCAGCAGAGGAGGGGGGGAAAATTGGTTTTGTCTTCAGTTTTTGTTGTGTTTTGCACAATACCAAATTGAATCCAACCCTTTTGAAGCCGATAGCATCTCCCGCTCCCTGTGCAGCACATTCTTGTTAATGGATAAATTCAAGCTCTCCAGAAAGTCAAAGAATAAATTTAAAGCCTTTTGCCAAATGCCTATCCTATTGGATTTTGATAAGACGGCTATTGAGCTTTAATAATGTCTTCTATCCTTTTTCAGCTGGCCCTTAACATGTCTCTTTATTTGTCCCTAAAGCCTCTTCAGCGATGCCTTTTTATTACAAGTCTCTCAGCTTGCTCTCAGGGGAGACAGGGTCGACAAGAGTGATAGATAGATAACTCTATAGATTATCTCCCACAGATGTTTTCTCTCCAGTAGCCCCTCAGGCTATTCCCTCTAAGTAAACAGAAACTAAATAGAGAGTCTACTGAAGAGAGAAGTCCCTGAGGTCCCTTGTCACCACGGTCAGAAAAACAGCCTGGCCCAGGGAGGTTGGCTGGGAGCTCTGCACACACAGAGAATCCTTCCCCAGCATTCTGGAGCCCTCATCCAAAGTGACCCTTGGAGGGGAGAGAAATGCATCTATTTGGGAAAAAAAAAAGGTGGTGTGTAATGGGCACAGGCCTTGCTTCCTGCTGGAGGAAGTGGAAATCTTTCAGCTCAAAGTTAAAGCAAAATGACAACGGGGACGGTGACAATGACAGCAAGGTGTTTGTTCAATTTATTAAATGCAGTGGAGAAGCCTGGAAAATTCAGGGGGAGAGGACACTGAGCTGCTCTCTATGCAAAATAAACAGAGTGCAGGGACATGGGCTGGGAAAAAGACATTTGGGAACATGGGACAATAAACCCACAGGTATTATACACATTTTTATCTCTGAGTGTCCCCATTCAGGTCACTAAAATAACTAAAATAAGTGATTTTCCTGATTTAGTATTGCTTCCAGCACTGATGATTTAAAATTAAACTGGATGAGGAGCTCGTGTGTATTTGTCTAAGTTAAACTAAATATCAGCAAGCAAAGGTGATACAAGAAAAGCTCATTAGGTATACAGCATATTTCAATCCATGGAGCAGCATAGATACAGAAAATGATCCTGGATATGAGTCCTTTAATGACATTGAATTATTCCTGTCAGACAACCACTAACAAGAAAGCTTTGTGGTGTTAATGGTCCCAGAACAGCAACACAAACCAAAAAACACTGGATATAGTGGGAAATACTTATTCTTTTTGCTCCAAGCCAAAAAAGAGCCTGCTTTATTCTCCCACAAAACAGGCTGTGCTGTGCTGCATCTTCAGACTTTTCCTTGCATTTCAGCTCATTAAAGTTATGTAAAAGAGTGGTTTTTTCCTGAGGGCTTAAGAACAGAGATAATTCTGGGGTCAGTTTTAAGCAGAGGTTGCTTCCTTCACATCTCCCTACACCTCTCACTGCCATCACCTTCCCTTCCCTGCTTTTTCCTGGTTTTACAGATTTTTCTCTGCATTCCAGATTTTTTTTTCTCTTTCTAGCTCTTGTTAGTGCCCAATTCTGAACCTGTGGTGCAGCAGTCAAAGGAGCCACTGAAATTATGGTCTGTGCAGCTCCGATTTCCTCCCCTCCCAGTTTAAATCAGGCCACCCACTCCAGTTACATTTGTCTTCAGTCACCTTCTCGCCACCAACTCATCTCTAAAGGAATAGGAATAAATTGAAGTCAAATCTCAACTATTGTGTCTTCAGGGATATGACAACTGAATGATTCAGAGAGGCTGGAAAAGGAAATCTGCTCCCGAGAGGGTTTTGTGCCACTGGAGCCAAATGCCAGAGTGCTACTTCCAAACAATTGAGAGATCCTACAAAAATTGTCCGGAGTGATTTCTCATTCTTTAGTTTTCATTTTCTCCTGACTGAAAAGCTGTCTCGCAGTAGTCTTTTCACAAGCCATAAAGTTTAGACTTGAACTCTTTACCTTACTGCTCTGACCTCCTTTACCCCAGCTGTAAAACCCTACTGCCCATCCTTCAATAAATTTATCACCTCATAAACTCCCACTAGTGCTTCTCTACAATGCATTTAAAAGACACAAGTGGAAGGCCAGGCCTTCCCCCCTTGTCAAATATCACAATTGTCCAGTTTTATACCTGCTGCACAGGGAAATATTTAAAGACATGGCATTTTTCAAAGACCTGCAGTTTTTGTAACAGCCTCCCCTGAAATAAAAGCATGAAGTTTAAATATAAACTCAGGGATTGAACACATAAAACTGCTAGTCTCCTGTTTCCCTGTTTCACACAACTCCTGCTCTCTTTGGGGTAATGCAGATCCTGGAGGTGGGGATGGAGAGCTCATTGGTGATATCATAATTAAAGACTGAATAAGAAATAGCTGAGCCACGGAGAATTCCCTCCATCCTTGTGGGAAGTGCGTGGGGATGATGAGAACCTGCCACCTTGTCACCACGTCTGTCCAGACAAAAGGATCCCACAGAGGCAGGGACAGACACTCCAAGAGTTATGGGGGTGCCCAAGGTAAAAAGTTCAGCCCTGTTGCCACAGGTCCCTGGGGAGCTCACAGAACACTCAGAGGATGCTTCCTCTTGGGAGCCTTGGAAATAAAACCTGATTTTTTATTTTTTAACATGGTAAAAATAGAACAGGCCATACTGGATATGTGTCTAAATCCCTTTTCCCAGCCTGACTCTGGGGCCTGGCAAGGATTGCATTTCACTCTGTTTGGCAGAGGGAAGCAAAGGAAGAGTGGAGAAGCAGCACGGCCTGAAGGATGAGCAGCAATGCAGCTGTGGCAAGGCCCAGCCTCAGAGATTTCCCACCCAAAAACTCCGTGAACAGGACTGTGAACATCCTTTATAAGACAATTAAAACACATAAAAGGAGTCACAACCAGCTCCTTATTTCAGTGAGGACACACAAGCTACAGCCCTTGAGAGGCTCTAATCAAACCCGACTGGTAACGCTTTAATCAGCAAAGCTGTTAACCAACAGATCCACGTGGAACAAAACCTCATTTTAGTGCTTCTGAGGGTAACCCCAACCCAAACAGCAGCCTGGCTGCCCAAGTGTGTCATGCTGAGCTGCCTCCCAGCTCCAGTGGAGACATCTGTGCAGCTGGGCTGAGTGTGGAACACATTTTCTCTGGTCACTGTTACAGCTCGAGCCCCACATTGTGATGAAAAGCACCACTAATACATCACATGGGCTGAATTTTATCCTTTCACAGACCTATTCCTTTTGCCTTGGACTTTACATAAGCCACATTTACATGCTGAAGTGACCTCCAAAAATTTAGCACTTTTAACAAAGGACCAACATTTTCTTCTACTGGAAAAGAGGTAAATGAGGTTTTTCACTTTGGCCCAGCAGCTGTTTGTGTTGTAGCTGAATCAAGGAACACCTCAAACTATTATTTTCTCTTTCATAATGACTAGAATCACAAAAAGACAGAAAAATATGCCAATAGAACCACAACACTTAATCCAAAAAAGCAACAGCAAACACTGGAAAACTTTTACGACATTATTGCCATCAACACCTTGGTTC
Organism: Cichladusa arquata; assembly: GCA_026413545.1. Lineage (NCBI taxonomy): Eukaryota > Metazoa > Chordata > Aves > Passeriformes > Muscicapidae > Cichladusa > Cichladusa arquata. The sequence goes on from JAOTQP010000856.1 coordinate 4,282,718, forward strand.
AAAAGTGAGGGAGAAGTGTCTGGGTGTATTTTCAAGCCAGGGAATAAAACAACTCCCAGAAGACTGAGCCATGTCCTACCTTTTTTATATTGCCCTCCTGGGAGGTCACCTCGGGATCAGTCAGTATTTGCTAAGGAAAAAACAGAATAGAGACAAAATTGAGTTGAGTTGCAACTAAGAATGTTATAAAAGAATAGAGGTTAATATTGCTGTTTTTATGATGATGAGGAGGAGAATGAAAAAATATTATATTATTGATATTATGGCCAGAACTCTCAACCGCACCCAGATGTTTTGGAAGTTCAATGGGGAGTTTTCACCACAACTGATATTTGTATTTATATATTTTAATAATTCCCTTAAGTTTGGCAAACAAGGACAGGTTTCTATCCCACAAGGCAGGTGTGGACAACACGGGCACCAAGGGAACAGCACCCACAGGCTTCCCAGAGCTGAGTCCCTCAGAGCAGGGACAGACCCAGGGATGCTCCAGCCCCCAGCGCTCTGCCAGCTGCTCTGGGAGCTCTTTAATTCCCCCTCCAGCCGAGGTGTGGTGGAACAAGTCATTAAATCGCTGCTGTGCTCCACCTCAGATTAGCTCCAGGTCAGTGGGCATTCGGGGAGGTCAAGTACCTCAACTTTGCATCACCCTGGATACCCCACCAGGGTAAACACACCGGGAACGGAGCTGATCGAGCGCCCTGGATGTGAATTCCAGCAGCTCCCAGAGCTCTGCGGGATCTGGGATGGCCAAGGTCAAACAGACACCCAAGGGCAGCGTGGGACAGGGTTATCAGGGCTCCCAGACCCAGGAGAGGTGATTTGGCTGCCAAAGAGCAGGAAAAACCTCCAAGGAACAGAGATGAATGGGGAAGTTTCAGGGAAGTTTCAGGGAAGTTTCAGGGAAGGGAAGCTTCAGGGAAGGGAAGTTTCAGGGAAGTTTCAGGGAAGGGAAGTTTCAGGGAAGTTTCAGGGAAGGGAAGGGAAGGGAAGT
>JAOTQP010000856.1:4299072-4330582 GCA_026413545.1 Cichladusa arquata
AAAAGAAAAGAAAAGAAAAGAAAAGAAAAGAAAAGAAAAGAAAAGAAAAGAAAAGAAAAGAAAAGAAAAAAAGAAAATAAGGAAATCAGTTGGGGAAACGAAAATCAGCACTGATAATCCATTGATTTTGAACTTGAGACACTCCAATTTTCCCCATTATTGCCCACATCTGACATTTCCAAGTTCTGGGGAAGCTTTGTGGCAGAAAACCTTGTGGTTGAACTTCCCAGGCAGTGCCTGACCAAGTTTCCCACCATTTTTTATCAGGAGCACCAGGACAAGCCCAGCTGAGACATAAAACAGGAAGATGATTCTGCCTGAGACACCTTGTGAAACAAGTGAATGCAAGAGATAAGCAGTGAGCATGGAAAAAGAGAAAAGGATTTCTATCCCAATTTTACAGACCAGACAGAGATGAGAAAGTGAGGTGCCCAAATCACCCAGGCTCTGGCATTTAGAAATTTTAGGGGTTTCAAGCTCCTTAGACCTAATCTTAACCACAAGGCTGCCAGTCCTGCTCAGATGCAAACACCTTTGACCCTGGTAAGCTCAGAATTACACTCACATCCACTCAGACTTTGAAGCCTGGCTTATCTCACAGCAGTGTAACTGTCCCCTCCACCAGAACAGGGCCAAAAACAAACAGTGAAGGGAGGGAAAAAAAGCCATGCAAAACTCCTGCAGCTGTGGCCAGAATTCACTATTTCACATTTCAGAAAATCACAGAATTCCCTGAGTTGGGATGGACCCACAGGGGCCAGTGGCGTCCAGCTCTGACCCTACATTTGGTATTTCCCGCCCCCATCCTGGTTTCTGAATGTGGGAGGAATCTGGGAAGCTCTGAAATGTGCCCAGCTTCAGAGAGAAACCCCAGCAAGTGTCCAACAGCCCAGAGCAGCAGTGGTCAGGGCAGATATTAAAGCAATATTTCTGTTTGATAGGGTGCAATGGGCCAGGCTCAAAGCTGGCCAAGCAGCCAGGAGTTTTAAAAGTCATCTCTCAAACAGCTTGGGGTCATCAGAACATCATTTTGGGCCATCAGCTCAGGGGAAAAAAGTGACAAAACCCCTGCAAGCACTTCCTTTTTTATTAAATGTCCCCTCTGAGAGTGTCAGAGCCTGGCTGAGCAGGTGAGGACAGCACCTGCACTGCCTCCCAAAGGTGAGGCTTTGAAGGAGTTTGGACATTCCTGCTGCTGGAACATGTGGATTCCCACAAAAAGTGACACCTCAGGGCAACCAGAGCTGGTTTATTAAACTGGGAATCTCCCTGAGAAAAATAAGAGTATGAGAAAAACCACGAGCAACAGGGAAGAAGGACAAATTGTTTTTGAAACTACAGATCAAAAGCAATCTGCTTTGGTGCTTCTGGACATCAGAAACAGGTTTTTTCCTGTGAAAAAGAAAAGATAGATCTGTGTAGTGTACACTTTCTGTGGCCAGCCACTAGCCCTGCAGCAGGGGTTAGAAAATGGCACATCTGGTTTCCAAAGGATCCCTGTGTGGCCACACACAGCTGTAATTATGGCAACGATCTGGGGAGAACCTGAATATTTTTTTTTGGCTTGGAGGAAAAAAAAAAAAAGGCAGGAAACTTCATAGGATGGAAGGCACTGACTTCCACCCCTAGCCCACATCCTGGGCTTCCAGATGCAGGAGACAAATTCCAAGTGACCCTCTGTGGTGGAGGTTGTGGCATCGGGGACTGGCTGCCAGAATGTGCCCGTTGTGGAGGGAGCAGCAGCTCCAGGTGGAGGTGTTTGCTTCTGGGAAGTGCCTGGCCAGCTCCCAGCCCCACAGATGCCCAGGAGGAGCAGGGGGTGCAGGAGGAACACGGTGTTCAGGCTGTGTGTCCCTGTCTGCACCCCCACATCGCCCTCAGAGCCCGAGCATGAAACCAAAAATGACCAAGTGACTCAAGGCAACACGGGTTTAGTTTCAGTGGCTTGAGAAACAAGCAAATTCCTTCATCCTGAACAACTCCTGAGCCACGAGTCCCCCTCCCTTCAGCACAAACTCTCTCCACCAAACCCTGCACACATGAGGCTGAGCTCAGCCACTCGTCACTCCTGGTTCCTTGGACAGCAGCACAATGATTTAAAAAAAAAAAAAAAAAAAAAAAAAAAGGGAAAAATATTTATTGCTGCTTCCCATCCAAGTTTCTGCATGAAACCCTTTTTCAAAATGCACAGGGCAAAGTTCTGCCCCGGAACAGGCAAAGAAAAGGGAAACTGAACTGGAGGCAGCTGTGGTCACTTACTCATTCAGCACGATGGCTCACAGATCGTCCCACCCAGCCCCAACAAAAACTTCCTAAATCATCCCCAAAGCTTGAATCACTCTCTCCCTTCCTTTTCTTCCTGTCCTAGAGACTCAAATGTGGCTCTTCAAAGGAAACTCACTCCTGGATTCACTGGCAGCCTGGAGTTCCCTGCCCTGGCAGTAGCACCGTGACAGGCCCGTCTCAAAAAGGAAACACATATTTGGCTTTCCATCCTATAACATTCAAACCTGAAGCCCAGAATAAACTGATTTTTTTCTCTCTCCTTTCCTTGACATACACTAAGCAGCACTGTTTCCATATCAGACCATGGATCCCTGCCTGCTGAGGTTTCCACACAAATGAAGAAGCCAGGAGCTGATTCTTTAGAACAGCATCTTCACTTTTGACAAAAACAAACCACTCCACTCATACCTTGGAGTTATCTGACTCAAGACAAGCTCCTTTCCCCCGTTTTTAACAAGGCCAGGTTGGAAATGTCACTGTGTTATCAGGGCAGCTGCCCAGCTATCAGCAGTGGCCGTGGCTGTGCCACGGAGGAGCCCAGCAGGCTCTGCTCTGTTTAACCTTCAGGAAGCACAGGGCAGGCTTTAAGAAGGATGCAGAGGATGTAATGGAGCCCCTAATGTGTTTGGGTTTCTCCAGTGGAATCCAGTTTTATCAGGAAACAAAGGTCCTGGTGGGATTATCAGCAGAAAGAAACCCAGGAGCTGTCTGGTTGGGAGGGGGTTGTGGGGGTTGCTGTGCCAAGGTGCTTCCTCCCAGCAAAACCAGCAGCACTGGGCTCCTCCAACAAATCATGTGGAATTCTGCAAGATTTTCAGCACAAGGAAATGCTGGCCTGATGCTGATTCCTTGGAGAAAGGACAGAGAAGCCACAGGCACACTGAAATACAAGAAGAATCAGCAAAAATTCAATGTTATTTGCAAGTGGCTCATTAAGAAGCCAACAAAGCTCATCCCTGTTCCCCATCTGAGTGCTGCCACACACTGCCCATCCCAAGGCATCCAAGAGTGCCCAAAGCTCTCACAGGCACTTCCCACCTTCAATATCCCTGCTCCACCTCAGCTCGTCACTCCTCACAACACACACACAACGAGAGCAAGAGGAACTAAAAGTGTCAGGAACTTTGTCACAGGCAGATAATTGAGAAAGCAGTAATTATTTTTGAGCTGGATCCTTATCTTGTTGGTCTGGGTTTTTTAAATACTTGATTAAAAAAACAATTATAATAGTTACTTAAATTGAAATACCAGCCTGTCTGTTAATCCAGACATCCTGGTCAAGGTGTTTCAATCCACTCAAAACAGTGCTTGGGTTCAAGGGCTCTTCATGAGGCCATGAAATAAACATAAGCCAGATGTCACCAACAGGGAGCAACAACAATGCTGAAAACCACTGATTTTCCCTTTGCCTTCCAGACCTTGTTGTCACCCTCCAGATCTCAGGGTTCCACCTTTGAGGTGCTCAGAGGTGTCACACAAACCTGTGCCTGTCCCAGCAGCCACACACAGGGGCCACTGCTGCTCCTGGGGTGACACTGTGCTGCCTTCAGGATGTGGAGGGGCTGCACAGGAAAGAGGGGGAGGGATTATTGACAGGGCCTGGGCTGCCAGGACAGGGGGAATGGCTTAAAACTGGCAGAGAGGAGGGTTAGATGGGGTATCAGGAAGGAATTCTTCCCTGTGAGGGTGATGAGGGGCTGGGATGGAAGAGATTTCTTGGATGGCTGCTCCTGGACACCTGGAAGTGTCCAAGTCCAGCTTGGAGCCACCTGGGATAGTGGGAGGTGTCCCTGCCATGGCAGGGGGTGGCACTGGGTGCTTTTTAAGGACCTTTTCAACCCAAACCATTCTGGAATTTTGATTCATCCTCAGCCTGAGTTTGTGTCCTCAGCACAAGCTCTCACACCTGCATGGTGCAGTGGGGCTGGGGGGCTCAGGGGGTTCCCCAGGTGATCCCAGAGGGACTGGGGGGGTTCACCCCCCTGTGCAGCTCTCTGTGTATTCCAAGGGGAGCAGAGGATGAGCCCAGAGCCCTCCTGAGCTCTGCCCTCCTCCCTTTCCTCTCCCGTGCCCCCCTCCCACCGTCCCTGCCACCCCCTCACCTCCTCCACAAGCACCAACTAAAAAAGGGAAAGAATGAGAAAGTGAGTGCAGCGGGGCTGGCACTGCAGACAATGTCTGTCTTGTGTGAGTAATTTAGCACTATGGCCAGTCAATCTGGTTTCTGGGCCCGATGCCCTGACCCTCTTTAGAGCCGCTCTCTCTCTCCAGCACAGTGTGAAACGTTTCCTTTCACAGCACTGACACTTTGCAGATTGAGACGTCAGGCCTGTCCAACTGCAGCAAATTAGCAATTTTTCTTTTACTAATTGGAAATAAAAATGTTTGCTAAGGGAATAATTTGTAGGAATGCAGTGTTAGGTTTCCGGCTTTTTATAAGGATGCTTTAAACTTTATCCATGTGCACTTTCCTTCTGTTTTGATGCCTTGCACTGTAAATTTTAATAGCTTACTTGACTGTTAACTTTACAGTCTCAGCCTTCCAAAGGATTAAATGAAGTTTTTAATTTATCTTCCTCTCTAAGGCAGCAGGATCTTCTTAAAGCCGTGCCCAGCACTGCTCACCCACTTCTCAGCGAGCACAGCCAGGGGACACAACTTCAAAGGGTTAAAACCCGACACGGGGACGTGGCATCTGGATGAACCTCGGGCAGGAGATTTGTTTGCTGAGCCTTCAGCTCACAGCTCCCAAAGTTCCCTCGGAGAGTGGTGCAGAGAGATGGGCAGCAGATTCAGGAAGGCTTTCCAGCTTTAAATCTGCCAGGAATGGGCAATTCTGGAATTTTGAGTCCTTCTGTCCCTTCAGCTTTGCACTAATTCAGCTTTGCCCACTCCACGAGGAAATATCAATGCTTTGGGCAGGGTTTGGTGGTGACAGTGTCCTGATTTTTTAACTTTCACATGCAAAAAAAAAAAAACAAAACAAACCTGACTGGCAGCAGCTTGATCTATTGGATCCTAAAATCCCTGCAGTTCTCCTGGCATGCAAATAACAGCCAGGAAAGATTCTTCACGTGCAAAAACCCCAAAGGTTCTTCAAGGGAACCGAATCAGGAAAGAGCCTCCTGGAATCTAGAAAACCCAGATAAGAAACTAGAAGTGAAAACAAATGCCCTTTTGCTGAAATCCAATATTTTAGCCTAATACCCCTGCAATTCCTGAGGCATGTAATGTCTTCCTGCACGGCACTCCAGTGGTACATTAGCTCCTGTAACAATGCCAGCACATAAAGAGTTACTGTTCTTTCCCCCCCTGCACCCCCCACCCCCCCATAAAGCATTTGACAGCCATGCCTAATAATTCTTTCTGGTGTGGTTTTTCTTTTTCTTGATGTCTTTATGTGAATATGAAGCCGGAGTGAAAGGCTTTGGGTGACCCCTGTGAGAGAGAAAAAGTATGAACCACAGAGCAAAAGAGTGAGATATAGACTCCCTGCCGAGCCCTCGGCATCTTCTCTGGCAGCTCACAACTTGGCTTCAGAGGGCCTTTGTGAGGGAAAAAGGACTCTTCTTCACTCAGGCTGTGACAATAGGTGTTTTGTCAGCGAGGGACAGGATAAAAAGCAGGGGGTGGGAGGCGAGATCATCATCGGCCAGGGGCTCGCCTTTGGGGCCTGCAGATGTTGGAAGGAGGATGATTTATTGCTCCAGTGTCCCCAGTGGCATTTGGCCACCTTCCCAGAGCCCAGGCTTGGTGGCAGGGAGGGTGGGAGGGAGGGAGGGAGAGCAGCACAACGAGGCATCTCCAAACCTTCTATGGGCAAAGTGTGCTGGGGGCTGCGGGAGGGGGCACGGCCATGGAAGGGATGAGTGATGGAGCAGCCACGCCCAAAGAAATACATTTTTAAATTATTCTATATATATATATTAAAATAGATCTATTTTAAATTCCCCCAGTCTAGAAAGCCCAGCAAAGAGGGGTGCAGGGGTTACCTGGGCAGGGACAATGGAATCACGGGATGAACTTTGAGCTGGGAAGAACCCAACCCAAATTCACCATGGTCATCCCAAACCTCAAGCTGAGAAGTTTGGGTGTGGTTTTTGGGGTGTGGGCGTGCAGGAATGACCCTTCCACAGCTCCCAAGAGGTGTCACTGTATTTCTGCATGGCCCTGTCTTTATTTATTCACTAATGAAGGAGTGAGCAGAGCCGAGGTGCAAAAATTCCTGTCTGGGCTCTGCCAATCCCAAAGCCAATCTGGTTTGTGTGTGAATGGGAGGAAAGGAGGGATCTGGTGCCTCCTGCTCGCTCAGGAACTCCAGAAAGGCTTGGAAGCAGCGAAGGAGGATTTATGCAAATCAGCTGAGAAAGGGAACCACTATTTTGGATGTCTTTCCATACCTAAAAAAAAAAAAAAAATATCCCAGACTCGTTTGAAGTCTGCCCACTGCTCCATATATCCAGTATATTGAAATGTATCCCAGATCACTGAGCCAGGAAATCCTGGATAATTTCCAAGAAGAAGGAATCACAGCCTAGCAAGAAATATACACCAAGACAGTGTATTGCCAGCAGTTTGATTTAGGACTTTTGCTCCAGCTCCTTCCTTCTTTTAATACACAGTTTTCCACCACACTTTCTATATAAATACTCTCTCCTATGGCTGACAGCCTCTCATAGAAGATTTATGCATTAGTGGATTTACTAAAAATGTTTTCTACTGAAACAAGGGCAAATACTTCACCTCAGCAAAGGACAAATCCAGAAGCAGCATTAAAATCAAGCCCAGTAAATCCTAGACAAGATAGATGCAATGAAAAACGTTGAGAGTCACCTTGGACACAAATTCCAGGTACAAAAATTATTTAAAAATTAGCAAATAAATTCCAAAAGTAGGAAAGTGACTGAAAAATGCATGAGAGAAAATACATCAAACCCCTAAAATGAGGCACAAAGCTGCTTTACAAACCCCTCTGTGAAGAGCCCTGTTCGCCTCAGCTGCCAGGACCCACCAGCACCTCTGAGGAGTGAAATCTCCAAAAGCTTCCCTAAGTTCCAGACACACTTTCCTGCATGTGCTCCAAACTGTTATAGCCATTTACAGAAGGAAGTGAAGCATTCAGGGGATAAGTGACACGTCCAAGGTCACACACAGAGTCAACTGCAGAGTCAACAGAAGAGCAAGGAGAGCTTTGCCGAAAATCCCTTGGCTTTGACTGCCAGACAATGGCTCCCCCTCCCACGTAATCAACCAGTTATGGAAAGGCATAAATGCATATTTGCAGGGCTAAATATGTTCACTTGAGAATAAAAATGTTTGGGTGATTATCTATAAATTATCTGACATTCTCCAGACCGCTCCGGTTTGGAAGTTGGATCGAAATTTGATGAATTACAAGCACGACACAAATGTTAGAGGAGAAGCTTTGCTTTGACTGTTTCTCTGGGTCTCTGCAAAAAAAAAATACCCTGGAAGAATGGCAGGGATACACCAAAAAATACAATCCCCACAGAGCTGAGTTTCCAAAACCTCTCAAATTATTATTTCTTTGATTTCACATTGTTTATCACTATTGGCATTTAATATTCCACTACTGATCTTGCCACAAAGTGATTTTTTCTTTTTTAATTAAAGCAATAACCACAAAGTATGAGCAAAAAAAAGTCCATCTTACAGGCAAAATAAATTTCCTCTGGACTTTCACAGGCTGTCAGGTCCCAAATATCTCCCATTTCCTGATGACATTATTAATGCTGGTCTAGGAACTCTTCCATAGTTTGGGAGCTGTAATTAAAATAACTGAGCTGCTTTTTTCATTTCCGTTTTTTTTTTTTTTCAGGCTGTGTTTGTCCATGTTCTTACACACCCAGATTCTCCTTATTTGTGGCAGCAAAGCCTTTACTCTCTGTGCTGTTGAGCTCTCCAGCTCCTGAGGGATGTCATGGGACTGGAAGTAGAATTTATGTCAAACTCTGCTGCGAGGGAACGCGCTGCTAAAAGCTGGCTTTGTCTCGTTTGTATTTTTTTTTTTTTACTAGGCAGTGTTTGGGCTATAGACACGGATAATTCTGCATCTTGAATGCTTTGCACCAAATTGCCACATCAGCACTAAATACCTCCACTTAATTTTTCATTTGGACCCGATGAAACATTTTTTCCCATGGAAGGAAAAGTCTGGTCTTTGTGATCGTGGCACTGCCAGCCCAAGTTACAGTAAAGGTTAATCACAAACAAGAGACAAGTAAAGTAGACAAAGAGCATCATACACTTCACTTTTCAATGGATGTTTTCATAAATGTATGAATAATTTAAATTATCATTGCCGAGTATTTATTCGAGTGTTTCAGGGGAAAAAAATGCCTCCTCTTTTTTTTTTTTCTTTTTTTCCCCTCCTTGATTCTTTTCATTTCTGTCTCATCTCTTTTATGTGCTGCATCGGCTGTTTTCTTGCCATCTGAATCAGTTTTTTGGAACAATGGGATGTATGAGGGCTGAGGGGGCAGTGGAAGAATACAGCCCTTGTTGTACACTCTGTGACTTGACATTGATTAATGAGGGTGCGGACATGGGCAGAATTTGATAGAGAGAGAAGGGGAAATTGGAGGACCTGAGGGCACCAGAAGGAGGAGGGCAAGGAGATGACAGAGAGGACCAGAAGGATGGCAGTGACTGCACAGCGAGTGGCGGAAGTCGCCTCTCCCAGGGCCATGCACAGCCAAAAATCTGGAAAGGGGGAGAGACTCTTCCATGGCAGGAGTGTCCCCTCACTGTGACAGGGAGCATCTCACACCTCTCCAGGTTTATCCTGCACACCAACATAACCCTTTCTCATGGGAACATTTACCCCAAAAATGCTGTTAGAAACACCTTCCTCTCTTCTTCCCCTCATTCCTCAGTCTCCACCCTGCTGGTTTAACTCCAAAACCTGAGCACACAGAGGTTACAACTTCCCTGCAGGAGCCTAAAACCCTGTGCTGAAACAACCCTGAGATCCAGACCTTGTGGATGCAGGGGAGGGAGGGATTGGTAGCACTTTGGAGAGAGAAAAGTCTCCTAAATCCTGTTCTTGCAGTTGGATGTCTCTTATTTTCTCATGTGAATAAGTCAGGAGAAGTGATGCTGGTCAGAAGAGAGTTTGCACACTGATAAACCAGAGAAGTTTCAGGAAAGTTGAAAGTTTAATGTGGTTCTTAACTGACTTTTTTAAAAACCCACTTTGTCCCTTCAGAAGTAGAGGCCCCAAATGAGCTTGGTGAAGTTGTAGAAGAACAAGGTGTTTCTTGCTGGGTGGTTCAGGTTTAATGAAGCCACCAGGTTCTCTTTACTTGTATTAAACAAAAAAAAAAGAAAGTTTGCTGTAAAATAGAAAAACTCAGAAAGAAGAACAATAACAAGTGACTGCAATCCTTTGGGATCCAGTTCCTGAAGTAACCCAGAAAAAGATGGAGAGAAACTTTTTACAAGAACATGTAGTGACAGGACAAGAGGGGATGGCTTCAAACTGACAGAGAGTGAGTTTGGATTAGAGATGAGGAAGAAAATCTTCCCTGTGAGGATGGTGAGGTGCTGGAACAGGCAGGTGGTGCTGCCCCATCCCTGGGAGTGTCCCAGGCCAGGCTGGACAGGGCTTGGAGCACCCTGGGATAGTGAAAGGTGTCCCTGCCCATGGAAGGAAATGAGTTTTAATGTCCCTTCCAACCATTCTGGGTCTTTGCCACCCTTCTCCAGGACTGGCTGTGGGTCTTCCCTGCTGCTGGTTTGCTGAGCTGGGAGCTGCAGGGATAAAGCTCTGGGACACACAAGGTGAGCCAGATTTCCCTTTCCAGCATGTGGGGCACAGGTTGTGGGTTTGCTGCTGCTGGTCCTTCAAGGTGCACCTGAATAGTTCTGAACCAGGATCTCTTGGGTCCTGCCCTCTGCAGAGAAAGATGAAAGCTGCTGGCTCAGACAGGTCCCCAAAGTGCTCAAAAGCCACCTGAGAGCTTCACACTGCCCTGTGTGAGGTGTCAGGAGCAGGGGAACCACCACAGCTGCTCTGGCAGGGAATTCCAGCACCTTTGGTACCCAGTAAAGACAGAACCTAGGGTACAGTTTGGAATTATTGCTATTAAAAACATCTCTCTAATCCTCCTGGCCAGAAATCTTTACAAACCCCACTTTTGATGAAACCTGGAAACAAAGCTGCACTTTCAGAAATTTCAACCACAAGGAGAGAGAGAGAATCCACCCAAACCAGCCTGTTCTCAGACTCAAATTCAAATTGTTTTGCCTTTCTGCAGCGCCCCAGATAAATTCGATATCTGCCAGCCCACGGACTGTTCATGTGCTAATCCCACTCAGACCCTCATTCAGGGCTGGTCTCTTTTGCATAAAACATTAAATGTTGGTTTGAGGGGACAGTTGTCCCTACCCCCTGTGTGGGATCTCTCCCCAGCAGCCTCTGGCCACTCCAACCCTGTCTCATTTTCCCAGAGTGAAAGATCCTGGGTCTGCTGTGTGTGAATATAAAAGGAACACAGAAAAGTCTCACTGATGAGCACAGAATCTGCTCCCTGTCTCCCCTCTGCCCTGACCACCACCAGCTTTAATTCCTCACCCAAAGAGCACCACGAAAATCCTGCTCCTGGCTTAGGTGCACACAACCTGTTTGGGATTTCTGGGTGCAGAGGCAAAAGCAGAGCCCTGTCCCCCAACATCTGGCTGAGAACGAGGTCTCAGAGTTTTTCTCTGAGCAGAATCTTCCAGCCTTCCCCTTTCTCCCTCCTCTTTGCATCCAAGACAAGTGGCCCAGTGATCACCTGCAATGGCAGCCCCAGAGGGTGACCTGAGCCCTAGAGCTACTGCTGGAACAAATGAGAGAGCTTAACTAGAGCAAGACTGGCATAAAAAGGAAAGGGGAAAAAAGAGAGGAACAAAGATTCCGTCCAATTTGCTCTTTTGGGCATTGTAAAAACTGGCCTGTTTCCCAGTATATCACTCTGCCATTGAATAAGGTCAATTGCAGAGCAGTTCTTCAGTCATCCTGATGGGTTTTCATGAGAAAGTGAATGGAGTGCAAATTAGCCAAAGTCGTCACAAGCTTTTTTACTGTCACTCCAAGCCTGACAGTCCAAAGGAAAATGAGGATTAATAAATCTAACGAACTTTCTCCATTATCCAAGCCAGGTTAGGAAACTATTTATTGTCTCTCTTTTTCTGTGTTTCATCCATTTCGCCTACTGTGGTGAAGCATTTGGAGAAGAAAGGAACAACAGGCGCACGCACACACACGCTCACACACACCCCCGGAGCTCAGCCCCTCCAGAGCCCAGCACAGCCATGGCCACAGCACAAAATAAAGGCACTGCCAGCAAGAAAATCCAGTTTTTAAAATAACCCTGCCCCGCACACACCGTGCACCGTGTCAGATGAATCCTCGTCATTGCTCGTTCCCGTTAATTAATATGTGCTCGGAGTGTTGAACGTAAATATTTTATGGGAGAAAGAAGTGCTGCTAGTAAAGCTTTAAAGTTACCTTTTTTGAGGGCAGAAAATAAGTTTCAAGTGAAAGGATTAGTTTCAAGTGAAAGGAAAAGTTTTTTTGACATTTATATCCAAGTGTGAAGTGGATTTTAGTGCAGCTTCAGTAATTTTTTTTTTTCAGTAGCTACTGAATGGACAGTTTCCTAATTTATAAAAAATAATTTGTACTTGAGTAGCTTCTAAAATTTGCTTAACTTAGAGAACTGCCTGAAGCATTCCCAGAGAACAGGAGGTCACACAGAAGGGATGCAAAGGTCCCTAGGAACCTTTTAGGTTTTTTGGGTTGGGTGTTTAAGTCTGTGTGTCTGTTTATGCAGATATTTATGGATTTAAATCAGGATAATGAAAATCTGTCCAAGTTCACAGCTGGACAACACGTTACCCATGTAACTCCTATACACTGCAACTCCTACATAATTTTCCTTCAACATTCCCAAAGTCCTTAAAAACTTCCCTGAACAAGGCCTTGTGCTGCCTGAAAATAGATGTTTGAGCTGACAGAATTCTTGTTTTCAGCAGCATTTCCCATTTGCAGTTAAACAGGTGGAGAAAAGGAGACAAAGGGATCAGTCCCTTGCTCCTTCTTTGGGAATAAATGCCTGAGAGGAAACCAGCCCAAATTCCATGTTTCTGCTGTAATTGCATCTAAAAGTGATCAAACCCCCCAGTTTCTGAGGATTGGGAATACAGTAATAGTGGGAGAAAGCAAAATATACAATGCACAAAATTTGGCACCTGGGTGCTCATTAAAACCCCCCTGATATTGTGAACGAGGACAAAGATGATGAGGGAACATTGAACTGCTCACACAAAACCAACCATGGCTTTTTAAAACTAAAATGCTGAACTTCTACACTGGCTACAGCCAAAAACTATCCCATTTCCCCTCTTTCTTCCAGTAACCACGAAAACTTATTTCAAATCGTGCTTCATGTTGGTGTTGACAATGAGTTATTCCTCTCCCAGCAAACTCTCCTAAACTTCCTTCATTAATAACCAGGAAAAAGTTCAATAGACAAAACACAAAGTTTAATTCTGAAAGTTACTAAAAAAAAAAAAAAAAAGCTTTAATTTTTTCCATCTTTCTTTGACACATTAAAAATCATAGCAAAAAAAAAAAAATCATTAAATACCTGTTTGGTATTTAATCCTCGTGGCTGCAGTGGGTGATAAACGAGGGGAAAGCCAACTCCAAGAGATTGTTTCAACACTTTGTTTTCAGCTTTTTTTGTGGAGACACTCACCAGGATAAATTCCACCTGAGGAAGCTCGTGCTCCTGTCTGAGTAACTGAAGTAAAATTGTTGAGCATTCAGAGCAATCTGGGCTTTGTTGAGATTTCCCTTCTCCTGCTTTTACAGTCACATGTCATTCCATTTAATAAGAGAGAAAACTTTCCTGACCAGCTAAATTACGCCATTCGAGACGTTAAGGAAAACACACATACCCTGAAGTAAAGGTAAAATTATGCTGCAATCATCAAATCAGCCTTCTCTTCTTTATCCCATCTGTAAATTCTCCTTGGGAAAGCTGGAGCAGGGGCTCCACGAGCACAGCCCTACCTGCCTGCCACTGCAATTGCTGGTATTTTAATCTCATCAAAGAATTGGAGTTTTTCTTCCTGCTGTTTTGACTTTGCTGTCTCTTAGCCCTGTCACATTCACTAGTTTTGAATAAGTGCAGAACTTGCATTTACAGAATTTGCAATCTGCGAGATTGTTTAAGTGATTTATCAAATACTTTGATTGAACACTTATTGCTGCCCCAGTTCTGAATCTCATTTACATTGACTGGGCTTGACATAAGCCTTTGGAGAGAACACAGGAACGAGTCCAGGCTCTGGCAGGTACAGCACAAGGGGAAAAAAGTTCCACCTCCAGCCCCAGCACTTCTGGAATTACACCCTGATAAAATCTGTGCTCTCTTTTCCTTATTAAACATTTTATGTCTGAGAAAAACACAGTCAGATGGACTTTATCTTATTGGTGATGCAGCACAACAGCTCTGGAAGTTGGTTCAGAAAACACAGAGCATCCCCCAGGGTTCTAAACTGGAAAATTTGGATTTTCTCCCAGTGGAGATGAAGGACCCAGACCTTTGGCAGGCTCTGCTCAGCCACAACCACATCACTTAAATCCAAGCAGACCAGAGAAAGGCTGTAAGGTCTGAAATACCTAAAAAATTGAAAAAAAAAAAGTGATTTTTTTTCTGTCATCAGATGGATGATGCACCTTTGAGGGATTCTAAGCAAATTTGGGGTAAATGGATTTGAAGGTTTACAGAGACAACACCCAAAGGGATGCAGCAAACTCTTCTAAATTAGAACTCAATGCACCCCAGACAGACACTGAAAGGCTCAAGGCCTTCTGCTCCATGGGGCCACTTCAATTTAACTCTTTGTGCATTAAATCCATGCAATTCCCTCTTTTTTTTTGTGTAGAACAAACACAATCTCCAAGACCACGTGCTGCCTGCCACATCCCTTTCCATGGGAGAACCACTTAGAAACAAAACTTAGCCACGATTAAAAGCACAGGAGTGCTGCAATAAATCACAAATAACACCAGGAGCCAGGGTGGATTCCAGGCACCGAGGGGATCAGGTACAGTGCTCACTGTGAGTAAGAAGCAGAAGGAAGGAAGAGGATTTCAGAGAAACCAGAGATTAAATGAAATGGTTTCTGGCTAAATCTGTTGTCTTTCAGGCTCATGGCATTTTCAATGCTTCCTCCAAACTCATGTGGGATAATGCACTCCCAAAAAGTAGCTCTAGGTATGCACATTCTTAAAATCAACCACTCAACACACATCCAAATAAAAGTGAGCTTTCCTCCCCATTTTCCCCAAGAAAGGAAGCTCAGAGCCCTTTTATGCATTGTGAATGGCCCACCTAATTTAGACTGAATTATACCCTAACCTTCATTTCCCCTTTACTTCTTTGCTCCATTCAGCAGTTTCTGACTTCAGCTAATTCACTAACAATCCCAGCTGGTCCTTCCCAGCTCCCAGTTCTTTAGCACATTGTCCAAGGAAACTATGTGCTCCCATCTACACTGGTATTCCAGTCTCCAATTAACCTACTGCTGAGAGGCTTTACCCCTTTCCACCATCCATTCCTCTGCACAGACATTTATTTTTCTTTTTAACCTTTTACTTGTTGAATTAAAGTGCAGGAGATCCCTTCCAGGTGAGAAGGTGTTAAATTTATTTGCTGGAGGTTACTCAGGAAGACACAACCCAGGATGGGGGTGAGAGAGAGAAAAAACCTGCTTGATCCCCAGCTCTTTTCAAAGCTGAGTGTTAAGGCACAGATGTTTAAGGTAGAAGTAAACAAATAACAAAAGAATTTCCACACTTGCTCAGTGACAGGCGTGTGCTTGTTCTGAGCACTGAACCCTGGCAGAGGAGGCAGCTCAGCCAGAGGTGTGGCTGGGGTTTGATCCACACACAGACTGGAGACAGGGGCACACGTTTGTGTTCTCATTCTTCAAAAATAATCAATCGATTTTTTTAATCACACAGCTTTTTAATAAAAAAAAATTATCAAAAATTTTTATCAAAAATTTTACCAATTTTTTGCCACACTTTGGTGGAGCAGAGGGAAGGCCTGTGAGCCTGGAGGGCTCCTCACGGTGAGAGTTTTGCTGTGTCTGCAAGAGAAAAGACTATCTTATACATAAATATATATTTATAGGTATAAAACCTTAGTTTTGTCTGATCAGGGGCAGAGATGAGCCCAATCATTTGGGTGCCTGATCACATCACATTTGCACAAATAGAACAAACCAGCCAGAAACTGTTCTGCCATTTTGGGATAAAGCCAAGGCTTCAACATCTTGGAGTCCCCTACCTGACAACATTTTACACCCAGAATTGCCACAGCAATAATGTTAATGCTTTAAAATGTTAATAAACCTCTCTGGATTCAGACTAGAGCCTTGTCTCCCTTGCAGTGAGGGCCTGCTGATAAAAAGTGCTCCCCTCTTCACCTAAACTGTTATGGTGATCCCAAAATCTCCTTCCTTATGTAGACTAAGACCACATTTTGGAAGACCTGAACTTCCATGTTTGCTTCCTGAAATCCATTTAACATTTCCCTCTCTCCCACCATGCCAAGCACCTTCTTCCTGGGTAAATGGCCCAGATCTCATCACTGACAAGATCCCAGGTAAAACAAAGACAGGGAGAAATGTAATTAGTGGCTATTAAACACCCAGCTCCCCCAGTTCCTCCTCCTCTTGTACATTTGCTTAGAAGCAAGTGAGCATAACAACAGCCCCGTGCTCAGAAAGTGGGGCTGGGAATCAGGCAGTGAGAAAGTCAATATGGAGCAGTGTGTCCATTTGTTTTGATTTATCTCACTAACTTCAATTGACAGTTAATTCATCAGAGGAGGAAAATGCCAGTCTAGTGAAAACACAACTCGTGAAGGAGAGAGAACTGAGTTGAAAACACAGAGTGTGGATAATACAGGTAATAAATTAAAGGATACAGTATCAGTATTTTATCATTCCCATTCTGGATTTGCTATATCCCGACTCTTGCCAATTACAATTTATAGTGAGCAGTAAATTTACACTGATTTATTTCACACACACACACCCTTTACAAAATGAGGTGACTTTGGAAAACAGGAAAAGACAGAGAAAGGAGTCACTTGGGCTAAAATTCCTAAATCTGAAATTTCCAGCAGGAGCTACAAACGCTTGTAACAAATCACAGGAGATGAGAATTTACACTGAGAACGTTGGTTTGGACCTAAAATCCACAAAAATATTGAAGGGTTGAAAATGGGATTTGCAGCAGTGACACCAGTGCAGGGGTGGGGATGCACTGGGAGCCTCACATCTCTCTGTGGGCTGATCCCTCACCCAGGGAAATCTCCAGGTATTCCCTGGTTCATCCCTTGGAGTTATTTGCAATCACCCAGCAATATTTCATTTCTCCCTGCTCAGGGGATTTTTGCCTTCAATGCCTCTCTCTCCCAAAGGATGTTTTTCAGGTTGCCTGACCTTAGGACAACATCAGTGACCATAAAAGCTGGAGATGGGATTTGGGGAGGCTGTGAGAGCCTGGCCCAGTTCCACTGTGTTCATCTCACACTCCCTCAGGTAAGAGACATCAGACAGAACATCCCTGCTGGGATGGATGGATGAGTTTATTTCACTCACACCTTCCCCATCCTCTCTGAACCTCCTGATCTCCTGTGGTCTGGAATTCACCTCTCACTACAAAAAGCAGAACTTGCTTGTATTTCATTTAAACACTTTTCCCAGTAGTTTCATCAAATGCTCCTGTACAAGAATCCTGTTTGTTCTTAGACAACAATCCCAGTTTGAAGATTGGACACAACCTGGATTATTCTTACCTGCACATTCTAAATTAAATGACCTGGTGCTTATTTGAATGGAAGTTAACCTGTGGTCTTTTTGGCCCATTCACTGAGTTTTTCAGGGCTCCTGAACATTTTGGGGACCATCCCTGATGCTGAACTTCCATCTGAGAAGTTCTTCCACTCAGCAGCAAACCCCAATTTCTGCTCCAAAGAACACAGACAGCTCAACAAGGAGCTGAACTTCCTGCCTTTTTTTTTCCCCCTTAAATCACCTTCTATGCTTATTAAACCCCAAGCACAGCTGCAGGGGACTAGAAGAAATTAAGCTTCTTTCTGTCCATTTCCCACAAAACGGGACAAGAGCCAAAACCAATCTGTCCTGGCTGAAGCATCTGCATTTTGCTTCCACAACTCTCCAGAAAGGCACCACCTCCATCTCCCTGCCACACTGCTGAAATTCATTCTGGAGATGATAAAACCACTTAGGAATAGCAAAAAATCCTTCCTTTCTAAGAGTGTCCATAAATCAAGGTTTGGGACAATGTTTAAGAGATGAGCTGCCCTCACTTTTGGTTTCAGCATGAGTAAACTTGGTCCAAGTTATAGAAGTTCTAGATTGCAGCACTTTTGAATTGTTAAGCTAAAAAGGGATTAAACACAACCACCCAAAAAAAGATTGTATCAACCCTGAAAATCCTACACCTTCCATATTACTGACTAAAGGCTGCAAAGGCACAAATATGGGCAGGACATGGGAGAGGGAAAGGAATCATAGCCTGAACTTTCACTCAAATGCCTAAATTAAATCACAAGTCTTGCAAAGGTTTAGAGAGGTCTGGATATTTCTGTTATGTTCACCAGGCACTGAACTGGGGGGGTTGTTCCTCAGAAAGGGAAACACCAATTATTGAAGTAGGATTTATTGGTGTGTGTGGTCCCACAGGCTGTCCAGTGAATGGGGTGAACTCCTTAAAATATCTAAAAATCAGGTATACTGTTCTATTATATAGGTACATGATTTTATACTATACAAGTATAACTCCTTAAAATACCTTAGCACCTTAAAATCATCCCAAAACGTTGATCTTTTATCTGCAGCCATTTTTAAACACTTGTGGTTGATGTCCAGCATCACCTGGCAGTGCAGCACCCATTTCACAAGCTGCTCCCACAGCACATTTTCACCTCCTGCTGCCACACCCCCAACCTGCACCTCCACCTTCCTTGCTGAAACACTCCAAAGTGTTCTGATACACCAAAAGTCCAAATAAAATGCTAGAGGTGAAAGCTCTGCTTGTTTTAGATGGGGGTGTTTCTGCTCCCTGGGTTCAGCTGGGCTCAGCTGTTCCACCAGGATTCCACCAGAAATCTCCACCAGGATTTCACCAGGAATCTCCACCAGGATTTCCCCAGGAGTCTCCACCAGGATTCCATGAAAAATCTCCACCAGGATTCCACCAGGAATCTCCACCAGGATTCCCACCTGGGTGGTTCCCACCCTGCCAGAGGATACAAGGCACCACCACAGCCCCAGCAACAACCAAAATCCCTGGGGCTGCACCAAATTCTCCCCCTGCAAAAACTTTTTAGTCCCTCCAAGGAGTGAAACACAATGACCCAAGTTTGATGGATAAGGATTTCCCCCACTGAGCTGGGCAGGATGTGATTTAGCAGTAAAGTTTCCAAGTTGTCAAATAACCTTTTCCTTCATTGCATAAAAGATGAATGAAGCTAAAAGGTGTAAGCAGGAAAACAGACTCTGGTGTTTTATGGTGTTTAGGGGTGGGATTATCCAGTCCCACTGAAGCTGCCAGGAAATTCACTCCAACTACAACTGACAACTCTCCCCTCCTTCAGGAGACAAATATTTATTCCCCTCCTCACAGCAATTCCTTTACACTGTGGCTGTTGTCAGCTACAGGAGAATCATGGGTTTCCTGTTGGGATCTTTGACACCTGTCAAGTTCAATTCAAAAAATTTCCCCTCTTGCAGCCTTAAAATTGCACTCACAAGAAAAGTTTCGCTGCTCTGCTGCACCAAAACACTTTGGATGTAACTCAGTTTTAAAAACTTGCTTTGAATCAATAAATTGGGTTTAAATTTGCCTTGTTAAGAGTTCTGAAGGAGCTGAGCCGTTCCCCCCCTGCCCTGCTGAGGAAAGGAGAGGGGACACTGCTCTACTCTCTGCTCCGAGGCAGGAGGTTTATCCAGCTCCTCACATCACTCTTCTTTTCCAAACATTTGGCTGTGGTGGCTCCCCCTCCTCCCCTTCCCTTCCCCTTGCTCCAAGTTGAAGGCAGTTCACCACTTACGGTCATTTACAGCTTACATCCCAGCAAATCCAGAAGGTGTCTGATGAAAAAGAGGGACTAGCCAAGCATCTTAATCCCCCTGTTCATTCATGCTCTCTGTAATGTTCTTTCAGGCCTCTGCTGAGAGACTAGGCTGAAATGAAGGCTGATAAATTAGTCTGGAGGGAAACAAGGCAGATTCTGCTTGTAAAAGGTCATTCCAACTTTGTTCTGGGTGAGGGTTTATCTTGACTGCAGCTGCGACAGACAATGGCCGGGGCCTAAACGGCAGAAATCCAAGCTCTGCTCACAAAATTACTGTGCTGATAAGGGAGAATGGGCTTCAGGGAGATCTAAATGGGAAAAGGGAGGTGGGGGACAAGGGAGAGATGTAGGTGTTTTTGAACAGGATTGAGCGGGGATGGCACAATGAGATGTGCAATTAAAGAAGGGCCCAAAGGGAAGGAGCTGCCTGGGCAGAGCCAGAGGGAGGAAAAACCCCCTTGTGTGTGCTGAGGGAAAGGTGTCAGTGCTACAGGGGCACAGAGGGGCTGAAGCTGACCCAGGCAGGCTGTAAAATACCCCAAACACATAGGTGGCATTGCTCCCAGGACATGCAGGGATTTATTTACTCAGCAACACGTGGCCAAGAGCAGCCAAAATAACCCCACCAAGGAGAGTGCAGGAGCAGGACAGGGGTGAGAGCACTCCTCAGTGGAAAACTGTTTTCTTTAATATTTTTTTTTGTGCCTTTCTGGGCAAACAGAGTAAATGATGGCGGGTTGTGAGGAGCCACCCTCCAGTCTGCAATTCTGAGGAGTCCCCTGAGAGATGCCTGTCCTTCATGGAACCTGCACATCCCCAGCAGTGCAGACACACCCAAGGGTCACTGCCCACTGTGACCTCTCTGGAACTCGATTCCAGCTCCACTCAGGCTGAGACACCCCTGCCTCCAGCCTGGGATCCAGCACAGGATGGGCATGGAGCTCCTGGAGAGAGTCCACAGGAGGCTCCAGGATGAGCAGAGGGATGCTGAGATAGAGCTGGGATTGCCCAGCCTGGAGAACAGAAGGTGGCCTAACTGTGGCCTTCCAGCACCCTGGAGGGAGCTGGCAAAAAAAAGATGGATAAAAACAATTTACAAGGGCCTGGAGTGCCAGGACAAGGGGGAATGGCTTCAAACTGAGAGAAGGGTTAGATTAGAGATTAGGAAAAAAGTCCTCCCTAGGAGGGTGGGGAAGGTACCCAGAGAAGCTGTGGCTGCCCCTGGAAGTGTCCAAGGCCAGGCTGGACATTGGGGACAACCTGGGAGAGTGGAAGGTGTCCCTGCCATGGCAGGGGTGGAATGAGATGGGTTTTAATGTCCCTTCCAACCCTTTCTAGGATTCCATGGTTTTCTTGCCTGTTTGCTTTGAGGATGGAAGGGACCAGGAAATCAGGAGAGCTGCACAACCCAGGCAAGGTGGAGATTTTACAGGGATGCCCCACAAAGCAGCTGGTGACAACTGGAGAAAGGGAGCCCATGGCTGGGAATGACTCTTCCAAAGACACCCCTGTGCTCTGGAAATGCTCTTCCCACCCCAATTCCCCTCCTTGGCTGACCCCAGACCCTCCTCCTGCAGCCCTGGTTCTTCCATTCATGTTTCTAAAAATGACTCAAACTCAGCTTCACACCTTCCCTGGACAAGCAGCCCTTGTTCTGCAGAGCTGAGCTCTCCCAGAACCGGGCGGGTCCTGCTTTGCACAGCTCCCAGAACTTTGCTGGGATGGAAAAAGGAATAATGAACACACAGAAAAAAAGGAATAATGAACACACAGAAAGAGGAAAGGGTGAATAATTAAGAGCTGTGTTAGCAAGTGAAGAACCAAGCCCACTCCTTCAGAAAAAGCAATAGACCCAACCCTTCGTTTCCATCCCTAAATACAACAAAACTCCCTGGCATTTCCAGAGCCAGACAAGAAGCAACTGAAGTGCCAAAATGTGTGAAGTCCTAATTCCCAAACAAAGTTAGTCCTGCTACATTTACCAGCTCTCCAGAGCTGTGGTGCTGCTCTGTATTTGCCATGGGAAGAGGAGGACGGTGCCAAGTTACGCAGAGAATGTGATTTTACTCTTTAAAATTAATCAACACAACATTTTACTTGGGAAAATTCGCTGTTGGAACTTCTTGCATCGCACAGATCGAGGTAAAGAGATTGAATTTAGAACTTTCAGACTTGAGGGTTGACCAGGAGCTCAGCTGGGGTTTGCTGAGCACATCCCTGGGTCCCTCATTGCCCAAATCCCACATGAACATCTCTGAGCAGTGAGGAGCATGAGGCTGATTCCCAAAAAACCAACAGAGTGCCTCATACAGCAGCCTGAAAAACCCAAAATGAGTGATTTTGCCTCGCTCCCACCTTCCCAAGCTGCCTCTGAGAGAGCCCATGTATATTTATGATTTCTCTTATTGATCATTTCCTTTACAAAAGCCCCCCCGTGTTCCAGGCTCCAGCAGCCAGGATTTGCTGGGAGAGGACAAAACCCAGGTTGGGTTTCCCTGCAGGTTAAAATTCCAGAGGAAGAAGCAGTGCCCTGACTTGTACAGGGCTTTTGACAATGGAAAAAAAAGCTATTTTTCAAACCACTGTGGTCACCACTGAGCTGTTCATGGGATTTTTATTCTTTCTCCTTTTTGAACGTGTGGCTGATAAAATATTGCTTCAGGAGCTGGTATTCAGGGATGGCTCTCGAAGACGAAAGGAAAATATTTATTTCCTTTTTCTGCTTGTGAATCAGAATGTTCTATTTAAAGAAAGTGCCCTCTGCCGGATTGCTCATGAGTTATTACCCCTTATGGAAATAAAGGAGAAATATCAGGAGGTATTCTTAGTCATTCCCTTCCCCTGTCTCTTCTTTTTTTCCCTTAATTCCTTATATACCCATGTTTTAGTCAATGCCTAAGATAGAGCAACTTATCTTGGCATTCTGGGCCTAAAAAAGGCTTTACTCTCTTAACCCTGGCACTGAAGCATTTGGGGAAATGTCAAAAAACTGGACAAATTTCAGTCATTTCACTTGGATGCCATAAGGGGCATTTTTCACTTTTATCCAGGGTCGAATTTATTAAATTAAACCCCCCCAAAAGGTGGAGCTGTTGACAATGGGGTTTCTCCTGATTCCATCAGCTTCTTCCTCTCAATCCTTGTTCCTCCTGACATGGTTTTAATTCCAGCCATAGGAAACAGCCCCACAATTGCCAGCACCTGGATCTGAGCCTTCCCCTTCCTTGTGGTGGTCCCCTGACACCAGAACAAAGCCCAGATCCTGCAGGGAAAACAAAAATGTTGCCCCAAAGCTGCTCCCTGAGAAGGATTTTTTGAGCATGTACAAAGCTGAGCAACCTCCTCGGCCCAAAACTCTCATTTAAAAATTTAAACATTTAAAAAAATTAAAATTAATCAAATAAAAATTAAATCTCCAAAATATTTAGAGATCAGGAACTTATTTTTCTTCCTTGAGATTTTTTTTTTTTTCACCTAAGTGCTGAGTTTTGGTCCAAAGCAAAAGTTTCTCTGTAATTTTATGTATCCATGTGCATAAAATTCTACTAGAGGATGCTCTTAACAACTATGAAGGGCAGTGCCAGGGTGCTCTGATATTCTGTTTTCTTCATGAATCAACAGATTCTTTCATTTTCAGAGTGATTCCAGCCTGGCAGGTGTGGGAAATGGGGAAGGAGCTTTGCATGGGAGATGTTTGTTGTGCAGGTGGCACACTCAGAATTCCTCAGAGATTTTCTGCAGGAGCAGGAGTGAGGGTTGGAAAACAATAATTCAGGAGCTCCTTTTCCCTGAGGGAGAGAAGCTGCTGCAGGAACATCATTCCCCAGGCAAAGGGAAGGGCAGGGGAGGGAAAATGAATGAACCAGGGAAGGAAAAGGAGCAGGAAATGTCATCACATCCTCACAGGGCCCAGCAAGAGACACCAGGAGCTTTGGGGATTTCTCTACTCATTCAAAGGACTCACACTCCTTTCAGCATCTCTGGCCAGGACAGGACAGACAAGAACTCAGCTTCAGCTGGATCAGTTTTAAAGGGAAATGAAGGAATTCCTGTATGAGCTGAGCTGGGAAACATGACAAAACCATCTCAGTTCAAGCTGTGCTTAGAGGCTCCTTCTTATTTTTATATTTTAAAGATAATTTAAAAATATATTTTAATTTTGAAGATATTTTTTAGATATTTTTAGTATTCAACTATTTTTAATATTTATTGCATTCAAGGAAATGCAGTATAATTCTCCTCCCAGCTCTTAAGGCCAGTCACGTAAAGTAAATTTCCCTTGGCACTTTGGAGTATTTCTAGAAAGCAAAGAAAATAAAAAATTTTATTTTTCCTGCTAAAAATTTAAATTTTGCAGGAATAGGGAGGTTGGACCTCTGTGAGTCAGTGACACTTTAAACTCTATTCAAAATCCAGCAGTTTTCCCTGGCCCAGACATGGAGCCAGGACTCTGTTGCATCCTCAGCTGCTGGCTCCTATTTTCCCCCAAATATTTTATTATTTATTTTATTTTATTATTATTTATTTTTTTCTATTCCCTATCTTCCATGGGATAGGCTCTACCTTCCCCCCCAAGTAGGAAATGAAAGCACTTATTTATTTTTCCTATGTAAAGGAGCAGTTTGGCTCTGACACTTCAGCTGAGAGAAGTCTTTGTGCTTCAGCAAATAACCTCTCTTAAAATATAAATTAAAATATAAATTAAAACAAACTGCATTTATCAGTGGTGTTTACCCTGTGAAGCAAAACGAGCTAAAATCATGACTGCTTCCAGATCTCCTACAACCCAGGTGCTAAATTTCCCCCCAGGATGAGATTCTCATTCTTCTCTCAATTAGGAAAATTAACAGCGCCGTGATAAATACCATTATTTATCCAAAGCGATCGAAATCATTATGTAATTATTTTATTTTCATTTTCCTCGGGTCCCAGAGGCCATAAAGCACAAGCACACTGTGATTTATTCGGGGGGCTGGCAGTGCTGTGCTCGGTGTCAGCGGGCAGGGGGGGAGTGGGAGCAGCAGAAATGCAATCAGGTCACACTCAGTAATCACAGGGCTCTCAGGTGGGGTCGTGTCTTTCAAGGCACACACAGAAAAAAATAATAAAAAAAAGGTGAAATGGCACCATCAGCACAGCAGGGTCAGGGAATGAGGGAAAGCACCCAACAGGTCCTGCACAGGAGCCCCTGAATCACCCCTGGGAGGGGCTGGGGGCCAGCATTGACACATCTGATTGACTCCTGTGAGATCAGCGTGAATCACTCGCTGCCATCCCGTGTCCAAAAAGCCCTTGAACGATAGGTGTGGCTCAATTCAAAGAATATTTTTTAAAAACATATCCCACAAAGCAAAGCAGGAGGGCAGATATGGGGCTGTGCTGCAGATAAGGCAGGACACGTGTTCAAACCATCCCCAGCCAGCCCTCCCCTCTGCCTGGAAGGAAAAACCACCTACAATAAAGGTAATTACGTGTCTTTTTTCAAGGTATGGC
This sequence comes from Cichladusa arquata, assembly GCA_026413545.1. Classification (NCBI taxonomy): domain Eukaryota; kingdom Metazoa; phylum Chordata; class Aves; order Passeriformes; family Muscicapidae; genus Cichladusa; species Cichladusa arquata. The sequence goes on from JAOTQP010000856.1 coordinate 4,324,044, forward strand.
AGATCAAACACAGCATTCTGCATTCCCATGGATGTTCTGGGCTATTAATGAGTGAAGCTGAAAGTTTCAGTAACACCAGGTCTGGAGGGAGGAGTTCAGATGGAAACAGGGCTGGCCCTGCCTCCAAACACAAACTGAATTTCTTGAGGACTTCAAGGTACAATTCACTGCTCTGTTTCATTTTCATTTTCACAAATCTGCCCTTACTGGACTTTGAAAAGAGAAAGCTCTTTCTGCAGTGGTAATACTTGGGCAGAAGAGAAAAATCCATTCTCACATCAAATAACACATTTTCCAACCCCCAAAATGTTGTTGTTTTTTTTTTTTTTTAATGCAGAAATCAGAAGGAACACACATTAATTATGAAGCACATCCTGTATGACAAAAAAATCAGCTTTTTCTAGAAGAACTGAGATGGTGCTGAGGAATGGCCACTTTGCAGCCAATTCCACTCCCAGTGAGCTCCCAGTTTAGTCAAAGCCTGACAATAAATTTCCTGTGATGAAGGGCAAGAACTTTTTCTGCCAAAGGCAGAAGCACTGCTCAAATTAAGGAGCTGATGATCCCTAAAAACAAACAAACACAAAGACCAGGTTTTCAGAGTTTGGGGACTGAGGCGTGCACAAAAGTGGGATTATCAAGATTATAAACTACAGGAAATGAACTGAGAAATATGAATAGAGAAGTGGATGAGTGTGAAGAACAGGTACCATTCCTGAAGTAAATTCCTAATATGAGAGGCAATTCAAATGGAATAATTCTAATTTGCCATAACAAGGAGTTGTGTGGAAGTCTTACACCAGCATTCAGCCCACAAGTCACTGCATGACAAAACTACAAATTCCAGAGAAACACTGACCAAAAAAACAATGTTAGACTGCAGAAGGAACATTCCTTGTGATCCTACAAGTCTTTGATTTTTTGAACTTATCACCACTGAAAGAAACAGCACATGGAAGCAAAAGTCAACAAGTTACTAGGTGACAAAAAATTCCTTCACTTTCCCTTTTTTTCACTCATTGCCCATTTCCTCAATTTTACAAGCAGAGGATGCAGACACATCCCAAGTTACCATTTCCCAAATTGCCATCAGGTAGAGCTGCCTAGAACATCTCAGGGCTTTTCCAACCTTCCACCCCAAGGGAAGGGCTCAGACAGAGCTTATTCCATGAATTCCTGCCCAGCACACGAAGGGATTTGTGGATGTTGCTCCCCAGTGAAATCCTGAAGGCACTGAATGGGAACAGATCCCTGAAATGTCCTTAAACACTCTGGGAAATTGGGAAAATTCAAGAGGTGCCTGCAAGGACCAGCAGAGAGTGTTTGAGGACACCTGAGGGAGGACAAAGCCCTTCCTTTGAGGTGTGAAATGTCCCTGCCACAGCAGGGGACAAAGCAACACTGCTGGAATGGGAGAAGTGCCCCAGAGAGGAAAAGTTAAATTTGCTCAATTACACTACAAAAACAAATTGTATCACAAAGTCAACGGGAATTGATAAATACAGCTCCTATCAGAGCAGTGGGGATGTGAGGAACCTTTCTGAAAACCCATGAGAGTAAATACCAACTTTTATCAGAATTATGAAACACAAGGACAACGTTTTGCCAAGGTCATAGAAAAAAAGGTTTGCACTGTTCAGCTTCTGCCAGCCAATGAAGGTTGCACTTTGTTCCTAAATACCAGCCTTAAAATAAAATAGCCAGCAAAAATCTAAATTGAAACAACAAATGCCACTTATCAATAATTGGGTCAGAAAAACAGGTTTCATCTTTCCCATTGCAGCCTACAAATGATTAATATGGCACATTCCTAGAGGAAAATTATCCTTATTTTCAGACACACCTGGAAGTGATCAATACCTTCCTCAGGAATCTCGAGCTCCTCACACCTAGAGCCCCCCTGAACCAGACAATCAATTGCTAGTTAAATAAATAAAATTATAAATAAATAAATAAATAAACAAATAAATAAATAAAATCCCAAATAAAAGGGATTTTTCCCCCAACCCCCTCCCCTTTTGATGCTCATACAGCAATACCTATCAAATATTCTCCCATGATATTCACAATAGAAGCCAACACCAAGAGGAATTTCTGAGGAATGTCATTGGAGGAGAGAGAGGGGATCAAAACTCAGCTGAATTCCCCTCATTTCCCTGCACTAGGATAGAAGGAAAAGGAAACTCTCCACTCAGTCTTTCAACCAAACTCTGCTTTTAGCTCTTCAGACACTTCCTACTGCAGAGCAACAAAACACAATTGAGTTTCATTCTTAAAACAGAAGGTTTTTGCTGTTTCCTGCACTTCAGACATGTTGGAAAAGTAAACAAAACAAAAACATCTGGACCTGCTTCCCTGGGCTTCACTGGGTCTCACTGATTTTTGACTTCACAATCAAGAGTGCAAATATAATCAGAGACAATTTAAACTGTTAGTCCTTCAGCCTGGTCTTTTTGACCTTTTCTAAGAAAACAGGGTTCTGTCATTGCACTGGTGCCTTTTCCTGGGATAACTTGACAGTTCCAGCCCTCAGCTGCTTCCCACCCTGTAAATCCTCCAGGATTTTGTGAACCAGTTCACCCCAGTAGTGCCTGATGGAGAAAATGGGAAAAGTCACTGCTTCACCCAGGGAAAAATGCAGGAAAATTCAGCTCCCACTTTTTTGGGATAGGTCTCACCTCTCCTACAGCAAAATCCTGCCAGGAAACCTCTCTGCCCTTCCCTGTCCCAGACACAGCCTCGTGCTCAGGACAAGGGCCAGCAGCTCCCATGGCAGCAGGGGATGGAATGTTGGGGTGGGCACTGGGATAGAGAGAAAGAATTATACATTGGGTAATGGACACTGGGATGGGACTGTGAGCACAGAGCAGAAATCCCAGATTTCTTCACAGTTAATTAATACTTCAGGATAATTATGGATCTAGGTATTTTCTAATCAAGATTATAGGAGCAGAAGGGGAGGGTAAGATGATTTCTGGGACAAGCCCAGGAAAGCAGGGAGGAAGATAAGATGGGAGCTGTGGGACAGAGCTTTTTCCTGCTGAAGGCTGGGTTTTGTCCATCTCTTGGGGAAAAATGACTTTCACATTTCTCCATCTTTGCTGCAGCACAAGAGCTCGAGAACACGGGGGCTGTTAATGGGTACATGCTATTTTCCCCTGCCCAGTTAATAATGCCTGCACTGCTGACACGGGCTGGGAGTCAAAGGTAACAGCCCCAACCACCAAACATGATGCGATTAATCCCATTCCCTCCACGCGACAACTCCCGAACACAATTTGGAAATGACAAGCACTTGATGAAGTGACCCGACATCATTCAAAAGCAGACTCCAAAACGGTGCTCGAGCACTTTTTGTGGGCCAGGAAGTGAACTTTAAAGGGATTTCTGCTGATTTTTTAAATCCTTCAGGTAATGGGGGCGGAAAGTTACTCGGGGAAACACGGCATCAGCAAAGTCACCACCTCTGTCCCCAGGCCACCAGCTCCATTCCAGCTCCACGAACACTTGGCAGAGAAGACAAAGGAATGTGGTGCCCACATTCCACACGCTTACCTCCCATCCAAAGTTTGTTTCCTTTAATGTGCTCCTCTGTACTGCCATATAGGGTCCAAATCTTTCCCCAACTTCAATCTTCTTTTTGGCCCAAATCCCTAGCCCTGCCCCTGGGATCGAAGATTCTCTGAGTTCAAAATCTGGTGGGATTGGAATGTCATCAGGAATGTAGACGGGAGCTTCATAGGGTGAGCCCTCCTTGGGAGTGAAGTCCTCACTGGTGGGGAAGGGTGACGGAGGTCCCACAGGGATGGGGGACATTATACTGTCCTCAGTTTCCTCCTCTGCGCTTTCTCCAGCAAGGAGATCGGGGTCGGTCTCGTACATATTATTTACAATCTCGCTGTCACCTAAAAGGGGAAACAGCAGAACAAAACACACTGAGATACTCACGTGAACATTGGTTAATCTCTGCCTGGGACAAAGTTTTGCACATTTCTAAAGGATAAAAACCTCCCTGGAGGAGCTGAGGTAAGGACACTGTCGTGGGGTGCTGCAGAAATGGGGGGAGGCTCATTGCAGCCTGCTCTGTTCTATGGGATCAGGGCGCCTCTGCTCTTTGCACTTCAGTTTTGGAAAGAGGGAAGAAAATACAGAAGAGGTGGTTGAGCTTCTCTTTAGACACTCCTTGCTTTAACTGGCTTGGTGTATTTTGTAAAAGGGGGAAAAAAAAGAGCCAGAAATAAACTGGGGTAAAATCCAAGTTTGGTAAGAAGTGTGTGCCTGGTGTTCGGGGTTCCTGCTCAGTGTGTCCCACACCAGCAGCTGTGGCTGTGAGCTCCCAGCTCAGCCATGCACCCCTGCAGGTGTAACAGAGCATCCCTGCTCTGTGACCACCCAATCGTGGAGTGGTTTGGGTTGGAAGGGACCTTAAAACCATCCAGTGCCACCCCTGTCATGGCAGGGACACCTTCCACTGTCCCAGGTTGCTCCAAACCCTGTCCAACCTGGCCTTGGACACTTCCAGGGATCCAGGGGCAGCCACAGCTGCTCTGGGCATCCTCACAGGGAACAATTCCTTGCTAATCTCTAATCCAGCCCTACTCTCTGTCAGCTTGAGTCCTCGAGTGAAAACCCTGGACACACAGAGGGCAATAAAGTTTGGGGATTTTTCCAAGTGGAATCAATTTCTAAGCAAGGCCATTCACATAATGAAAACAGATCTTTCTCATCCAAAAAGGGTGGTGGTGGGTGAACAAAACACGAAAAGGGAAAAGAAAAACACAGTTTGTCACCCAGCAGAAGTAGCTGGAGTATTGTGGGAGCAGGTTTGCCCTGTCTCCACGGGCCATGAGGCAGCAGGGGCGTGCTGCAGCTCCCAGCACGATAACAAACCCAACAACCGCCGCTTTGTGGGCGCTCCCGCGGGGCACCGCTCATGCCTGAGCCCTGATGTCACCGGGGGGGAGCAGCACCCCACCAAAATCACTCTTTTCACTGGCTCCCAGCTAGCTGCCATCAGGGAAGAATAGCTGGAAAAGCACGGCTCGACTTGAGGTATTTATAATTCATCTCTTCGCTAACCTCAGAATGCACCTTCTGTCTGCAAGACACATCTCCCCCTCTATTTCTCTTTTATTTTTTTTATGCCTAATAAAGATTTTCCTGAGTTCATGCCTAAGAAACCTGGTGGCAGACTCGACTAAAGAAGTGGATTTTGATTCCTCTGCCAACATTTTTTCGCTCCAGCTTTTGGAGAACAGGGAGCTGCCTGCTGCAGTTGACATGGGTTTCCTCTGCTAGAAAGTGCAGCCCTCCCTACCCAAACATGTCACCAGAACCAAGCTTTCATGAACATGAGATACTCCATCATCCTGAAAATATTTGTGGTTGCAGTAAATGTTTTCTCACCCGGTATTAGCAAGTCAAATTATTTTCTGCTCTATGATTAGCCTCTTTTGCACTTAAGGAACAGGAATTCCAACTGAGTTGAAGAGCAAAACTGGGTTTATTGGAGCACGACCTGTGAAAATTTCCAGAGGGTACGAGTAAAGTACAAAGATACCTTACTACTGAACACTGTTAATTTAATTTCTTCTATGGGACAACCAGGGCAGTTCTGATTAAATTTTAATTAACAGTGAAGCTGATCCTTCATGTGACCTCATATTTCAAGAGGAATCATCAAAAGATAGATAAATGTGTCTTTTCAGTTGTTAAATGACCAGGGAGTATCAACAGGCACAAAATGACAATGAAACAAGTTCAGGTGATAGCAGAGATTCCAGGTGGCATCTGCAGGAGCAGAATCCCAGCCAGGCAGATGTGGGAACGTTGGGCTCCTCAGCACAGCCCAACACTGAGACCAACAAATTGTACCCAGCACTAACAGCCAGGGCTGCCAGGGAAATCCGAGCTGTGCCCAAACCTGGCCCCTTTTTTGTGCACTGCAAGGTGGATTTCACAGAATCCCAGAATCACTGAGGCTGGGAAAGACCTCCAGGGTCATCAAATCCAAGCTGTGACTGATTCCCACCTTGTCCTCAGCCCAGAGCACTGAGTGTCACCTCCAGCCCTTCCGTGGTCACCTCCAGGGATGGTGACACCAGCACCTCCCTGGGCAGCCCCTTTCATTCCCTGACCACGTTTTCCATGGGGAAATTCCTCCTGATGTCCAACTTGAGCCTCCCCTGGCACAGCCTGAGGCTTTTCCCCTCTCCTCCTGTCCTCGTTCCCTGGAGCAGACCCTTACCCCACTGCTGTACCCTCCTGTCAGGGAATTGTGGGGAAAAAAGGTCCCCCTTGAGCCTCCTTGTGAGGGAGCTGATCTTCTCAGAGGTTGTGTTTGTTCCAGGGCTTTGGGGCAAATCCAACAGCTGGAGTTCAGTTTTAATTATTCCACAGAATTTTCCAGATTGTCCCCACTGAGCCACTCCTCACCTACAGGGCTCCTCTCAGCTTTTCCCCCAGATATTCCACAACTGGTTAAGTTAAAAAAATACATTAAAAAAAAAAAAAAAAAAAAAAAAAAAAAAAAAAAAAAA
>JAOTQP010000856.1:4330682-4370905 GCA_026413545.1 Cichladusa arquata
AAAAAAAAAAAAAAAAAAAAAAAAAAAAAAAAAAAAAAAAAAAAAAAAAAAAGCAGCAGAGAACATCTCGTTTTCCAGGAACAATCCCCAGCTCTCCTGAGCTGCCATGGAGAGCCGGACGCGGCCACTCCGTGGTGACAATGGTGACAACCACGCTGTCCCACGTCTGCCCCTCTGCAGTGCCTGCCTGGGTGAAAAGCAGCACAGAAATACAACTTGACCTTATTGTTATTGTCATGAAACTAAAATTAGTCCCCCCAAAGCTCCCCGGTGAAATGACTCGGTAAAAAGGCTCATTGAAAGGTTGTTTCCACAGATAATCAGATATGGGCAGACGCTGAAAATCTGTGTGACACCAATGAGGGGCTGGCAACAATGGGAGGGATGGTTTAGTTGGTGGTAAGAGACCTCATGAATAATCTGTTTAGCAGCTGCAATGAAAGGAAAAGCAAGGCTGATGTTAAAGGAAATGGCGGTAGGTGAAATAATGTGTTTGGTTTTGGGGTGGGTTTGTTGTGTTTGGATTTTAATAGGTTTATTATTATTTTTATTATCATTACTGTCATTATTCCTGTTTTAATTGTTGTTGTTGTTGTTGTTGATATCTAATTCTGCTGTGGAAAGACCCAATTATCTGAAATAACCGAGCATGTTTTACACTCACAGATTGCAAAGAGCTGCTTTGACTTCTCTGGGAACATTTAAAGATCATCCCAAGAACTAATATCTATTGGGCAGGCAGTGCCTGATCACCAGCACAATCTTGAGTTTCACTGGCCTGGATAATTCAACATTTGTGTGAAACCCAGGTATTTTTATTTTCAAAGCAAGGAGGAGAATGACAGGCACCCACTGAACTCACATTTTGCCTCAGAACCAAAGGCAATATCCAAGCAGAAGAGTAGAAAATACAAATATTCACAGAGGATTTGGACTTTGTAGCTAAGAATGGAACCACACAGGCACAGACCAACAGGTGCTTTTTCCTTAGTGATTACGTGGGTGTAGGGAGGGTTTTTCCATCATTATCCAAACTTCGTGGCTCATTCCTAGCTCTGAGTTTAAAATCACATGTGAGTATTAAAACCTCCGTGCTGTCTAGAACTGCTTGTTAATTATAATATATAATAAAATATAAATTATCATCAGGAAAATGTTCATTAGGCCAGGACTTCCCTGGCTCTACAGGAAGAGCAGTGGGGTGACCCCAAACATCTTTTCCAGCCCAAAGTGGGACATCACCACCACCTTTACCCTCCATGGATGTTCCTGCACTGGGCGATTTTCCTTTAGAAACTTTCCCCAGGGAGGAAAACAAACCAATCAAACCAAACCAAACAATTCCTGATATAATGGCTGCTGAGGAAGAAGATGGGTGATATTTGAGCACTTTGAGCAATATCTGGAGGGGCATTGAGCAACTTGGTCTAGTGGGAGCTGCTCATGGCAGAGGGGTTGGAATTGGGTGATTTTTAAGGTCACTCCAACCCAAGGCATTCTCTGACTCCACAATTCTTTATTTCACACCTCCAGTAAACAAAATTGCCTACATTTCTAGCTCTTGGGGTGATGGGATTCTGTCTCCATATCTGTGGACTCAGAGCAAAAATAAAGGAATTTTTCTGACCCCTTTGTAGGCCAGAGGAGCTGGACCAGATCATCAAAACACAGCCCTGCTCAAACAAGAAGGAAATATTCCCATTAAGGATGTGCTTAACTACTGCTGACAGGGGTCATCACCTCGGGGTGTTGTGCTGCTCATCTCACCTTAACTCAGGTGAATTCTGAGGAGTACCTGCCCTCCATCCTGCCTTAATCCATCAGGAATCCTGCAGGAGCCTCGCTGCCCATCCCTCCGTGCCCTGCTGACAGCAGGCACAGCCCAGGGCTTGGCAGACACCACCCTAAATCACCAAGGACCTGGGAAAGCCCGAGGAGGACCCACCCCAAAGTGCCTCCAGCACAGAATGATCCCAGTGGTCAGATTGCCACCTGATGGCCACAGCTGAAATACAATAGGAAATCCCAAATCCAGGCCCTGCTCTGCTGCATCTGCCTGGCAGGACCAGCCCAAAAATCCAGCATTCCCTCAAGGTGGTGGGAGCTGTTGGTGTCAGTCAGCTCTGGGTCCAGTCCTGGCATTGCTGAGCACTGTGAGTCTCTAAATCCCACATGAAATGAGAAGAAATAAGAATTCTCCCTAAACTTTCACCCTCCTCATGGATACACAACTTCCTTCCCAGACTTTTCTCCCTGCTGGCTGCAAACCTGAGCCTGCAGGCAGGGAAATGCCTGAATTCCCAGGGGGATCTCACTCCTGGGTGCTACAAACACCAGCCAGGCTTTTCCTTAGCCTTGTGTGACGAGGGAAATGTGCCTTTGTGGGTTGGATTCTGCAACACCCTCTCTGGAAGTTTGTGTGAAATACTTCTGCCAGAAAAGATGCAAATTAGTGACAAAATGTCATGAGAGGAATTATTCCTCTTCCATTAAGGATGGGGCTGAAGCATTAAATGCTTCAAGGTTGTACAAAAATGTCTTTTCCCCCATCCATGGACAATATTAATGAGAATGCTGTAAGGAAAGGACAATAAACAATCAGTTTTTGAGATTCTCAAGCCCATCACCCAAATTCTTCATCCCATTCATTGCAAGAACCTTTCTCCTCCACCTCCATCCAAGCTGTACTGGGATCTACAGCATTTGCTGGTGGATACTGATCTGAAATCCAGCACCCAAACCAGAGCCTGGCCATGAGGAACCCCCTGGGACCAAGTCCTCAGATTACAGAGGATGCTCTGACAGCTTTCCCCATCACCTCTGGCTGCTGCCAGAGCCAGAGGAAATTCTGCTTTAAATGACCATTGGGAAATGTCTTTTTAAATCTTCTGTTCCCTCACAAAACCCCTTCATTCTCACAAATTTAACAGTCAAAAAAAAAGCTTGGGCAATAAATATCCAGGCAGGGAAGTGGCCACGAGTGGGAAGTGGTTTTGCCCCTGTGCCACGGTGCCAAGGGAATGTCACAGGGGCTGTTTTTACCTTTGAGAAATGGTGCTGCTCACACAAACCTTTATTTAATTTTCCACTTCATTGGGCACTTCTGCTACAACTTGCTGTGGTTTTGCCAACTTTTCTGAACATATCTAGAGATATCCAGCTTGGAATTCCAGTATTCTTCCCTTTGGATTCCTCCTGAATCTTGGGCCTGTAACTCCACATGACACTGACACACCAAGCACCTCACATTATTTCTCAGTGGAAGAATCCTTTTTCTTCCTTAGGTCATATCCAGAGCTTCTCACAGCTCCCTGACACTTGAGAACACCCAAAATGCTGTGAGTAAAAGGAATTAGGGACAATCAAAATGGCTGTGGGAGAGATCTGGTCTTCCCTATTCCCTGTTCAAGCTGGAATGGTGGCACAGTTGTGACAGGGCGAGTCTCAGGTCACTGGCTTTGTCCAGCTGACAAGTTAAATTCCACTAAATAGGTGTGCATGGAAAATTCAGACCCTGCCAACCTCAAATCACTGGATACTCATCAGATCTGAGCTGATCCCACAACAAACCCACCAGCCCAGTTCCAGCAGGCACCCAAACTCCACTCTCAGCTTGTTAAAACATTAATTCTATCTCTCTTCCACTCTACAAAGCACAAAATTTTGGGAATGCTCAAGAAGCAGGAAGATGCTGGTGGGGTAAACAGGATTCTGGAGGTGAGTGGTCAGGAACCCATCCCTGAGGGACCCAGGTGCCCAAACTCTGCTGGCCAAGCTCCCTGTACCCCAGTGACAGCCCCAAACACTCCCTTTTGTCAGGCTACACGTGGAAATTTCTATTTATAGCTGCCACTGCAATGAAATCTGAAGGAGCCAAAGTTTTAGCACATCCCTGTGTAAGATTTCAGACAGGAACAAGCTCTGAGCATTCCCAGCACAGAACCTGCCCCAGGTACTGCTGAGTCTGGCTCTGCTGCCCAAATCTTTGCAGCTGGAATTTAAGGACAAAATACACAGAACTTCCCTGGGTCTGGCTGATGCAGAACTGCTGCAGAACACATTAAAAACCCAATTTACTGCTGAAAAAACACTCAGAACTGCAGAGACAGTGAGGGATGAGGCAGGAGGAGGAGGCAGGATGAGTGAAAAGGAAGAAGGACTCCCATAAAAATTCAACCCTTGCAAACGCAGCCCTTTTCCCGTTTTTACTTTGTATATTCATCTTTCAAGTTTCACATTTATGCCCTGCTTTGTCTTAGCTGGAGCTGCACCTCCCAAAGCAGCTTCAAGTCCTTTTATTAAAAAGAAACAGAAAGCAGATCCGAAAGGAGCAGTGAGAGCAGATGAGGACTGAGCAGAGTTAATCGGGTGCATTTTTCAATAAACATTCTAAAAGCAGTTGCTGCAGAACTTGGCTGTGAGTAGAACAGGTATTAAGGATTTCAAGTGCCTTTGGTTTTAAGCAAAAAAAAAATTAAGTGTTTTCTTTTATTAAGGGATTTCTGCTGGCAGAAATGAAGAATAAAGCTCGAAACAGTATTTCAGTGTGTTCCTTAATACCCATTTTCCTCTAGTAAAACCAGCAGGGAAAGTGTCCAAATTACTCTGCTCTAAATGCCAGTATTATATTTCCAGTAAAAGTCTGGTTCAACCAAGCATCAAAAATATTTCCACATAAGATCCTTTTAGAATCAAACTCTGCAGAGAATGTTGTTGTTGTTCTTTGTTGTCCGTAACTTTGCTTCACCTGATCTCCCCAAATCCACAATTTTGTTTCATATTTGAATTTAAGCTGGCATTTTTACGATTTGTGCTATGTCCAAATATTGATTTGATCCATATTTGGATGCAGTAGATAAAGTTGGTTCTTGTAAGAAAAAACAAAACAAAACAAAAACAAAACCGAAAAACTCTGCTATTTTATTATTAAAGGCACTGGAAAAACTATCAACCTTTGGGATTTCTGTCTCTGAACTCTTTACAAGATAAAAGCTCCAGTGGAGTGTCACAAGATATGTACAGTGTATTACCAGAGTGGTAACAAACATTTGGGGAGAATCTATAGAAATAGCAGCAAAAAAATTCAGGGAAGGAAGAGAAGGAAAGCCTGGAGAAAAGCTCCACTCGGTGCAGAAAAATCGTCATTGCTTTGCAGTGGTTTGCTTATTTTTGCTCCAAAATCCCTCCCCTTTAAAAAATCTATAGAAACGCTCCAGCCCCGCTGAAAACGCAGCAAAGTGGAACTTTGGAAACGAGCGCGAGAGAAAATCCTCTGCGGGGAGAAACGCTCCCCAGCTAGAATAAAGAAAGAAATGCTCTCCAAAAACGAACAGCCCGTGCTGGAGGTTTCTCTGGGCGCTGGATGTCAGACCATGGAGCGAGAATAAAGCGTTTGTGAGGCTCCAAAAGGAGCCCTCGCCATTGGAATTCACGGCCCTGCCAAGCGCTGCCTTTGGGGCTGTTGTCACCGTCTCATTGTCATTCCGCTCACTGTGCCTTCCCCAGGGTCCCGAACAGGAGCCCTGGCATTATTAACAGGGCAGATTAATAGCAGCGGGGAGAGGCGTTTTCACCAACACGCCAAATATTCATATTAATCGATAACAATTTCCAGTTCCTGACGGGAGGTGCGCAAACGGTGCGGGAGGAGAGGAGGGAGGGCAGAGAGGAGAAGGGATGGAGCCCGTGGAGTGGGGGATAAATAAAAGGGGAGCAGTGAATCAAAGCAGGACACAGGACTGAGCCGTGAGGTGGGTGTCAAAAGCAGGGCTCTGTTTTCACAGGAACACACAGGCACACATTTTAATGCCACCAGATAAGTTGGGTTTCCCTCGCCACGGCCAAAAAAAAAAAGAATTGCAGGGAAGCTCGCTGGTTTTATATCGGGATGAAACAGCAGAGCTCTGCAAAAACAAGGGGAAAATTTCCTGCATCCTATTTTTGCCCTCCCGAGTAAGGCTGTACTCTGCAAACTGTATTTTCCTCAATGCTCAGAACACCACACAGATATTTTTTAAATTCAGGTCTGTCCACATTTACCAGAGTTCTATGTTTGTATTTCAAGTTCTTTTCTACTACCACCCCTCCATTTTAAAGCCAAAAAATCTGTAAAACTTTTTTCCATCTTTTCCAGTGGGTCAGGCCTATTTTTTTTCAATTCAGCCTTTGGAAGTCTTTCTCATTATTTCACACACTCTTTAATTACAAACAGCACAAGCAGAACGCACAGGGATGTTGCCAAAGAGTTTCCCAAATGCTCCAACTCTCGATATCAGTGAAACCAAATCCAACTCAAGACCTTTTAGCACAGACCCCACTGGTCACTGAGCTGAGTCTTCCCCGAGCTTTGGACAAACAAATGACTTTTTCACTCAAAGACACATTTTTGCAGCAGTTGGGCCCAGGAGTGTCTCTCCCAGACCTGGAAGTGAAGATCTGGGTGAAAACCCCTCCTGCCACAGAGGGGGCTGCCCGAGCTCTGCCCCACAGGGGACACACAAAGGGCTCTCAAACACTCGCTGCAGCTTTGATCTTTGGGCTGGTTTCCTCCCAGAGAGGTGTGACCCACAAGGACAAAGCTCCTCCAACTAAATCTGGGCTGGGAGCAAAGGACTGTGCTCAAAAATCAGCTGGAAATGGCTCTCCCACCCCTTATGGGTTCACTCCCAAAGCCCATGGGGTGCTGGGGGGTTTTACAGACAGCCCCTGACTCATTTTGGGATTCATTTTATGCTCCCACACATCCCAACCTGCCTAGAGCCCACCAAGCCACAAAATAGTTGTGTTTTTTCAGTGTCCTGAGCATTCTCTGGGCACCTCACTGACCACATTGTCACAGCCACTCCAGGCAGGAATTACCAGCTGCTTTCTCCTCCCAGGAATGGCCCAGAAAGTGATGCTGCTGCAGGGACAATGTCAGCAACTGAACCTCAAATGTGCATCTGAACTCGGTGTCTGGGACACATTTCTGACTGCACCCATCCAGTTGGGTCCATCCAGCCAATTCACATTTCACCATGTAAATAAGGAAAATTCAGAGGTCTACCAAGAATTTCCTACCACTGGGCTAAGGAGTCAGGTTCCTGATATTTTGGAACCAGAATTTAACTCCTTTCCTTGGCCAAACACCTTTTCTCTGGCTACCAGTGTCCTGATGATTGCAGAAATGTATAATTACTATGAAAAATGGAATTTTAACCAGGCAAGTGATGACAGTAAGAGACAACTGGTGGTGTTAATGCAGAGATCTCTCCATTTTTCCTGTTCTCATCCCAGTTTCAATAAATGTTTGCACTGGGAGCACCTCTACAGAGCTGCTGTTTGGGGCATTTTTCTCCTGGCCACTCAAGTGCTCTTTTCTCTCTAAGAACAAGAAGCTGACAAAGAACTGAGCATGTGTTTAATCCTCCTGCTTTCCCCACTGCAGTCTATTTACAACTCACTTCTGACAGAGAAAGTGCTCCCAGAGTTTGTCTGCAAAATGTAGGACAGGAGAGATGGGAGGTTCAACAAATGGAAATGGGATGTGACACCCCATGAGATCCTTCCCCAACACTGTGAACATTGTCACAGGTAGGATTCCTGGGAGAATCCCATCCTCTCCAAAGGGACTTTGCCCATTTCCAGAGAACTCCACAGTTGTTTTAGACCTACTCATTTCACAGCCACACCACAACATCCTCCTGGCTTAGCCTGCCAGATCCATTCACATTTATTTTAATCTGATTCCACCAGCTTCTGGATCAGTCAGAACCTGGGAAGTTGTGGAGGATTTGGGGCTCTCCCCACATCCAGGCAGAGCTTCTCCACCCCGCTTCCCTCTCCTCCTTCCCAAGCAATCCTGGGTGTTGCACCCACCACCTGGCCCTATTTAAAGCCACTACATTATTCTAAAAAGGATTATTTATACTAAAAACACTCCTGGGACTACTGTATTTGTATTTCAGGGCTGCTGCATCCCCTATTTCCTCACTGCTCTAATATGGCCCGAGGCAGAGTGGCTGAAATGACTTGTGATGCCACTGTAATTTTTATCAAGGCTTGTTCCTGGTAAAAAGCCTCTTTGTTTCAAAGAAATGTGATTTGGCCTTTTTCCTCCTCTGCTCTATTCCTTGGTTAATATACCACTTCCACTCGCCCCGGGGCTAAGAAAGGTATTCCATGGAATTGGTCAAATCTCACTGTTTTTCTTCTAAATCACAACTGGCTTTTTTTCCTCGACCCTTGCTAAGCACTATCTAAGCTGACAGTCTGAACTTGAGATTTTATTTGTGCCTTAACTCTTCAGCTCCTGGGTTTGGAGCAGTCACATGGCCACGTTAAAGAGATGCACTAAACTGCTCTGGCAAAGGAGGGATTAAGGGCAAGGCAGGAGGAGCAGCTCTGGCTCGTGCTATTTATTATACAAGGCAAATTTGTCCATCTTTATAAAAGTATTTTCAGCCAGGTGTTCATTAATTATAAATCTGAACACACCAGTGACTTATGTGAAAGTCCACAAAGTTGAAATTTGGAGTTTTCAAAGCTTTTTCCAGAAATAAAAAAGGCTCTTCATTTCTTATCTCCTACAAAGAATTTGGTTTTAAGCACAGTAACGCTTTACCCAGATTTGGGATTGCCTAATCAAGTTTTAATTTAGTCTGTCTCATTGACAAATAGGGTGGATTTTCCTATGAAATATATGCCAAGTGTTCAAGCACACTCATAAAATATCCCTCGAAAGCAGAAGCTGCAGCAGGAACTGTTTGTTGACCTGCATTTATAAAATACCCACAGCCTCTAATAAAGTGAATAATTGTAAATGAGGAAATCCAGTGTTTTTTTATACATCTCTAAATTGGTACTGTTTGTGTCCCTACCACACAGAGCTGAGAGCATCAGGGAAGAACACTTCAACAGAAAAAAAATACATCAATATCCAAAATATCTTACAGGAAACAGGAGTTAACACCCTAATGGGATCTTCAACAATTAATACAAATCAACACCTTGCCTCAGTGTTTAGTCAGAGATTATCACCCTCCCAATTAGCTGACAATTAATAATCCTTTATGCAGAAAGTTTTCACTGTTGTTCAGAGATTTAAACACATTTCAAAATTATAAAATTATACCCAGGAAAAGTGGATTAAATCACCAAGATAACATCCTGCTTTATGGATCATCAGCAAATAAATTTACATTAAAATTAAAGGCAGACAGGACAATTAGTTCATTGAAGGAACCACAACTCAAAAATATGAGTCTCTATCTCCCAAGACAGCACCTACACCCAGTTGTGAAAAGTGAGGCATTTTTAAATAACATAAATATTTCTCCTCATGTTCACCAAGACAGTCTCTGTCAGAGCAGCTCTGCAGAATTCCAGCATTCCCAAAAAATAAAGCTGCAGGGTCTCTCTGTGCCCTGGCTGCAGCAGGAACCTGGGCACTTCAACATTCCCTCCAGGAGTGCACTGAGGGTTTTTGTTTGTTTGTTTGTCTAAAGCTTCCCTGTGTTTTCCTTCTCTAATCCCTCTGTTTTTCTGCTCCCTCCACAGCCAGATCCGTGGAAACTCAGAGAACCTTAAAGGTCCATTGCAGGTCAAGTGTTATTTTTCTTCATATACCTGACTTTAACTGGTGGAATTGCTTGAAGATTTCCCTCACGAGTTTGATAAAACAAGCAAGGCCTCAGAGCAGGGTTGTTTAACTCTTGTTTTCGACTCAATAGCAGAGTTTTCATCAGTCAGCCTGGCAAGAGTGTGAAAACTACACCTAAGGCAAGGCAGGAGCTGATCCAAGCTCCTGAGAGGAGCTCATCCATCTGCAGTGGCCCAAAACCCAGCCCCAAAGGACTGGAGCAGTGTTCCCACCATTCTCCCTGGAATTCTGAAGTGCTGCTGGGCTGCACCCCGATCCTGTGAGCGAGTCACCTGCTGCAGGGATTGCACCTCAAAAATCACCTCACTGACAGGACCCAGTGCTTCTCAGCAGCACAAAAATCCCCGCAAAACCAACCCAAACTCTTCTGTGGTTACCTGTGAGCCAGAGCTCACTAATTAACAGGTAATAAAGTACCAGTTTGGGATGGAGAATCACAAAATTCTGCTGACTTCTTCAGGGCCAGTCCCTCTTCTCCCACCCATTCTCCCACCTGGTCTCAAAACCCACCAGGCTCCAGACCAACCTCTCCCACAGGGCCAACCCCTGACTGGGCTTGGTGTTGACAATTTTCTGAATCCTGGTGGAGCTGCAGGCTGAGCTGGGCAGGGAATTGATGGAAAGGCTGAACCAGCCAGCACTGGGCAAGCTCAGAGGTGGCTTTGCCAAAGTTCTCTGCCCCAGAGTAGCCAGGGCACTCCTTGAAAGAATAAAGGCAGGGATCCACCACCTCCTAATATTAAATATTCATCTTTCCTCCACCAGACTAAACCTCTTTGTTTTCTGTCTCCCAAACAGAGAGCCCCAAACTTTCAGAAAGCCTCGATGCATCTGAGCAAACCCCTTCAGAGCACAAACAAAAGCCCCAGCACCCCTTGCCACATCCCATCACCGCCGCAATAAAGATGTTTATACTTTTAACCACCGAATAAAGCGCTCTAATTCCACCGAGCTTGTCCCCTCCACTCCACTCCCTTCGCTCCACGGCTTCATTTAGCAGGCCGGCGGTAAAAAAAATTCATTAATTTTTATTAACAGGGAGAGCCATTTGTTCCCTGTGACAATATTTGACTTGTCGAAATGATTTTCACCTCTGCCATGAGGTGCGCGCTCCCCACATACATCACCCGATTACTCCGGGAGCGGCCAGAGTTGCAGTCATTAGCCAGTGAATTAACGACAATCCACAGCGCTATTAATCACGCTGACAAAAGCGTGAGCTCGCTGCTGACCCGAGCACGGCTCTGGGACACGAGCACAGGCGAGGAGAGCACGGCCACGGGGCTGGGGAAGAGAGGAATTTTTTGTTGTGTTGCGTTTTTGGGGGTTTTTTTTGGTGGTTTTTCATTTTTTTGTCTCGCGCTGTCTCGCTAAGCTGCTGAGGCAGGGGGTAAAGGAGAGGGGAGAGAAATGAGGGAGGGATGGTGGATAGAAGGTGAAGGCAGCTGTGCAAGGTGAGGGTTCTGACATCTCTCCTGCAATTTCCAAGCAGCAGACACTGCAGGAATTCCATCTTGAATCTGCAGGGCTTTACCAGGGACAATTTGGGAAATTCTTGGAAGCACAGGTGGTTTGATCAAAGCTTGTTCCTCAAGGCCTCTCCTCTCTGTCCGTGAAAATTTCAAGTATCACAGAATCACTGAGGCTGGAAAAGACCTCCAAAGCCATTGAGTCCAAGGTGTCCCCAATCCCCACCTTGTCACCAGCTCAGGGCCCTGAGGCTGGTGCCACATCCAGGAATTCCTTGGGCACCTCCAGGATGGGCACTCCAAACCTCCCTGGGCAGCCCCTGCCAAGGTCTGAGCACCCTCTCCATGGGGAAATCCCCCCTGATGTCCAAGCTGAGCCTCCCCTGGCACAGCCTGAGACATTTCCTCCCATCCTGAGGGCCACATTTCACAGGGAACCAACTGGATCCTCCCATCCTACCTCCAAAATATTGATCCCTGAGAACTGCTGGTTTCCAGATCCCAGAGCTCTGACCACTCACACCTAGGAGCACTTGGAAAGAACTATCAGTGAACATGGCAAGGAGCCCTCATTGTTTTCCTGGAACGTGGCTTCTAATTTCAATTTTCTGACCACTGCACAATGTTTGGAGAAGAACACCCCAAACCCAAACTCTACAATCCTTAGAAAACAGAATTTTTCCTAGTGGCACAGGTTTCACGTTCTTCAAGACAGTGCTGCAGCAATCCAGGACAATACATGGATATAACTGCAAGTTTTAAATCCAGAAGTCATCAGAAACAGCTGAGAAGGGGAATCTGGAGGAATGTGATCCCGTATGAACGCACAAGGAAGGGGAACTCACACGAGCTCTGGCAGAACAGGGCAAAGAATGAATCTTTGCAATGGTTTGAATGTTCCTGCTGTACTGGACAATCTGTGGCAAGAAAGCACATTCCTGCAGCCTTGCCCTGTCCCATCAGTCCCCAACTCCCACCACAGCAGTTCCAACAGTGAGACCATTCAGCCTTGGGAAGATGATAAAACCATGGTGAGAATTCCAAAAATCTACTTTGAAACTTTAAACTGCTGTCTTGTTTTGCTTTTTTTTTCCCCATTCATGACCTAATAAGGGATTTAAGGGCAAATATTCAGAAGTGCTCAGTGGATTCTTCCCCCCAGTTCTGCAAACACACAGAGCGAAGTGCCATGAGAGATGCTCATTCTCTCTGCAAAGCCAGATATGTTTTCTCGAAGAAAAATCTCTTAAAAATTAAATCAGAGATAAAGAACCCATCACAGATTAAAGGAAATTAATTTTTAAAAAGAGAACTTTCTGGAACCACTTCCAATAACCCTGTTGTGACACAGCCCTGGGTTTTGGCATGTTTTTGGTGTATTCTCACCCCCAACAGATTTTATGCCTGCATTACAACCCAGCATCTCCTGATCAATTCTCTGCACTCTCCATTCCCTCAGCCACTTTCTCCTCTCCAAACCCCTTTCCTAAAAGAGCTGCTACTCCCCAGGTCGATGCTGGCCCGCTCTTACCACACAGAATAATTCTAGAACCTGTTTCTTGTTACTCACTTTCACCGGTTTAATTCTCCTTTTGCAGCGAGGAATGTCGTAAGGAAAGCCGGGCTCGGAAATCCATGATTTCCTGCCAGTTAATTCATTTCAGCAAAACAGGAGGCAAGGTGATATTGCTGTTTAATGTTGCAGCCCCTCTGCAGCACTCCCTGGGGGCTCTAAGGGATCCCATGTGCTCCCTGTCCCTGCACCACTGCCAGCACCAAGAACCACCTTGGGCCAATTTAGGCTCTCCCACCCCGGAGCCATTTGGTCCCATTTGCAACTTTTGTGAATTTGAACATCAAAGCAGGAACAAGAACCAGTGGAGGTGCAAACCACGGGTCCTGCAGCTCTGGCAGGGGTTCCTGTGGCCTCACACACAACACGAGAGACTCCCTTTCCTTTAAGAGCTCAGGTTGGGTGCAAAAGTAGATTTAATGTTAAAAAGCAGAGTTCTGCTTAAAATTTGTGCCTGTCTAGATGCACAAAATGGTCTGGATTGGGAGGGGATCCTCTATTAGTGGCACCACATTTTAGTGTTAAAATTCTTTTTTCTTCTGCCTGCACTCAGAATCAGGATTGAAGCACGAGAGAATTTTCAGGTTCGGACTCAGTTATTTATTCTTGTCTATAGCACAGTGAGTTCTGCAGCACTTCTAGCTAATGAGCTAAAAGTGAGAAAATGTCTGTGGATCATGCTAGTTTCAAGGTGTTCTAAGGCTTAACTATTCAATTAAAAGCTAATATCTATATTATTTATACTTTTGACCCAATGACCAAACACCTGTGACCTGCACTGCGGGATTTTCTATCCAACCAAAAATTACTACCTGAAATCAAGAAGAAGAAGGAACAAGAAGGAAGAAAATGACAACGCCCAAGAACCTCCATCTTGTCCCATACCTGTTACTATAATCTAAAATGCCAAATTCCAAACCTTTCACCATGTGAAATCACACACTTCCATTCAATCTACACACCAGTGACTCCAACTCCATCCCCCAAATTTGGAAGCCTTCTCCAAGGCCCTAAGTCAAAACCAGTGCTCTTTTGAGGGTCAGTGCCAGAAAGCGCAGAAAGTTCAAACCTCCAAGGTTCCAACAACCCTCATTCCACCTTCCATCCTCCCAGGCTGCTCCAAGCTCTGTCCAGCCTGGCCTGGGACACTTCCAGGAATGGGGCAGCTCTTTGGACGAGCTGTGCCCCTGTGTGTCACCCATCCAGGGAGATTTGGGGACAACTGCAAAGTCAGGGCTCCCTAGGGCAGCCTCAGCATCCCTGTGGCTCAGACAGGAGCTTTTCCTCCCTCCCAGCCCCATTCCCTGACACACAGAGAGCACAACTGCTGTGGGAAGAGAAGGGGAAAATCTTATTCAGAGAGGAGATGGGGAAAGAACCCTCAGCCTTACTACAGATCAACCCCATGAGTATCCCCACCTTTCTCAGGGATTCCACACTGAGCTTCCTGATCTCCACACCCACAGGAGGGAGGTTATTGATTAGAATAATGAAATAAAGTGAATTTTCCCATTAACAACTGGTGGTTCCCACTCCATTCCAGCCCATTCTCACCCACAGCTCCACGCTCCACTGTTAATTATGAACATTTTCATTGCAACTTGAGAGCTGAATCCAGAAGAATTCGATGCAAAATCCACACAACTGCTTCATTTCTGGTGGGATCTCCACACACAGATCTACAACATCTCCTCCTCCTGTCTTACTCCTGGAAATATTTTTGCTGGGTCGTACACCAGGGTAAAATAATCCACATTCCAGCCAGGCCAGCATCACACCGAAATCCAAGGATTTCTGTTCCCCCAGCTCGGCCTTGCCAGGCCACAGCACGCAGCAGTCAGCTGCAGTCCAACCAGCCATTTCTCTGCCTTTGAAGCTATTATTAAGAAAAATATTTAAGATAAAAATATTTTTACATTTTGCTTCTGCTGGCCAGTGATTGTCCCGCAGCCTGAAATATTAACTGCTGGCGAGTGGGACTTCAAGGTTTCTTTCAGAGAGGGAAAATTCTTATGCCGTCAGCCAGGTGGCTGAAGGGCTGCTGCTTTTCATTTTTGATTTTTCAGGAAACAATGCAGATGCACTGAAAGGGCAGCACTCAAAATTATCATTTTATTTTGATTTAAATTCTGCTCCTGTCCACTGCTACCCAGGGAAGCTGTGGCTGCCCCATCCCTTTTCCAAGTGTCCAAGTGGAGCAACCTGGTCTATTCTCTTTCTGAGGTAATGCTTTAAAAATTGCTTTCCTTAAATCAGGGATGGGTTCTTTATCTCTATTTTGATTTTAAGATTGTGCTTTGAGAGCCCAAAGATCTGCCCTTGAAAAGGAGAATGAGCATCTTTTACTTGCTTAGGGCAAGGGCCAGATCCAGAATCTGAAGCTTCACTGCTCCTTATATCCAGCAGGAAAATAAAAAGCGGAATTACTTTTAAAATAATTAAATAAAAACAAAAAACAAGACAAACCTCCCTCTCCCAAAGAAACAGAAAAAAAACTGCTCACAACTTTTCCAGTTCCTGGATATGATCCTTGTTATTGTGGAACATGATTTTTTAAAGGAAAAAAAATTAAAGATCTCATTGCATGTTAAATGACAGGTTTTGTTCAACATTTTCAATTAACTGAAAATAATATTTTTTTTTTTAAATTAGATCATTCAGTTCACAGTGGGATCTGTTTTGCTACATCTGGGACATCTTATTCCTTTTGTGCTTACTTTTTTCTGGTATTAAAATCAGGTCAGTTCAGGTCAGAGCTCAATTTTTCAGCTTTTCTGAAATAAAACACTACAAAAAATATTCAAGTCTGGCCATTCTCACAATTTTCCATTTTCTGATGGAAACTGCTTTCCAAATCCTACCTCCAGTGCTTTTTTTCTTCTTTTAGAAAACAATTATCTGTTTAAAAAACACCCAACTCTAGTTCAACCTGGACAGAGCTGCCAATTTACCACTAATTTGTTTTTTGTTTTTTGTTTTTTTTTTAATTTTAAGGTGCCTAAAAGCATTTATAAAAATATGTACAACCAAGAGGATCAATCTGAGCTGAACATCCCAATTTTCCACACCAACCAGGACTGCCCTGCCTTGGTGGACACGAATTGGGGACCCAGAGCTGAGAAAAAAAAAAAAAAAAAAAATGGAAGATCTGGCACTGAGAGTTTTTTCCGTGCCACTTTCTGGCTGCTTTATTCCTTCTTGTGAAATGCCTGCTGAACAAAAACATCCCATGGCTCACAGACTTTTCAACTTAGGGTCTTCAGCCCCACATATTTTTCATATTACTCATATTCCCCTGCTTGAGTTAAACTCAAACAGGCCTGGAACAACTTCATTAACATAAAACCACATGATAATGGGAAACAGAGCCTTTTAATGGTTTATTTTCTTATTATCTTGTGATATATTTCATCTTCTCCCCCTTCTCTGAGTGCTACTACATTCTGGTTTTACTCTGCTGCCTGGGCCTGGCAGGGATTGAGCACCCAGCACTGGATTCTGGAAATTCAGGAATTTTTAAGCTCATGGGATCAGTTTGGGTAATCATAAAAATTCCAGTAACAGTTTAAAAAAAAAAAAAAAAAAGGCCTTTATTTATTTGAAATTAATATATTAGATACTCTGTTCTACCCTGAATACCCCTGCAGCCTGTCACACTTCATCTGAGGGAAAAAAAAATAAATTTGGTTTTACCCTCAAAATTTGGTAAGAATTCCTAGGCTGGGATGCTCAGGGAATATGGCACAGGCAGCTCTTTTGCAATACCACATTTTCTTTTTGTCACAAGACCACAATTTCAAAATTTAGGAGTTGCAACATTTTTTAGGAAGGTTAAAGAAATCAGAAGTTGCATCTGGTTCAGGGTGACTCTTCTAAACTATTTCAGACATTCTTGCAATAATGAATAAATAAATCTTTACAGGATTTCTACTTTAAAATAGTTGCTTTATTTCCCTGCCTTTTAAAACATGTCTTAAAAATCTTTCCTAGCAGTTTAAATGCTAAAGAGTTGCCACAACCTCCTCACTATTTTGTCCACATTAAGTTAAACCCTAATTAATCAACAACTTCCAGGTAATTGTATTATAGTCTGACTATAAAGACCACTACTTGGTATTTACTCTGTATTTACTCTGTTGCTTGAGAGGCTCAGGAGCAGCCTTAGACTGGTCCCTAAAAAAGGAATGGCAATTCCTGGGATTCACATTCTATCAGAGCTCAAAGTGGAATAAATGGGAGATGGAAATCCGTGAGATATATTAGCACCACCCCATATTTTTCATTCCCCTCTGTCTCTGCCTCCCAAAGAATATTGGTGATGAATTTGCAAATGGCTCTGGCTGATGACAGAGTTTTTTTAGCCTTCATTATTTATCCCACCCACTGCACACCTCCACCGGGGATTACAGTGACAAATGCAGGAATAAAAGGCAAGGACAATATAGCGGCGGCGCGGTGTAAATCTCCCTTTACGCATTATTAATTTAAAGAAATCCATTATCCCATCGGGCTCAGATGAGGACAGGGTTGCATAAGAGCTGGTAGAGGCAGCTGGGGGTCACCTGCAGACAGAGCCCCGCTGCCACCACCCCAGGATGCTCAGTTTCCTTGGAAAATGGGATTTTATTGCCTGTCCTTCCTCTCAGCTTTGGTGTGGCAGGGGCAGTGGCACTGTCTGTGGGGTCTCCTGAGCCTGGGTTCCCCACAGCAGGACATGTCGGTGGTTCAGAGTTCAGGTTTTCCCAGCCCGATCACCGGAGAAGAGTCAGGAGGCCATTTTCAGGAGTTTCCAAGGTTATTTATTGTTTCTTAGAGAAATTCTTTAACTAACAGTGGTCTGTTCAGCATGGAGATCTGAGGCACACTGCCTGTCCTTGGGGCAGGTCTTATCTTTTATACTATAAATTACGTACCTAATATTTACAATTACTTTCCAATACATGACAATTTTATTACACTGTCCAGCTTTGTCCCAGACCAATCCAGTGGTGCCATCCTGGCACAAAGATGGATGGCATGAAGAAGAAGAAGGAAAAGACATACCACGCCCAAAATCCTCCATCTTAGCTTTAAACCCTCTAATATAAATATTTCTAAAAATTCACTTTTCTACCTTCTAATAATCTAATTTACACTCTACTTATTTTTTGTAACTTGTAATTCTTCCTGCAATGATGGTAATTTTTCCCAGGGGCTTAAATCCAGTCCACAGGGGTCCTGGGTACTGTGCCAAGGTCTCTGAGACCCCTGCCCAGGGGGGTCTAGAGGCATCCAGGGAAGCCAGGGGAACACCCTGGACTCCCACAGGGCAGGAGGTGACAGAGGTGACAGAGGTGCCACCAGAGTGTCTCAGTGTGGGTCATTCATGGCAGCAGCCACACATGGAGGCTGAGGGAAGAACGAACCCTCCTTTGCCAGCCCAGCACGTTCACAGAGCTGTGAACAGAAGGGTGTGCGGGGATGGGAGAGGAAAGGGAGGGATTAGCACTGGTTGGAGAAGGGTTTTTTCTCTCTTGTGGGCTCCTAATTCACCATGACCTGGACAAGGGCCCAAACTTGTGGCGTGTGGGCCACCCACAAGCTCTTAGGTAGCAACTCCTGATCCTGCTGCTCCAAGCCTTCCATGCGTCCTTCCTCCAAAGCCTTTGGATAAATGACCAAAAAGCTGCTCCTTCTCCCTTCTTTCCCTCTTCTCTTTGCCCAGAGACAGGGATTAAATCCTGGGCAGTGTCCTGCAGCTCAGAGCTGAGGCAGGCTCAGCTCGGAGGGGAGGAAATGCTGCTGCTATCGAGAGGAAGGAAAGAGGAAAACAGATGGAAAGGCCTCAGAGCTGGAACAAGTGCCTCCCAAACAATACAACAAGTCCCTTCCACTCCAAAATAACAGAGCCCTTCTGTGGAAATCTGAATACAATCAGGGCATCGACAACAAAGATAACGGGGAAATAATTCTGTGAACCTGGAGCCGGGGCCTGTTTGGTGAGAGCCGCCAAGTGCAGGCCCTGTCCCCATCCAGGCAAAGCCAGGCTTTGATTTCACTTGATTTATTTATTGTTTAAACCTTGCAACAAAAGCCTTGGGACTAAAGCACCCCCAGCTTGCACCCACCAGCCCCCCATGGGCAGGGATTTGTCACCAGCTCGGTCCTTGTGCTGTGATTCCCTGGATTATTTCATCTGCTCAGCAAATCTACTCTGGTTCTGTGCTTTTTTCTGAGGAAATCTATGGTGCTCTGATTAAGCTCAGTCCTAAAATGTCACTGGGGTTATGTCTCTGTGTGCTTAAAGGATGGTCAGCACTCTATATATGCACACACTATATATATAAAAATAAAAACATCCCATCTGAGTATACAACAGTTCTGCTTCTGCTCCTGATGATGCAGCTCAGTTGAATCCAAATAAACACATAAAAGGAGGGAAAAGATGAAATATGAAATTTCTCAAAACCCTAATAAGGGCTAAATTCTCATTTGATCACCTTGTACACTCAGGACTGTTGGTAACTTCCCCCAGTCATCAATGTTTGAAAGAACTTTCAGGAAAGTAGTTAATTTGGATTGTTTTTTACATTCTGAAGTACAACAAATTCCATCCCTTCATAGCTGGAAGTAAATGATTATCAAAGATACTGTTTTAAGCTTTCAATTCTAATTTAGGTGTCTCAGCATTTGTTTCCCAATGGAAACACCAGAAAGGAAATGTCTGTGTGGAATGTGGGCACTTGCAGCTTTCTGAAAAATTGGGTTTCTTTAAAGATGTCCAATATTGGAAACTTAAGCTCTCCAGTTCTCTTTCAAAATGTAGACTATGGTTCATTGATTTCTTCCCTTCTGAACTGAGGGACTCAGTCAAGGGGCTTGAAAATAAGATACTTAATAGTAATTTTAAACCCCCTAATTTGTTTGCCCTCCCCCATGCTCCCTATACCTTCACAATAAATCCTTTGAAAAACTGGAAATGCTGTAGTGAAAAGACTGATGGGAAACCTTAAAAAATATCAGGCGAGCAACATCAAGTTATCTCTGTTATTGTAGGCCAAACGTGTTTCCTGCTTTTTTTCCCCTTCAGACTCCCTCCAGTGGAGCCTGGGCCGTGTCCCATCCACAGCAGCTCCCTCGTGCTGGGGTTCCCTGGGGAAAAAATCTCCTGCAGCTTCACCTGCACCTGTGCAGAGCCCAGGAGGCACAGGCAGCTCCCAGCCCAGCTTGGGAAGAGTTTATCCCAACAAAACTCAAACCCAGCTGCACATCCCATGGCTGCCCAGGGAAGGAGCCCTGTGATTTCCCAGCTCTGGGATGGGGGAACACTTTTCCTCTATAGGGACTTTGGTTTTAAAGCATAAATATTTCATGAAATGCAACACCTGAAAGCCCACTGTGCCACCAGCATCTGAAAAACTGCCATGGGAACTACTGCAAGACCCTAACATTTATGGAAAAAGCATAAAAATATTTCTAGAACCCCTCACTGCAGTCAAGGAAAAGGGTCATTATTGCACCTCAGTGCTCCTGCCCCAATAAAACAGAAATTAGTGTGTTTAATAACAGTGCAGAAGGAAGGCTGTGGAATACAGCAGTGGATAATTTGTCAGTGATTAGAAGGTCAATGGGTCAACTCAGGAACAACCCAGTGGCCTCACCTGGAGGGAGCCCTGTCTGTAACAGGAGAAAGCCCCTCCTTTGTCCCAGCTGTGTCACCATGGAGCCTTATCAAAATAGAGCTGGGACTTATCAGTCACGAGGGAGGCAGAGCCAGGTGACTGCAGAGTCCCTCAGCAGGGCCTGCAATTCCCACACTGTGCTTGAAATCCTTGTAAAAATCAAGAGTTATTTTTCCCCAAATGTAAACATCTCCTCCCCCCTCCCCCCCATTTTTTTTTTTTAAAGGCTGATTGCACTTTCATCACAAACTTTTATGGGATTACATCACTTCTGCAGGGATATTTTTTAATCACAGTCATCTCAAATGGGAAACTCTGCAGGAATAGCAATGGTTTTGCTCCTTCCAGTTTGTCATCCCAGCAACATTCACTGCTGACCCAACCCAGGGTAACTCCAGGCCTGTTAAACACAATGCTGGTCTCATCACTGGATAAATCTCTGCCAAAAAGATGCTTTTTGATAACCCAGAAAGGTGAATTGGTCCTTGCCAACCCTCAAATTCAAAATTCTGTAATTCAAAATTCTGTATTTTTCTGCACACCTTTGCTGATGTCACTGATAAGAGGCAGCCACGCTCCCCACACTCTGCAGGGTTTGGTGACAAGGGAGGAAAATCCAGAGCTGTGAACTGCAGGCTCCTGGAATTTCTGGGCATTTTCACATATTTATATATCCCTTGTAGGGTCCAGGTTTTGTGTGCACCCAGCCAGTTCCAGCTCTCCCTGTGTGTGTGTGCAGCAATGTCATTTACAGAGGCCACAACCCCTCTTGTACCAGAGAGACAAAAACTGCACAGAATCCCAGGAAACTTTAGACCTGAACAGACAGAAAAAGACAAATGAGAAACAAAACCCTAAAACTCAAACCCTAGAGATGTGGTTTGGCCAAGGTGATGGAGTGACTGCCATGGATCTGTCTGGGCTTTTACTAAATTCTGTTTTAAAAGCTGTTGATGCAAAACCTCTGTGTTTTTCACTGATGGGCACTCAGGGCTTGTCCTGACCCTTCTCAGGAATTCCACAGGGCAGGAATGATCCTGCACAGTGCTGAGCACATTTCCTGGGAGCATCCATCCCATCCTGCCAGTGACTGCACTGAGCTCAGAGTTCCACAAAGATCACAGGTGTCACCTTGGCAAAGGTTTTCCTAACAATGTGTTTAAGGTATCATGTGACCTGATATTCCTTTCAAAATTGAATTCACAAGTAGGCAGCAAAGACTAGTTCTGGTCTTTGAAAAGGCTGAAAGTTCACTTATACAAAAAATATTTATTATTTAAACATAAAATAATGATTTTTAAAAAAATAATGTAAGTCTATTCCACTTGTTTTTAGCACAGATTAAAGAAGGTTGAACATATTAATAAGAGTTTTCAGTGCACACGAGTGCACACAGCAGCAGGTAAAGCAGCTCTGTTTCATGAGATCAGGTTCCATCCAGAGTGAAGGGACAGAAAAGCTGAATTTGAATTGATAATAACATTGTGACTTGAGCTCCAAGGAATTCCCTCCCACACCACCCCCACCTTTTTTTTTTTCTTTTTGCTTAAAATAATTAAATTGGATGAGGCAAGATACCTGAGCAGTGAACTTTTCCATTCCTCCGTTTCGAAGGAAATAAAATCTAGCAACAACTCTATGCAAAACCTTGTGCTCTATGCCAGTGGGTCAGTGGCCAATTTAACCATAACAAATAATAGTCTAGTCTTTCAAAGTTTCAACTATTTTTTTTAAATTTTCTTTTAGGGGAAAGCAGAATCTGAGTGCTGGAAGACAGTTTGGATTTCCTCGGCATCCTCCCCCTGCCAAGTCGCGTTTTCCCTCTGGCTGGCGACCACATCTCCCTGTGAACATCTGCAAACTGCAGCTCCAGACAGCAACTGGGGGCAGCTCTGCTTGGAATGATGTCATTCCCCAAATTCACTAAATTCAGGGAATATCCACATTTCAGTGCCCCTTCCCTTCCTTTGCTGTTTCTACAGCTCTGGTGGTGGAGGAGTTAAAATATTTCAGTTCTGAGTTAAGGAACTGTAAAAGTTTTAGTCCAGAGATGCTTTTTTCCTCCTTTCTGATAGTGATTGGCTTCCCCTGCACCTCTTTTGTTTTGAGAATTTTGGAGTATGCAGACTTGTGTAATGCAGAGATTGCTTCCAATTTAATTTAGTTGTTTTGTCTTTTATCATAATGGAAACGAGCACAGGATCCTTCCCAGGCTTTCTGCCACGAAAGGGGAGGCAGATTTCACCACTGTGGCTCCCCAGAATGACAGGGGAGGGAGAGCAGAGGGAGAAGGATTAAATCAAATGCTCATGGAGGATCAGGATTAAATAAGATGCTCATGGAGAGTCAGACAACAACTTCTGCATGGCCAGCGAGCCCCAAAACTCTGCTCTTGCACCCTGTGTCCCTTCCAACCCAACCCATTCTGTGGTTCTCTTGTTCCTGGAGAAGAATGTGATAATGAGGGACCTGATGAGCAGATCCTCTGCTTTTGGATCCAGAATTCAATGTGGATTCAGATAAAGACAACACCCACTTCACCCCATTGCCAGCAGGCTGGGTTTTCTCTGCATGGATTTGATTTTTTAAGCCTGTACAGAATGGTTGGGTCAATCACACTGAGTGCTTCAGGTTCTCCAACAGTTCCTTTCAGCTGCTGAGATTCCTTCCTGCAGCTCCATGGCAAAAGCCAAAATACAGAGCTACACCTTCCAAAATTCCCTGCAGGAACCTGGGCTTGGTCACTGCAAACACCCACAAAACAGTGCCTGGACCTTTTGGAACGGGAAAATGTCAAACAGTGGCTGATGGCTTCTCACAGAATCAGTTTTTGATCTAAAAATCATCATCCAGGAGAAACATGAAAAGCTTTCAGGATTTACAAATGTTTTTCCCACTTTACAGATCTTCCTATGAAGCACAGAATCAAACTACAAGTACAAAGACAACACTTGGGGGTTTCACTCCAGGTACACCCCAAACCCAATCATTTTTTGGACAGCCTGGATTCCAGGACAGCTGGAGGTCACAAATCTCTGTGGAATGGCACATCAGACAGTAGGACACCTGATTTTGGTGGCAGAGGTACTTCTGCCTGTGGAACAAAATGGATTTGATTCCCAACATCCATCCATCCATCCATATGAAAAGATCCAAGAAATATCACCCTGGAAGGATGAAGCAAATCTTGAGGACCAGAAGATGTTTGATTATTTGTGACTCTGCTTCTACTCTTATACACATCAGGAAAATTCAAGATTTCTGCCACCAACTGCAAGGGATTATGAACCCAACAGGAAGGTTTTGTCCCACTGGACAAAATGTGGGTCAGGATCAAATCACTTAAGCCTGCTCTTTATATGTGAATAAACATCTCTGTCATTGTTGGAGGAGTGATTTCCACTGCTGTGATTTGTCTTGCTTTTAATTCTTCACAGTTTACAGTAAAGGTGATGAAAAGAGGAATAGGTACAGGAACTTTGAGACAAAATCCATTGGAAAATAAAACTGAATTGCTAATAGGACCCTTATACCAACAACAATCAGAGAAAACCAGACAGAGAATTCATCCCCTGGGAATTCTGGCCCTGATGATGACAGGACACCACATCCAGCCTGCAATGCCATGGGCATTCCCTCCTTCCCTGTGCACACTGGGTGCAAATCATCCCAAAGCTGGCACAACCCCAGGGGAGTCACCAGGGATGGGTGCAGCAGGTCAGCAGTGCATTGTGATCACACCTGAACAAAATGCACAAGGGTTTGGAGATACACAACACGAAACCAGCACAATCAGAAACTTCTCCAGAGGCATTTCCCAACAGGCTGCTCCAGCCACGTGATCTGATAATCCCTGTCAAAAGGAGAGAGCAGATTACACGAAATCACAGCCTTACACTGAGCTGTGACACTCTGCAAACATGGCAGGATGGCCTCACTCACTGATGTGTGGGATAAATCCAAATAGCTGCTCCTCCTTCCCTTGGGCAGCTGGTGAGCCAGAGCTCCCTGAGATCTGGAAACCCCTGCAGAGTGCCAAGCTCCCGATTGCACTGCTCAACTCTTCTCTAAACATGATTCAGCAAGACACAGCCTGCACCCCTGCAAGTGCAAGAGCTCCTCTGCTCCAGGGCTGAAGGGGTGGAGAGGAGAGAGGAAGAAACCCACACACAACACAACACAAACAGAGCCAAGCCCTGCTGAGGTATTTGTCCACCTGCTTGGACTGCACAGGACTGGAGCAAAGCAAACACAATCCCTGAGCTATCAGCAGATAGCACAGTTCATGGTTAACTTCAAGTAGCACAGAACACACCTCTTGAGAAACAGCAGCAGCTCAAACAACTTCAGAACAGAACTGGAAACACACACACCCAGTGCCTGTGGAAGGGGGATGGCCCTGGCTCCCAAAACTCAGAACTGAAAGTGCACCAGGTCACTGCTGCTGGACTTGCACAGAATGTGAGGACAGGGAAACCCTGAAATGTTCTCCAATCCCTACTCAGCAGTTTCTCAGGTGCCTCATTTTCACCACATTAAGCCCCAGAAGATGCTTTCTGGCCTCTGGATCTCCCTGCAGAACACAAATCTCTGAGCTGTTTGTGTCTCTGGTAAGAGTTTGCAGTGTATCTGTACAGAGGCTGGGCCTCAGAAATTCTCCAGGATGAACAATCCCAATTCTTTTCCCTACAGCAGAGCTGCTCCATCCCTCTGATCCTCTTGGTCTCCTCTGGATCCATTCCAGCAGCTCCCTGTGCTGGGCCAGCTCTGCAGGTGGGGTCTCACCTGAGTGGGGCAGAGGGACAGAATGACAGAATCCCCCCTTTCCTGCTGCCCAGGACTCAGGGGGGTTCTGGGCTGGGGCATTTCCAGCCTCTCACCCACCAGCACCCCAAGTCTTCCTCCCCAGGGTGGTCCTGGATTGATCCCAGGGATTGCCCTGACCCAGAGTGAAGCTGGCAGCAGAGCTAATCTCAGGTAAAACAGCATTCCCACACATAGCACCATTAGAGGCTGTAATATCAGGATTACAGGTATTATAACTCCTCCAGTGGATATTAATATCATGGCTTTGACCCTTTGCTGCAGAACACCCACCCTGACAAATCCCTCTCCTCACACACCAACATTTTTATTTTTTTTTCCAAGCCACCCTAAACAGAAGCCCATAAAAAACATGTATTAAAGTTTGGTCTGGGATTAGCAATAGCTCTGTGCCTCTCCATCCAGCACACACATTTCTCCCCTCTCATGATGAAGGGAGGCAGGGGGAGGTGATGGCTCTTTCACCCCCCTGATTTATAACTGTCCCTGGCTATAGGTCAAAGGAATGAGCAGCACCTGGGGAGCACGGCCGAGGCAGGAGAGCAACCCCAGAGTGCAGGGGAGATAACTACCCTGGCTGGGCAGACAAATTAGATAATTAAATGGAAACAGGCGAGATAAATTGCACTTTCTTAATTGGGTTATCAAGAAACAATAGTGACTATGAATGACCTCACTGTCTGTGTAGTCTAACACTTCTCTCTGTAGGAACTAGGAGGGAGTTATTCGTCTAGGCCAGGGTTATTGTTGGCCTAGAAAATGAATGTTTAAGAACAACTGGGTTTTTTCCTCTCACCAGAAGCCATTACAGATAAAAATCTTAGGTCTGCTGATTTGGAAGTGGGAGTGTGCACAGGATGGAAGGAGAAGGATTGCAGGAACCTGAGAGTAGATATCTCACCAAAGTGAGCTGGAGTGCAGGTGATGAATCTGGCCTTGCTCACAGCCACCTGAATGGTTCAGGGAAAAGGGTTGTGGGCTCTGTGTGTGTGCAGAGAGACACAAAAAGCACTGCAGAGCTCCTGAGATGCTCCAGAGAACACAATGGGCAGAGGGCAGGAGACTGGGAATGAGTCAGTCCCCAGCCAGGCCAAAAAAGAACCTGTAACTGGGATTTTATGGCTCAATTTCATTCCCTTCTCACAAAATCACAAGTGTGGATCTTTGTGGAAGTCAGCACTGGGAGGGGAGGATGGGGAGGAGTGGGAAAGTTCCCAACTTCTCCTTGACCATGAGTGGTGGAGGTGAAAGGAATGGACAGACTCAGGACCATGGGATCCAAACCGACCTGTGCTGGAAAATCAGAATATTCTGCCCCAGGCTCCTGATGCAAGGCCAGGATCAGACCCTTTGTCACACTCACCTCTCTCCCTGGCTGCCCTTAAGGACATGGAAGAACCTGGCTCCTGGCTGAGCCTGGCTAAAAGCCTCTCAAAAGCTCTAATGCCAAATCAACCCTTTCTATCCTTTCTTTACAGGGCCCTGGACTGTGTGGGTTTGGTACTTAGTAATTAATTAGTAAATTAATTGTCATAGGAATGACATAAGAAAGGCTTCACATTCACCTGTATTGCCAGGTAAGACAAGAGGGCCACTAATTTTGTGTTTTTACACTGGTGAAAACAGACCTAGGAAAACATTGCTCCAAAAATGAGCCTGTGTAGGCTGAGCCAAGCAAATATTGAGCCCTGTCACCTCTTCAGCAAAAATTGAATTACACCCACTTCTTACTATGCTGCTACACAACAGAGCCTAAAGCCATCCAAATCCACTATTTTAAAACATTCTGAATAATGTCAGGGTCTTGATACTATCTGTGGAGCTATCACTCCATCAAGCTCAGATCCTGTTTGGCAAAAAAAAATAAAAAAAAATTAAAAAAAAAATTTAAAAAAAATCATATCCAGAAGTCATTTGGAGCAAACCATACCAAACAACTCCCATGCTCACAGGGGTGGGAAGCTGAACATGGACTTTCAAAGAGCATTTGGAAGAAAGAACAAGCATATGGCTTATGTTTAAAAACCTCTCTTGATTCAACGACCCCGAGGCTACAGGGCTGCCTTGAAGCCCCTCAGTCTGGGCTGTCTGGGCTGTGTTTGGTTAAAACAGCCCCTTTTACCCTTCACTGAGCTAGTGAGCATTGTGATCTTGCTTGTGCTCAGTTATTAACATGCTGAAATGGAGTCTAATTCCACTTCCATGTACCTCTGGTCCCCATTTAGGACGCTGAAAGTTGCTGCACCCGCCCAACTTGCCAGCAGAGAATGCACTGCAGGATGTTTGCAGCTTGTTAGCTCCAACCTGAAGCACTTCCTCAAAGGCACTGCTACCTAAAGCTGCTTTTACTCTAGGCTCCTATTAAGATACAGCATTCTCCCTCCTTGTTTTCATTCAAAACGACAGGAAACCAAAAACATCAAGTGTGGACCTTCTCTTTAAGCCTCCAAGAGATGTAATGAAAAACATAACTAAGGGCTGCATCCAAGAAGAGGTTTAAATATTCCAGCTCTGACATCCTTCAGGTGGTTTCCCAGAATGGGACACCTTTGGGCACTTTGAGACCCAAACAATATCAAGGAAAAGAAAGGAAGGCTCTTCCATCCCTTCTGCACCTTGAGTTCAAAGATCTCGAGCACTTGGGCAATCCTTGACATCCTCATTTTCAGCAGTAAACAGCCTGAGGCACAGAGAAAAACAGATCTTATGGCTCCTAGAAAATGCATAATTGGGGAAAAAAATTAATATGAACAAAAAAAATCATGGAGTGGTTGACCAGTCACATGCTCTGTGCACAGCCTGGGTCCTTCCTGTGTCCCAAACCATGAAATATTAACAGGCTGGCTGCAAACTGAGTGTTTTCTGAAAGAAATCTTGACAGGACTTTCCACCTTGAGAAATATCAGGAATTTACTCCATCAGACTCCAGTTCCCTCCAAGCCCCTGAGGGTATTGGCTGCCAGGTTGGATCTGCTGCAGAGAATAGGGACTGAGAACATCCCAGTTCTCCTTCTCTCACTCTCCCCTTTTTATTTTCCAGGGAATTCTGGAATGAGAAATTGGCCCCAGTATTTTTATGTAAATGGATTTTTCTCTATTAGTGGATGGGACTCAGTCCCCCCAAAAATTCCCAAAATACCTGAAAACAGCTCTGTTACATCAAGCTTCTCCATAGGCTGAGGTCTAACAAGGCAACCCTACAAGAATGAATATTAACATGGCAAAGTCTTCTACTTTTATCTTGTTAACATCAGACATGCAAATAAATCTTTCATTATTTACAACTTTGGATTTCCTGTGACTGACCATTTGCAAGCAGAGTAATAATTACATTTAATTTCAGCTTGAGTCAGGTCATCTTACTCCTAAATTTTTAAAAATAAATTAATAAAATCATCCCCCTAGCTGCTGCCAGACAACTATAATTCGCTTTTGAAGCCATTCAACCTCTTCTTGAAGGAACAAAGCTGTGAATGTTCCCCCAAAAGCAGTATCTGTGATGGATAATTTCCCTTTATGTATGAGATCAATGGATATGGGTTCAACATAAAAATCTCAGCTCCCATTCGGGAGATTTACATGAACCCTCTGCAGTCCTACTTTATAGTCAAGCAGGGGAGAGTTAATTATTTCTCCAGAATTTATCTTCTAAATGGATATTCAGTGGCTCTGTTATTCACTCTATTCTGCAATGAACTCTGCACTTCCCTACTTTCCTCCCAGGAAGAGGCAATCGAAGACAAAAGCCTGCAAATGATAGACAAGGGCAGAGGCCATGTCCAACTTTGATATCTTGTTGATAACGTATTGTACAATTAGATCAATTTGACAATTTCCATTATGGCTGATAAAATATTTATCGAGCCTTGGAGATGATGTCTGATCCCTGTGCCATTTGTTTCACTAATGGGGGAGATATTTACCAAATCAGGGGAAAGCATTCAAATTTCACATCCTCATAGCCTCCCCAACATTAGATTTGCAAATTACTGGCTGGAGCCATAAATTACAGCAGAGCACAGCCAGGCTGATGCCAGGCTGACAGGGTAGGTGGATGGCTGGTGATGACATTGTTTCACAGGAGCATTAATCATAGCAGCAAAGAAAATACTCTCAAATTGGTCCATAAGTCTAAATATTAAGGAATGAGAAGCGGGTTGCTGGGAGATAGCTTTAGCTGCAGCTGGAAAATTAGGAAATGAAAAACCCTTTCTATTATTTAACAAATCATCTTAATAATGTTTTATGCCATAGTGCCAGCAAGCAAAGGAAATTCCTATTCGTGCCCATTTGCTCTTTATCCTCACTGCTCTTTAATAGGAATATTAATAATCTGAGGATTGCTGCAGATGTAGCCTGAGCTGTATTTTTCTTCTGCTGTAGCTTAACTAAAACCAGGATAAATGCTGAAGGAAAATAAAATTTTGATTTCCATGTTTAAACCATTTGCTTTGTCAGCAACACCAACAGGGGCTCAAGCTCCTCTTCTGTTCTGCTCAAGGTCAAGCACATGTTTACTTCTGTGCAGGCCAAACTTATTAAAATCCCACAAATCAGATAAACAGCAGAATCCAGCTTACCACAGATGAGAGAGAGGCCTGTAATCTCAGGGGGGGAAAAAATACAGGTATCATTGTTGCTTAAATACGAGCCCTGCTGATTAATTTAAGAGCAAAGCTCCACCTTTACAGGGGTGATTAGAAAGGAACAGCTTCAAATGCTCCGTGCTCAGGGCACTGTCAGCCCTCAGCCTCCCAGCACCCTGGCCCAGGGCTGCTCAGACACCACTAAAATAAGTTGAAGGTGACACATTGGTCTGGCAGACGTAATTAAAGTATAATGTTGGTGCTAGAGGTCAGAGTTGTGGAGTCCTAAGGCAAAAGCACTTGGAAGGAAGGAGCTTGGAAATAAGGGAATGAAGAATGAGGCTGCTCAAGCAGCTGACACCTCTCAGTGAGTCAGGGGAGGGGATTCTCTGTGCTCTGCTCTCGTGGGGTCCCACCTGGAATCCTGCAAACACTTCTGGAGCCCCCAGGAAAAGGACCTGGAACTGTTGGAGAAAGTCCAGATGAGACCATGAAGTTCCCAAGGGAACTGGAGCATCTCCCCTGGGAGCCAGGCTGGAGAGTTGGGAATATTCATCCTGGAGAGGAGAAGGTTGTGTGGAGACCTCACAGCACCCTCCAGGGTCTGAATGGGCCACAGAGAAGGAAGAAGGAGTCTGGACCAGGAGCTGGAGTGGCAGGACAAGGGATAATGGGTTCAAACTGCAAGAGGGGATATTGGGAAGAAATTCCTCCCTGTGAGGGTGGAGAGGCCCTGGCACAAGGGTGCCCAGAGAAGCTGTGACTGTCCCTGAAATCCCTGGAAGCATCCAAGGATGGGGTTTGGAGCAACCTGGGATAGTGGAAGATGTCCCTGCCCATGGCAGGGGCTTGGAGAGAGATGATCCTTAAGGTCTCTTCCAACACAAACTTTCTGTGATTCCAGCTAAACTTGCAAAGTTTTGTCTCTCAAGCCTGATGTTCAGTTTTCCCCACATTTCACCAGTAAAACACAGAGCTCAGAATTCCCAACAGGATCCCAGCTGCTCAAGGGCTGTGACTTGGTGGTTCCCACTGATGGCTGGATTTCCAACATAACTCCACACTCACATCTTCAGGGGACTCCAGCTGTTATTCAGTGCCTAAATGGCATTTAGGCATCACATTTAGGGTTTTTGGACACACCACTGGTGTTAGGCATCTATTCTCCCTTTAAAAATCCATTGGAAATTTAGAGGAGAGTTCATAAAGCACCTTGAGAGTGAGCAGGGAAGTGTTTGCACAATCACAGTGTGAAATAAATTGCTAAAAAATGGGTTTGCCTCTGTCAAAACCTTCAGCACTATCTCTGTCTGCTGGATTTGTGGGTTCCATCAAAAGGAGCAGCACAAGGTGACCATAATGGTCTTCTGTTGTGTAGCTCCTCCTCCCCTTCCCAAGGGAAGATGTAATTTCCTTTTTTCACTGGGGAAAAATGTCTTAATCACCGGGGCCTGCAGACTGTCAACCTTTCCTGCTGAAGCAGCTCTTCCTGCACAAAGTGAGACAGCAGGAGATTGTCCCCATCAGTTGAACTATTGCCTAAAGGTTTAAAGATGCTCTTCCTGTTAATGGACTGTGAACCAGTAAAATCATAAATAATAGCTACATTTCCTCAGCAGATTTTC
Source organism: Cichladusa arquata (assembly GCA_026413545.1). Taxonomy (NCBI): domain Eukaryota; kingdom Metazoa; phylum Chordata; class Aves; order Passeriformes; family Muscicapidae; genus Cichladusa; species Cichladusa arquata. The sequence goes on from JAOTQP010000856.1 coordinate 4,362,061, forward strand.
TGAAATCCAAAGAACCTTTATTCAGTGTCACCAAAACAAACGAGATGATGAAAAAAGGATCAGGACATGCTTCATCCCTCAGCTCAGCACCTGTAAGGTGGGGTTTTGTGTAGAGGAGTCACACAGGCAGCACATCCCAAAACAGGGGACATTCTGAGGATCCACATCTCTCCCTGCACACCTGGAGCACTGAACTGGATGCTTTTTAACCTCCCCTGTCACCTATTTCCTCTGCTCCACAGAACAGTCCTTACTGGTTTATATTTCCCTAGGTCTGTAAAATGTGTTTTGCTTAGGTCTGTAAGACTTGTTCTCCTCAGGCCTGAAAGATGTATTTATGTAACTCTCCTAGGCCTGTGAGATATATTTATTTCAGGCCCATAAGGTGTGTTTCTCTCAGGTCTGTAAGATGTGTTCTTAGACTCATAAGATGTATTTCTCTCAGGCCTGTGAGATGTATTTCTCCTATACCCATAAGATGTGTTTCTCTTAGGTCCATAAGATGTTTCTCTTAGACCCATAAGATGTATTTCTTTTTGGGCTGTAAGGATGTTTCTCTTAAGCCCATAAGATGTGTTTCTCTCAGGCCTGTGAGATGTATTTCTCCTAGACCCATAAGATGTTTCTCTAAGGCCCATGAGATGTTTCTCTTAGGTCTGTTAGATTCATTTTTCAGCACAGGACACCTCTCACATAACCTCTCTTTTATGAGAGGTCACATTTCAGCACAGGAGAAAATTCACCTCGGAGCTCTCTCCCTTGTCACCCTTGTAGATTTGTTGTATAAAACAAGAGCTGGGGGAAGCTTCTCCCAGGACATTCTGGCTCAGAGCTGAATTCCTTCTTGCTCCTGGTGTCTTAAACCCTGGCACAGCTCCCCAAAAGCACCTTCATGCTCATGATTGTACATTTTACCAGCCCACCAGAGACCCAATGCAGCAACAAATCCCTGTTCTGCCACCCCTGCCACCCTCACCCAGCCATTCCCAGGGCAGGGGAGAATTTGTTACACCTTTAAGAGGGAAATCTGGGGGCAGCTCTGCCTGTTGGGTTTGAGATAGCAAAGTTATTGTCCTTTGGGCTGTCTGGCAGCCCCTTGTGTCCCTTGGGTTTATCTCACACACATGATGCAGCTTTGTGGAAGGGATCTGGAGGGACTTTGCATTCCTCTGCTGGGATGATATGAGTTTGTGTCTAAATCTGTTCCATATGACCCACCTCACATGGTCGCTGTCTCGCCGATTCACTCGGAAAGGTCAAGAAGTGGTTCAGCTGAGGCTTCAGAGTCAAGGGGCTTGTTAATAAAATATAAAACCCTACTGGTAGAATTGGGATTTCATAAAGGTGAACACTCCTTTTGCATTGATAAATTCTGGGGACAGAGCAGGCACAGGTGAGGCTTCACCTGTGGGGCTGTGGGTGCAGTGCTGAGGCTCTCACAACCTTCCCTTAAAGCAGCCTGGGATAAATAAATCCTTCCAAGTCCCACAAAATCTGCTACATCAAGAGGGTTTCTTACACCTAACAACACTTTCTGAACTCACTGAGACACTCTTGCTTTGCTCCTGGCCTAACAGTGCACAAAGCTGTGCAGAAAAGCAAACCAAAACCTACAGAATGTAGAGATTAAACAAATTCAAAAGCATTCCTAAAATCTTCCCAGGTTTCTTGTCAATCCTGAGCTGCTGGGATCCAGTGACAGTGACTGGGGCCAGCCCTGACCCCAGGTTTGTTGAGCAGGGTGCCCTCCCCATGCCATAACCTTGAAGTTCAAATCAACACCTCCCAACAACAAATTTATCTGTTTTTTATTTATCTCTGGCAGAGCAGCTCTCCTTTCTCTGGACAGCACAGCCTCACACTGAGTGCCTCCACTCCACTCCCATATATATTTTTGGGATATGATGGCAGACATCATACCCCAGACTACCAGATCAGTAAAGCAGAAAACAGCCAATCTTTTTGCAAGGAGGGAATTTGAAGGAGGGGTGTAAAGTACACCTAAGATATCTTTTATTGTATGCAATGGTTTCTAGAATTTAAATCTCTCCAAAGAGTTGACATTTCAAATCATGAAAAACAAAGCAGAGAAAGGAATGAGCAGAGAACTAAGTTTCAGCCAGGGCTGCATTTCTGATTGCCAAGGTCTGAAGATCATCAACAGGGACAGAGCAAGGGGAGGTAAAATGCTTAGAGATATTTCTCTGAGGTTCTGATTTCAGGGAAAAGACAATCAAGCTTAATATTAACCAGGAGGTAAAAGGAAGATTCAGGTAGCTGGTTTCTATCTTATTTCAGCAAGAAATATATCTTGTATCTTATATATTCAGCAAGTTTCTGCTGAAATTTGAACAGTAGCTGTGCTGCAGTTCTGTGCTTCACCTCTTTGGGGGAATTGGAGGTAACATGGAAATACCTGGTTCTCATTAAGCAATGCAACCCCTCGAATTACCAGTGATCCTCAGACAGTTTAATGCCAGCTGTTTAATACCAGCCCTCAAAACACAAATCAACCAAAATAAATCTATGAAAATCACCATACTTAAAAAAAAAAAAATCCATATTGGCATTGGCTGGGATGATTTGAGGTTCTCATGTCTGAACACAGACAGGCAATAGAAAATTTCATTCAAAAGCACTATTAGGAAATCTGATTGTTTCTACCAGTTTGGATGGGAAAATCCATCCAACCTCTCTAAATCAGGTCTGACATGTCCTGCTTCATTCCTGTTCCACAGGACTCACACAGACCCAGGAACAAGAGGAAAATTTTTAGGACAATGCCATGGACTGAGAACTGCAATTGTCATTTGAAGTCCCCTCAGTGTTGTGTATCCATGAGTAGCTTTTGTCCCCTCAAATGGAACATTAATAATTAACCACAGACCATTTCCAAAATCAGCACCTTCACTTCCTTCCTGATGCAGACACTTAAAAAATTTCCCTTTTCCATGTGCCTGTCATGAAGAATCACAGCAGGTTTGGGTTGGGAGGGACCTTAAAGCTCACCCAGTGTCACCCCTGCCATGGCAGGGACACCTTTCACTGTCCCAGGCTGCTCCAAACACTGTCCAAGCTTCCAGGGATCCAGGGGCAGCCACAGCTGCTCTGGGCACCCTGTGCCAGGGCCTCATCACCCTCACAGCCAGGCATTCCTTCCAAGATCCAACCTGAACTCACCCTCTTTCAGTCTGAACCCATCCCCCCCAACCCTCTCACTATCTGCCCATATAGAAAACCCCTCTTCTCCATTTCTAAGCTATTCCAGGCTGCAGTAAGTTCTCCCTGAACTTTTCTCCTCCATGCTGAGCATCTTGTCACTCTCAGCCTGTCTGAAGCTCTCAGAACCACCAAAGGTGGGAGTGAGGAGCTTGAATTCATTTCAGAGGCCACATGAACACGCAGAAGCCAAAGTGTCACCCTCAGAGCAGGTCAGTGGTGGCACAACAAACCCACCAGCACTGAGGACATCACCCCAGCTTCCCCTGCTTTAGAGAAAGCTTTCACAAACCCCTGTCTCCAGCAGGCCTGGTGGGTGGCCAGTGATTTCCCTGCTGTGCTGGCAACTCCAGCTCCTAATCCCCCTGCTAATTCCCGGGCTGATTGGCTTTGCTGGCCGTGGATAAGTCGTGTCCCTTGTCCCGCACACGGTGACCGGGCACCGCCTCTCCCCCCAGCCAGCCAGCTCCAGCCCCCAACAAAAGGCAGCCTGTTTGGTCACCCTTCCTTCAGAGAGGCTTAAGGACATTTTTGTCATTTTTCAACAGCTAATATCTTGCAGAGGGGGGCAAAAAAAGAAAAAAAAAAAATTGCCTAATCTCTTTAAATTTAATCTTTACTTCTTGAAAAATCGGAGCGTAGGTGCTTAGTGCTGGACTATGTTCCATTAGACTAATTAGGTCAAGATTACCTACAACAGTATGACTCCACCAACTCAATTTAGATTGCCTCCCTCCTGTCCCTAAACTTGCACTGTTTGGAATTTTGCTTCATTTTTCTCTTTCCTCCCCCAGAAAGCACAAAGTGTGTGGGTAACTATTAATAGAAAGAACCAATAAAGAAATAAAACACCTGAGTGAATGGATACCAGAGGGAATCACAGAATCCTGCAATGGTCTGGCTTAGAAGGGACATGAAAACTCATCCAGTTCCATCCCCTGCCATGGCAGAGACACCTTCCACTATCCCAGGCTGCTCCCAGCCCTGTCCAACCTGCCTTGGACATTTCCAGGGATCCAGGGACAGCCACAGCTCCTCTGGGCACCCTGTGCCAGGGCCTGACAGGGAACAATTCTTTCCCAATATCCCTCCATCCCTGCCCTCTGGCAGGGAAAAGCCATTCTCTGTGTCCTGTCCTTGTAAAAAAACTCTTTCCATCTTTTCTATCAGCTCCTTCAGGCACTGGAAAACCACAATTAGGCCACCCTGCAGCTTCTCCCCTCCAGGCTGAACAACCCCAATTCTCTCTGCCTTTCTTCCCAGCAGAGCTGCTCCATCCCTCTGCTCATCCTGGTGTCTCCTCTGGGCTCTCTCCACATCCTTCCTGTTCCACTGAGCCTGAGCTTTAACCCCACTGCCTGTCCATTCCCTCTCCAGATGGCCCCAGGAGCTGATTTCACTGGTTCTGGGAAATTATCCCCACAGGAATCACAGTTCAGCTAAAAGGACTCGCTGTGCTGTGGCCCTGAAGGTGCAGAGATAAGGGGGGCAGCCAAAGGGGGGGTTCAGAGGCTCAGCCCCACCTGGCAGGAGCAAGGACAGGTGAGGCAGAGCAGCAGAGCTGGGAGGGTTCTGCTGGCCAGGTGACAGGAGCACAGGGGTGACAGGAGCACAGGGGTGACAGGGACACTGCCCTGAGTCCCTGCAGCAGCCCTGAGCTGCCCTGTGCCACCTCCTGCCACGCACAGCAAAGCATTTCAAAGCAAAGCAGAAGCTGCCATGTCTGCTTTAAACATTTCAGAGCAGGGCTGTGGGATCACAGAATATCCTGAGCTGGGATCATCCAGTCCAGACACCCCAAAGTCCCCCCCTGTGCCCAGAGCATTGTCCAGGCTGTCCTGTCCCTTTGGGGGACAGTCCCTTTGGTGACCTCAGAGAGGCAACACAGCCCCAAGGCAAGCACTGAGGTTGAAGTTTATTCCTGCTCACTAAACCAGCACTGCAAAGTGAGGTAGAGTCAGGTGAAATACTCATACATTGGTATTTTCAAGTTTTCTCCCCTCAGAATACAAATTTTAACCAACTCTCAAACGTTTGGAACATTTTCACGCTGTTAAAATGCCTGGAACAGCCTGGAATAATTCCATGATAAACAAGCACGGGAGGAAAAGGTGTGAAGTGCCTGGTGTGGCTCAGGTATCACTGGGCTGGGTGTTTGCTTCTCCCTCTCACAACCAGCTCCCGATGACCAGAAACAACCTCAGGAAAAGCTTTATCAGAAATTCTGGTCGAGAAAGTCAAAGGTTCCCCAGGATTTAAGCAAGAGCAAACCCAGAGCAGTTCATTTTTCATCCCACAAATGTTTAAACACAAGCAGAACTTTACACACTCATTCACCCAGTGATGTGTATCAAATGTGGGCTTGTCATTTCCTTTCCTTAAAAATATGTTTCATCCGACTTAATGTGGAATTTATTTAAGACACAAGATCAGCTATTAATATGTTCTTTCAATTTTGGGAAGATATGAATATCTCCTTTGGCTGCACAGCATAATAGTCCATTTATCAGCGAGGGAAGCCTCTGGAGGGATGAGATTTTTTTATTTCAAATACACTTTAGCAGTTATTGGAAAAGATTCAGTGTTTTTTCTGGGAGAAATATGTCATGAAAGTAGAAAGATGAGGGAAATGCTTGTATGCAACACAGGCTTTTCTCTGATAGCAGCCTGGTGCCCGTCTGGACAGATCCCTGAAGACACAAGAAATCCCAATTAAATCATGAGTGCAGAGCTCTGCCTACATGGAGCTGATGTCTGGATCAAGACCTTGGAATGTCAGCTTCGAAATTTCCCTGGCAATAGCATCACACAGCCTCCTGATATGAAAAACTTGAGTGCAGGCAGGCATTTCCCTCCTCTTTCTAATTTAGGGACTTGTACCTCTATGGAAAAAAAAAAAAATAATAATAATAATTAAAAGAGAAAGATGACGACAACAGAAACCACCCAACTTCAAAAAAAATCAAACAAACAAAAAAAGTGCTGCATTCAGCAGGAAAAGTGTGAAAGGAGGGAATCTGACCCAAGGAGTAGCTGATTAACTTCAGTCTGATAATATCCTCCAATATTTCAGTCAAATCTGTGGCATGAAATACAATGTGAAATACAACACATATTTGATCTCTCTCACGCTGACTCCGAGCAAGGCAATAAATATTTCCCTACAGAATCATTTCCCTGTAAGCAGAGATTTACTGTAACCCAAATCACAATTTACTCATTTCAAAGTATTAAAATCTTATCAGCCCCTCACTGGAACTTGGATCACTGGAAGAGGATCCCACAGCACAACTCCCAGACAGTATCCATAGTTTAAAAAAAAAACAAAACAAAACTGCTATAGATGTTTTATCCACTGAGTTAGGGGCATGGGGCTGATTTTAGATCTCTTTGTAGCCATCTAGAAGACAGGAAAAAATAAGATTATTAAAAGCAAAACAATAAACAATGGTGGCCTTTTAGTGACTGGGTGGTTATGTTTAGAACTAACATTTCCAAACTCAAATTGACAGGAACTAAACACAATCAGGCTTGGGTCAAACAAAACTTCTGCAAGTAAAACAATGAAAACTCTACTGGCTCCAGCAGAATTCCCTGCCTTGGAAAGGTTAATTCTTTCTCTTCTCTCTCACAAATCCATAAAAAATTATATGTTTGCTGCATCATGAAGTGGGGAAATAATATCTTCCCAATAAGCCCAAAATTATGTGCAGCAAGAGAATATAAAAGAAAAAGCTTGCAAAAAAAAAGAATTTGGGGGAGGTGGAATTCTGGCAAGTCGGAACACAGGCGTTAATGGATTTTTTAATAACTCAGTGCCACACAGTAATAGGGAAGCACCTGCCAAAAGCACAGCAAGGTCAGGCAGGTGTCACATCCACGTTAGAGAAATTCTGTGAGCATTGGCTCTGACCTTCCCCAGCACCACCCCCCAAGTGCTCTCCGAGCAGCATGGAGGGTTTATACTCGTTTTTTTTTTTTTTCCTCAGGTCCGTTTTCTTTCCTTTAGATGAGTTTGTTTTGTTGCACACAAATAATTAAACACCACCCAAAATAAACACGAGCACTGTGGGATGCCCACGTTCCCCCATTCCCCACCTTCCCCAAGATCCCACAATTATTTGAGGGTGGAGAATGTCAGAACACACCCGGAGTGACCCAAACCCTGGGCAGGGAGTGCAAGGGGAGTGAGTTTGTGTAAAAATCCATGAATCCATCCCTGGGGCTCTGAGCTGGGAGCGTGGCTGGGCGCCCCTGGGGCTCCATCAACACCCACCCCAGCTCAGCCCTGGGAGAAACTCGCTCTGACCCATCCAATCCCTCTCTCCTCATCCCAAAACAGCCCCTTCCCTGCCAGGGGGGTCCTGCCTGTCCCCAAATCCCGGGAGCTGTGTCACACACGGGGAGGGATGGCAGCGGTGACAGTGACAGTGACAGTGACAGTGACAGTGACAGTGACAGTGACAGTGACACCAGCCTGGCCACACAGCATGGCCCAGGCACATGAAAATACGGAATGTGCTGAGCAGGAAGGGACCCACAGATCATCGATCTGCTCCTGGCTCTGCTCAGGACACCCCAAAATCCCCCCTGAGCATCCCTGGCAGCGCTGTCCAAACCCTCCTGGAGCTCTTGGGGCTGTGCCCATTCCCTGGGGAGCCTGGGCAGCGCCCAGCACCCTCTGGGGGATGAACCTTTCCCAAAATCCGACCTAAACCCCCCGGGCACAGCTGTTCCCTGGGTGCTGTCCCTGTCCCAGGGGGCAGAGATCCCCCTTTGTGGGGATGCTGCAGCCCCTGAGCTCTGCCCTCAGCCTCCTCTCCTCCAGCTGCACACACCAAGTGCCATCAGTGTGGCCCCTCCAGACCCTTCCCCATTTTTGCAGCCCCTTTTTAGACACTTTTCTGGCTCTTCTGGCTGCCGTGGCCAAGCCCCGGTGCTCGCAGCCCCGTGTGCTGCCCCCCAGCCCCAGCCCCCTGCCCAGCCTGGGACCCCCAGCCCCCCGAGCGCTGCTCCCCTCCAGCTCCCGGGGCAGGTCAGAATATTTAAACAGTTGTATATTCACAGCCCACAAAGGAGGGACGAGAATTACCCAAGGACAGGGTTAGCCGTGCGATCAATGCATAATCAGATAACTGCTCCAGCTTTTTTACAAGTCTTTAAGCAAAGATCAGCCACTCAAATTCTAATTCCTTTTGCTAATTAAGCAGCCTGTTAATTGCTCTCGGGGTCTCTAATGCCATGTCATTATGCTTTTTAACAGCCTGCTTGACATCAATAGGGCTGCGAGCTCCACACAAACAAAGCGGGCACCCAGCACTTACTGAATTAGGCGGCCGCGGGCGCTGGCGCTGCGCCTCCCGCGGGCGGCACTTCGGTACCACGGCACGGCACCGAGCGAGCCCTGTCCGAGCCTTCCCAGCGGGGCTGGGCAGCGGGCAGGGCCCCAGCATCCCCCGGTCCCCCTCAGCATCCCCTGGTCCCACCTCAGCATCCCCTGGTCCCACTGCAGCATCCCCCGGTCCCCCTCAGCATCCCCTGGTCCCACCTCAGCATCCCCTGGTCCCCCTCAGCATCCCCCGGTCCCCCTCAGCATCCCCTGGTCCCACCTCAGCATCCCTCGGTC
>JAOTQP010000856.1:4383338-4419684 GCA_026413545.1 Cichladusa arquata
GGGGGAGCGGGGATGCTGTGCGGGGGCATCCAGGGGGATGCTCGGGGGGAGCGGGGATCCAGCACGGGGGGATCCAGGGGGAAGCTCGGGGGGAGCGGGGATACTCTGCGGCATCCCTGCTCTGGCCGGGACAGCATCCCGCCCTCTGCCTCCTCCCCAGCTCATCCCTGCCAAAAAAATCCGAGTTCCCCCGCCCGTGCCCTCCATCAGCGCGTGTTCTCATTCAGACTGGGGCCACAGGACAGACAAACGAGCGCGGCGCGTTCGAGGCGTTTTTAACTCGTCCCGAGCCCGCACAAACTTCCCTGGCTGCGGGAACTCGCTGCCGCTGCCTGAGAGCTCACGATGTGCATCCTGCCCCTTCCCAGAGCTCCTGCTTGAGACAAAACGCGCCCGAAAATGCCACATTTCGTGCCACACACACACACGGACGTGCAGATCCGCGGGGCTGCGCAGGTGAGGAATCCTTTGGTCGCAGCCAGGTCCGTGCTGTCTCGTTTTCCCGAAGAAAACGGAATTAGCAGATTCCTCTGAGCTGCCTGAGCGGGGAGTTAGAGCGAATTTATTTTATACATCAACCAGCTTTAATTAATGCCTCCGTGAAGCAATCTATTCCAGGGAAGGGGGAAAGGGATGGGAGCATTTTTTGGGATCCTCTGAGCTTGCCCTCACTCCCCACCCATACGAGGAGCAATTTCTCTGGCCCAAGCAACCCCGTTACAAGGGAAGAGAAGCCAAAATAAATGTGAAACTCTCCTTTTCCTCCAGTTTCCTCCAGCACACGTTATGAATAAATTACAGAGCCGGGGGAGGAAGAGAAAAGTGAGTAAGAGAGAGGTTTCTGTTTATTGTTTGGGTTAAACTGCTGGTGTTCAAGAAAATCCAGGAAAACAGAGGCAACATTGGAAATATTTGTGAAAAGGCTTCGCTTTCTCATTCTCAGCAAATCATCTCCATGATTTCAGTCCAGTCTGACAACCAGAAGTAGTGAGGTCATGGCAGTAACCAAGCCAGCCAGACAATACCGAGACTAAACTTCTCTGCCTGCTTCCCCTCCCACAACTCACCTCCAAAACCTGATTTAAAGCCAGGTCAGCCCCCTCAGAGCAGAGATCCTCAGCTGGAGCTCTCCCCTCCAACCTCCCTGCATGCAGGAATTAAGGCAAGGTAGATGAGCTTTCCCTCCTCTCCAACACTCTTGGAAAGAGGGGAGAGGATGTCAGTCAGAAAAGTATTTAAAGAGAGAATTCCAGCTCCATGATGATTCCCATGCCTGAGCAATTCCCCTTCAGCTTCCTCATTGCCCTGGGAATGTGTTATTGGTAGGAAATCTGGGGGCAGGGATAGGGTTTGGGCAGGCTCTTTCCTTATGGGATGGCACAGGTAGGAATGGAATCCCAGCCTTCCCAATTCTCCATTTATCCTCCTGCATTGCACAAGGCAGCTCAGGAATCGCCCTCTCTGTGAGAGCCAGCCTTTCCAAAGTGAATTTATTTTCAAATCATTTTATTTTACAAATCGTCCACATCGGTCGTTACAACTCATGTACATTTTAGCACCTCTGTGCCAGCTGAGAGTACTTGATTTTAATTAAATCCTACACCATGAAAAATATTTATGTTGTTCATAGCTAAATTTCTCCATGACTTATTTCTATATTTTGCTTGGAATTTAATTTGCTTTTTTTATTATATGGCCTTCACATAAACTCCACCTTTCCGTAGCATAGTTATATATATATATATATAATTTCTAAAATAGCAGCTTGTTAGGTTCTAATAAAAAATATTCGCTGGGCCTTCCAAAAAGTTCCTTCAGATTAGATAATGCCTATTTATCTAAAATATCAAATGGGTAGAGAGAAACACCAACAGAGAAAGTGATAGGCACACCAGAGGCTTCTTTTCCTTCTCCTTCTGAAGAGACTTTAAAGCTGAATAAACACCTTGGAAAAGCACAAGCAATAGAGGGATCTCCTGGGTTCTGAACCTGACCTCTCCAAGTTAAAAATACACATTTTCCAGGCTGCTCCTACAAACCCTCCCTCACAGGAGCCTTCCCGTGCTGATTCCACGTCAGCCGTTCCACGGGATCCACGGGATGGGATCTCTCAGGCCACGCTGGAGTTTGTTAATTCTTCTGTTTTCTGGAGCAGGCTAAAGCATTCCCTCCATGCCTCCTCAGCATTAATTCCCTGCTCCTGGTGATTAGCATATAAATCTAAAAGCATGTGTTGGGAATTTTTTTTTCCCCCATATTCAGTACGACATTAATCTTATTAGCTCAGGTAAACAACTAACAGCTATTAAAGAGAGTGCAATTTATCAGGAAGCAGTTAACCCTTCGGAGCACACGGCAGGAGTGGGGATTTCACAAAATCCCGGAGTGGCAGAGGTTGGAAAAGATCATCAAGCCCAGCTTGTGACCCAGCCCTTCCTTGTCACCCAGTTCCTCCAGGGATGGGGACTCCACCTCCTCCCTGGGCAGCCCATTCCCAATCCCTGACCACCCTTTCCTGTCTGAACACCCAAATTCCTGTCAGGAAACTTTGATGACAGCTCCTTGCTGCTGGGGCAAGGAGTAAAATTGTACATTTAGGGGTTTTTTTAGGGTTCCTGTCCCTCTCCATGTAGTGCAGCCCCAGCCAAGCCCCCTCCACGCCCTGGGGTGGTTCAGGCTCCTTATCAGGCACAGAGAAGGGGCTGTGCAGTCCCTGGGAAGGAAGGAAGGAGAGGAAGGGTGCAGCCAGGCTGGAAGGAGCAGGACTCTGAACTCACTAATCGTGGGGAGGAGTGTCCAGAACCCCACTGGGAACGGAGCTGGATGAACCAAGCTGGCCCCTGGAATGGCTGTGGCAGCTGGGGCTGGCTCTGGGGGTCCTGCAGCAGCACTTACCCAGCTGCCCTGCCCCTGGGAGAGCAATCTGGGCTTTTCCCTGGCTCTGGGGAGATGGAGACCTGCACACCCTGCTCGGGGGCTGGCGGTGACTCTCACATCCCTCACTCCCCTGCTGCCCTCACAGTGACACAGCCAGGCACACGCTGTCACCTCTCCTCCTTCACTGCCAAAGAAAGCCCAAACTGCTTCTCTCCTCATCCCTGGGAGCTCCCTCTCCATCTGGGAGGATTATTGCCATTTAGAGAGCCCATGGACCATGGCCCCCATGGACCATGTCCCTCCCATCCCCTGCCCTCACCACTCACACTTCACAGAAATTTTAGGTCCTCGGTGCAGCCAGCAGCTGAAAAGAACAAACTGGGGAACCCAAATCCTTATCCCTACACCTCTGGTGGCTCCTGATAATGGAAATGTGGCTCTGGTGAAATGGGAGCTGGCCCAAGAGGAAGGAATCCCACCAGACAGGGACACAGTGCTTGTGGGACAGTCTGAGCATTCCTTGGACATCCTTGGACTTGGCTGAGCCTGGCACTGCCCCCACAGCCTGGAATCCAACATCCAGACAGGATCTGCCTAGCTCAGACCACTGCCAGCTATTTTTTCCCCATATGAATGAAAACACCTATTTTTTGCTGAATAAGTGCCAAGTTTCTTCAACAGCTACTAAATGGCACAGAAAACTCCCATCCCATCCCATCAGATATTCTGAGCCCAAAAAAGTGAGAGTTCACATGGACTGAACCCTGCTGATACCAACTGGAAGTCTGGGGGACAGAAGCGAACAAAGACAGGACAAAAATGTATTATTTTTATGTGCACAGCCTCCCTCAAAGTCCTAGAAAAAAACGTCTCTTTTCTGTCTCCCTAACTCCTCAATTCCCCCAGGGAAGACCTTAAGGAGTCACGTATCAGCTTCCTTAAGGCAGTATAAAATATTAGGATCTATACTGGAAAACAGGGAGAAAAGAGCAGGGGGTAAAAAGGGGGAAATGGGGGAGCTTCAAAAAAAATGGAGCAACGGGGGGGGGAAAGTCTGTAAAAGAAAAAGAAAAGAAAAGGTTCAGGGGAGAGGAGCAATGTGAGCACTTGGCAGTGCCCAAACTCCACAAAAACCCAAACTCTGCGCCATGGCCATTTCCAGCAGCGAGGGAAGGGTGGGAAATGGAAATGCCAGTGGCCAGCAGTGCCCTTGCAGGCTCAGGGCTTGCAGCAGTGCTCTCAGCACATCTCCCTGCCTGCCCTGCCACTCACAGGGGCTGCAGCTCCCGGGCCTGATGGAGTATCGATCTCCCGGAGTGCAAAGTCCAGCGTGCCATTAGTCCAATCTGTTCTCAAGCTGACACAATCCCGTCATTTGTCATCTTCTCCTGTCCTGCTGTGTTTGTTTAGGAGCAGGATATTTGCTTTATCTGTCACTTCCCAATCCTCACTGTATTCTTTGCCCGACACGGGGTTTATTGGGTCCACAGTTTTCTCAGAGTCATTAACGAGGGAGATCTGGACATGCCGATGAAACCGTTGGGAAATGAAGATGCTGACAGTCTGCAGAACATTTCTGAATTAAAATATGTCTGGGGTTTATGTTTGAAACTAGATTTCAGGGGAGAAATTCCTAAAAACCTTTCACTTTCTACAGCAAACAGGTGGAAAACACCAGAAAAATCCTGGCAGGTGACTTCATCAATGAGAACACCTGAGAGAAACAGCTCAGAAACTGCTCCCAAAATTTCTTAAAAGCAAGAACAGAAATTCCTGAAATTGTCAGTCATTAAAGCAGAGCTTGCAGGAAAAGCTCAGAGACACAAACCCCACGTTATGAGCTTGTTGCATTGCAAACTTACAGTTTTCTTTCTTAGCTTTCCTATTTAAGAGCTGTTTGTATCTCAGAGCAAAAATCTCTCAAACAAATCTGCTGGAAGTTCTATTTCATTCTTTTCATCTATTTTTCCACTCACAAGTAACTCCAGAAATGGGATCTAGCACAGAAATTTTTATCATAACCAATCGTATTTTTGCACATACAGACATAAAAAGCACCATAAGAGCAGCACCTGTTTATTGCCAACATTTACAGCCATTTTATAATTATTTTGTAATGCAGATAACCCTTCACTGCAGCAGCAGAGGCTCTCGTGGCTCAAGTGCCCGTGACACAATGATGGGAGTAGTGCCTGACCAATTCCCCAGGGCAAATATTCCTGTTATTAAAGCACTAAACCCCAAACTTTGGCTCAATTTGGTAAATTCACATTTAGGAACCTGCATCACCTCCCAGAGAATCCACAAACAGAAAGTGCAGAACTTTCTTTCCCCCCTAGAAAATCCATGTTCTCGTGGAGGGCAATATGCACTTTTAAAATTTGCAAATTCCATTGGTACTTCCCAAGTTTTGTTACTGCAGGGGTTCTTAAAAATCAATGCAAGCAGGGCAGGTCCCCCCAGGAGTGTTTAATTACAAAGTGAGGCAGCTGGGGCTGCCAGCAAGGCACCTTGGAGCCAGCATTCCCAGGAAAACCAGGCCAGCTCTTGAAAAGCCTCCCAGCATTGGTTATCCTTTTCCTTTCCCAAATTTCAGGGTGCCTCTGTGGGAGGGGATGGGGTCCTCTGCACCCCACACTGCAGCTGGGGAAGTTTGAGGTTGTGCTCAGTGGGTTGGGATCCACACTGAGCTCTGCACACTCAGAATATTTATCTGCATTGAAGCCCAGCTTCAGCTGAGCCTGGAAATGTCTCATTTTCAGCAGAACTCTCCCCAAATCTCCCTCCACGCTGCAGCACTTTGCAGCTGCAGGTTCTGCTTTTGTCCTTCAGCACTGTCTAATAATTTACTCAGTATCAGAGCCTTTCTGAAAGGCAAGTGCTGTTACTGCTCACACTTCTTGCCTTTTCCAGTTTGTTTTTTAAAGCAGCAAAAGCTCTGGGGTACAAAGGGGTTAAACCCACACTGATCTCCTTTTCTATCTCCCAAATTCTCCAAACTGCATTTGCCCCACTCTGGGTGGGGCACACAGCACCTCTAGCTCTGCACATCCCTTCTCTGTGTGCCCTTAGCTGGGCCTTTCCATCATTTTTTCCTAAAGCAAATTACCCAGTTTTCATATTGAAATATGTTCAGTGTGGTGGGCAAAGTAGTAAAAGGCCATGGAGGAAGTAAATGAGAAGCCAGGGTAATTTAGGAGGTGGCTTTTCCAGGGCTCTGCAAACCTCTCTGAGCCCAGCATCCCTCTGAGATTGGGATTAGGGAGGTTACAGATCACAGGATACACTCTTCCATAAAAATTTAACCATTCTCATTAGCCAGCAGAAGTCCCCACACATCTGCCCAGCTGTTGGGGCTGTCTGTGCATGGCAGGGGGAGGCTCCCTCCTCTCCAGGACAGGGAATTCACTCCAGGCTCTGCATCCCTGTCACTCAGCCCCACAGATGTGCACAGAGTTTACTGCTCCTTGCTTGCAGGTTGCTGCAGTAATTGGTTGAAAAGGGGAAAAAAAAACCCCAGCAAACTACTGCTAATAATATAATAAAAGCAGATTCTGGGCAGCACTATAAAAATGGGAGGCAGTTTATGTTTTCTGGGTGAGCAGTTTGTGAGTTTATGGACAAGCAGGCCTCTGCCTTCTCTCCCTTACACATATTGGGGATAAGGTTACATTTTATTTGTAGGGAATTTTATGGCAGCAAAGGCCATTCATTAAGGAAAGCAAAAGAGCAGAGAAAAAACAGATGATTGTTACCCAGAAATCCTCATCAGCTCCCCCCCAGTTGTTTATCCTTTAACTTTTTAAAGGAATTTTTGAACAAAGATGCTTTCTTTCCCCTTGGAAAAGAAAAAGGAGTGGGGGGAAGATGTACAGTTTCACCCAGGCGCCTTTCAGAGCTCCCTGAAAACAACTTTCCCTTTAATGAAGACCTTTCTGGAGTTCTCTTCAATATTCACAAAAAAAAAAAAAAAAAAAAAAAAAAAAAAAAAAATATTAAAACTTCACAAGTTCATAAGGACGGATCCCTGGGTAGGACTTTTATTAAGTCTTTTCTATTTACTTCCTACCTAGATAAGATCTTAATCACAGCCCCCAAATTATCCGCAATGACATTTATCAACTCCAGTCATCTTTTCTTTAGCGTGCTCCGCCTGACCAGTCGGCTTTTCTTCCACCCCTTCCTTTCAATGGAAGTTAATTTCGAGTACATGATTTATCTTGCTGGGCTAACAGCACTGAGGCAGCCCACCTTTTCAAAGGGCTGGCCAGGGAGTGAATTATAGCCGAGTTGTCCGGTGATTGCGTTCCGTGGGGAAGGAGAATAGGCAGCCAGTGTGTTGCCCCGATGTGGCGCTGGGACCTTTTCAGCCAGGGAAGAAAAAAAGATTGGGCCTCTGACCGTGGGGCTGACAGGCAGGCGTTATATCAGCAGACAAAGGCTCCAATACCTGAAAGGATCAGAGCTCCATGTACTCCGAGATGTGATGTTGTTTACAACACCATGCGCTGACCCTACCCCGAATTTACACGATATCGGCGCAGCGCTCCTTTAACCTCTCCTCATTCTTCTTGCTGCATCCTGGCACGGCCATTAGCATAGGGGGAATTAGCCAGGGCCACGTGAAATCCTGCAGCACTTTGAAATCCTTCGCAGCAGCCTGCGGTGTGTGATTTCCCTGCACGCCCTGGGTATATCCAGGGGCTCTGTTTGGTTTGGCAGTGGGTTTCATTCAGTATCTATTAACATTCAACTTCTATTTGTAAAGGGCATGTACAACCCACTCAAGTACATATTTGGCACAAGCCACAGTCATTTAGTGTTGGTCCAGGAGTACAGCTGGTGCCATCTGGGGCAGGATAATGGGAATCTTTCACAGAGCTGTGTTTTCATACTCCTTGTTCCTTCTCTGCCTCACACAAACGGGGGTGGTTATGAATATGCTGCATTTCAGGGTTAGGGGCTTGTCCAGAGCCACAAACTCCAACTGCACGAGGAGGGGAGTCTCTCCTGCAGCCTGGGAGGTGCCATTTCAAGCAGGCACCCCAAATCTGCAGAGCCCTGGCTACCAACAGCTGAACAGCACCAAAACCCCACGGATTTGCAAGCACGAGGAAGATTTCCAGCACTTTCTGGTTTAATTCCAGAAAACAAGGCATTTCCTTGCTGATAATTCCCTTTTCCCTACCAACAAGGCTGGGGAATTGAGAAGCTGGGGCTTGCCTGAGCAAGAGGGAGAGGATTTCTCCAACACAACAGAAGATTCTGCGGGGTTTTAGTGCCAAAGTCTCAGCTGGTTCTTAGCACACATCACTGCCTGAGCCGGCGGTGAAAGGAAATTTTGTACACACAGAAATCACTTGACACTGTTGAAAAACCTGGGGCCAGAGGACTGCCAGGGTTCTGCATCCCCTGGGCTGTTTATTTTCCTGCTCAGGGAGTTATTCGAGACGGGACCCTGCGAGACTCCAGCAAGAAATAAAAGCCCTGCACATTCCAGGGGGTTCATCCAGTCCCAGCCTCCCTGGAACAGCAGCTGCAGAGCCTGCCCCAAACCTGCCTGGGACATCTGCTCGGTGTCCCAAGCCTTGGAGCCAGGTTCTGTCCTGACCTGGACCCACACACGATGGGGGTGAACTCCCACAGCAACCCTGCAGCCACGAGAAATCCACAAATCCACTGAGGAAACTGCTCTTAGCATCAAATTATATTCGATACAAATACATAGGGGTGGAATACTAAAAAATAATTATATTTCTGGGTAGTGCAGAGCAGGGATTCTTTCTTGAAAGAGATTTTAATGCCATATCCCAAATGGGTTTTTTTAATGCCATATCCCTGTAATCCCTGTCCCCCCAAACACCCAAGAGAGCAGGAACCATCCTCCACCATGACCACCTGGTCAAGCCAAGCATCTGCTTTGCTCCTCTCTTTTAACCAGGTAGAATTTGTTTTCTTGATGGATTCTCCATGGAAAGATGCACATTTCAGTTTTTGGGGGGTTTCAGGGATGGGTGGTACCACTTTGAAGAGACCAATGACATTTTGGAAGGTCCATGGCAGATTTGCCATGAAGGCAACACTCAGAATTTACCCCACAAATCCTCCCAGCCTCCAAACCCAGCACTGCCCTGCTCCTCACCAGCACCAAACACAGGCAGCATCTCCCAAACATTTCCATTTCCCAGCAGGATTTTTAAAATGCTTCTCCCCACTGCCCACGTTGCTGCAGCCTTTGTTGTGCTCTGTGGAAAGCAGGAATTCAGCAGCTGCATTCCTCCCACTGCCACCACCACAGCCCAGCTCGTGGCCACTCTTTGCAAAGTGGGGACCTTTGCTCGTTTCTGATTCTCATCAAACGCCTGAAATCACATCCAATGCATAAAAACATTCTGATTTTTTTTGCCTGAATCATGATTTGCCCCCTGTCTGTCCCACATCACGAGGCTGCAGCTGTTAGAGCTGACCCAGAGCAGAGCCACTCTGTAGTAATTCTCCATCTGAGCTGGCCTGGGAGCTGTGGGGCATTTTTGGGGTTCTTTCACTCTCAACTTGCAGCAGGAGCTGCTTCCCAAGGAGAGCTGAAATGTGAGCTCATTATTCTGCATGGTGCCATATCTCTCCTGCAACTGGTGAGCACACAGGAGCTGAACATAAAGAATTCTTGGGGATGGTTTTATGTCCAAATAGAAAATTCAGTTCTATTTCAGCCTAATGTTGCTCCACCTGCCAGGAGAGTTGTTAACATGGAAAAACAAGGGCTAAACAGGCAGAATGCAAAATATTTGTGAAAATTATCAGTACTAAAGAGAGAGTGATAATATAATTAAGTGTTGCACTAGAGAAAAATGAGTTGATAACCAAAATAAACATTCATCCCTTAGTCAGCCTTTGTTGGGTGTGGATATTTGGGTTCACCAGTAGTCATTGATAAGGGAATGATTAAATCACTGAGCTCCTACTGGGTTATTAAAAGATGTCCAGCTTCTTGAAACTTAGCAAATCCCAAATTAACAACTGGCGAAGACACAACATGTAGACAAAAAAGTATTTCCAGTTTTTGCTGATGTAAATTTGCCAACATTTTATGAAGAGGAAGAGAGTTGGCAATGAAAGTGCATTTCTGTTCTACAGGTGAACACAATCCCAGAATCCCTGAGTTTGGAAAAGTCCTCCAAGTCCAAGCTGTGCCCAATCCCCACCTTGTCCCCTGCCCAGAGCCCTGAGTGCCACATCCAGGAATTCCTTTGTCACCTCCAGGCATGGGCACTCCAAACCTCCCTGGGCAGCCCCTGCCAAGGCCTGAGCACCCTTTCCATGGAGAAATCGCTCCTGAATGAAAGGTGAGGAAAATCACTGCTGCTAATAAGATAAACAGTTCTTTTAGAAAGTCAAAACTGTGTGTACCAGCACTTGAGCGTCAAATTTGCTCTCATTTAAATGAAGACCATCTCATGACAAACTCATGACACAAATCATGAATACAGCTCCTATTTTTACTGAAAATTCCATGTGGTCCTCTCAAAGCACATCCAAGAAGGAAACTGTTTTCTGTTGGAGCCAGGGTGCTCTGCTCGCTCTCATTATTCATACCCTTGGATTTCAACAATAAACAAGAATAAACTGCAGAGGTGAAGAGGGGCAAAATAATTAGGAGTGCAACAAAATGCACGAGCACATTAAGGTGTTAAAAGGGTTGGAGGTGTGAAACCCAAAAATAAACATTCTGCTTAATATCTCAAGGTAATGTTTTGATGTGTGCTAAGCGAATCAATATTTGAAATCGTGGTAGGACTTGCATTTCCAGCTGGTGCAAAGGCATAAAAACAGAACAGATTGTATTTAGGGCAAACCCTACCACTGCAGGCTCTGCAGCAGCACAAGTTTGCATTTAGTGGCACATAAATGGTGTTATTCTTTGTTGACATTAGGATTAACTTTGTGGATTGACGCTAAAGAACTGTAAAAAGAGTTTTAAAATCTCCTCACTTTTGTGATCTCTCCTTAACCACAGCAGCTACTGTAAGCTACCCTGGCTGCTCATAAAGACAACTGGATTTGGAGGGGTTTTTAAGCAGGATCCTCCCAGGCATGCTCCAGTTTGGAAAATGCCATTGCAAGGGCTGCTGGAATGGACCTGCTGGGACTTTCCCTCAATTCAACTATTAGAAAACTTCCAGAAAATCCCCTAAAAACCCACTCCATGCCTTTCCAAGAGCAATGAACCTGCTGTGCTCCTTGTTCTCCTGGATTGGAAGTCACTACGAGGACTGCAGCAAATGAAACAATTTTTGAGGGGAAAAAAAAAATGAAAGTAAACCAAGCAAACAGCTGACGGAATCCCCCAGTGAGTTTCAGTTTTGCTTCTCTCTCAGCAGTTACAATCCTGAAGCCCACAGGACATTCCTGATGGACAGAGCATCCCAGCAGCCAACCCTGCCTAAACCTGGTGCCATCCCCAGCTGTAAAAACCCCTCCATCCTCAAAGAAGAAACACCACAACTCCAGATTTGAATGGCTGGGTGGTGTTTGGCTGTCAGGAGCAAAAAATGCCATCCAGGGAAAGACCCTGAATGTGCTGTCTCAGAAAAAACAACTAAGAAACTTCATAAAACCAGGGGACAGGTGGAGGGCAGTGCCCAGTGGGACAAGCACCCTTGATTTTGGTGCGTTTCAGGAATGCAGGAAGCTCAGTTTCCTTCAGAACGTGTCCTTTGTGCCCAGGTGTAATTTATTCACTCATCCAACTTCCAAAGAGCTGAACAGAGCTGGACTGAGCCAGGCCTGCTTTCATGTGAAACAGCAGAACTTCCATGGTTAACTCAGTTTAGATGGTGTCTCAGTGAGAAAAAAACCCAAAACAACTTTGATTAGACCAGTCAGGGCAAATTTCTCCCTGTGAGAGTGGAGAGGCCCTGGCACAGGGTGCCCAGAGCAGCTGTGGCTGCCCCATCCCTGGAAGTGTCCAAGGCCAGGCTGGATGGGGTTTGGAGCAGACTGGGACAGTGGAAGGCGTCCCTGCCCATTAGATGATCTTTAAGGTCCCTTCCCACCCAAACCATGCCAGGATTTTGTGATTCCAAGGAGAGGAGAGGGGGACAGAGCTCAGCCAAGCCACCAAAGTCCAGCCACGCTCAGGGAGGGAGGACCCAGCTCACTGTGGAACAAAACCACTGGGACAGCCCCAGTGACACTTGGAGCTCACCACCAGCACCAGCAGATGCCATCCTGAGGCTCAGGCATCCCAGGGAGACAAATTCCAAGGCAGCTGAGGGTTTGTGGCTCTGCCACAGGGCCAGCAGTGGAGGAGGTCCATCCTCACGGCCAATCTGACAAATGCCTTATGATTACTATTATTTATTTTTTTTTAAGCGGGTCTGTTCTCTCTGGGTCACTTTGCTCCAGCCTGCCCAACCCTGGTAATAATGAGCTGAGGCTGGTTAAGCAGCTAATTAGCATGCCGTTTGTTAGGCGAGTTAAGAAGGTAATTATTGTGAGTAGGCAGAGCCTGCCCATGGAATGCATTTGGAAGGTTACCATAGGAATCCTTCCTCGCTCTATTCATTCCCAGTGTAATACTAATCACTATCATAAGGAAAGGATTGCTTGGATATAGACTGTAGGTTAACATCTGATTAGATTGCCAGGGAACAAAGCCATCCAGGCACTTTGTTTGTTAACCCTTTTGGGGCCTGCCCAAGTGTCCTGACCTGGGGAAGAGCTCCCTGCTGCTGGCTCCCCTGCCCTGCCCTGTTTGGAGTCCCAGCTGCAGGGCTCAGGGCTGGGATGGAGGAGGGCAGGCTGAGTGCTGCCTCCAAACGGGCTGGAATTCGGCAGGGCTTCACCCCAAGTGGCACAGGAAGCCATCCTTCCCTGTCACTTGTGGGTCCCCAGGTGGCACAAAGAGCCATCCTTTGCTGCTTTTGTCACCTACAGGTCCCCAAGTGGCACAGGAAGCCATCCTTCCCTGTCACTTGTAGCCATCCTTCCCTGCTTTTGTCACTTGTGGGTCCCCAAGTGGCACAAAGAGCCATCCTTCCATGCTTTTGTCACCTGTAGGTCCCCAAGTGGCACAAAGAACCATCCTTCCCTGCTTCTGTCACTTTTAGGTCCCCAAGAGGCACAAAGAGCCATCCCTCCCTGCTTTGGTCATTTGTGGGTCCCCAAGAGGCACAAAGAACCATCCTTCCCTGCTTCTGTCACTTTTAGGTCTAGGAGTAAGTTGAACTGGGGAATTCCAAGATCTGTTTAAAATGGAAACTGGGGAAAACTAAAGAGCAGAATTCCAGTATTTTTATTTCTGTGAAAGCCACAGTTTCTGAAGCTTTCAGTGTGGGATCCACCAAAAAAAAAAAAAAAAAAAAAAAAAAACACCAACCCTGGGCATGGACTCATTGGAGTGCTGTCAGAGCTCAGCACTCGCAGGGGGCTCAGAGTGAGAAGCCAACCACCCACCTGGGAAAGCCACCAGCATGTGCCCACATCCCAAATTATTCCTTCCCAAATAGATCCATGGGCACACTGCCCTGGGCAAGCCTGTGCAGGTCCCACTGCCCCAGGGGACCCTGTGGGACACATCCCAGCGCTGGGGGACAGGAGCTCTCAGGCATTTCCATGTTCCTTCAACCCCAGCAGCAGGAGAATCCCACCATGCTCCAACCCCAAACTTCTCCCCAGAGCCCCAGGGAGGGCAGAGCCTGCCCAGTGCCATTCCTGGTGGGTGAGGGTCTCCAAAGGCTGGGAACTGCTCCCTTTTGTCAGCCAGCAAACCCAGGAGCGCTTGTCCTTTGTTCCCCTGCCCCCAAAGTCGCAGCCAGAGCTCGCAGCTCCTCTCTAAAGAGCTCTGGATGTTCATTAAATCGCCTCTGCATATTTCACTCCCTTTTTTTTTTTTTCCCCTCTCTTTTTTTTTTTTTTTTTATCCCCCCTCAAGGCTGCCTACCAAAATCTCCCCGCGGTGTTCCTTAGCTCTTATCCTAAAAGTGCTGCAAGAATGAAGTGGTGAATGCCCCAATCTGCGAGCATTCTGTGGCCAGCCCCACGCTGTTCCGAGGCTCGGCGGGAATTTACAATTCATCGGCGACCAAACTCTTTGAATGTTATCAACACATCCTTCCCCTGGCACACGAGAGGGTGACTTAGGAGGAGAGGAGCAATTTGTTTCGTGAATTTCATCCTTTGTTATTGAAAGCTGCTGGGTTTGGCTGCATAAAGACCTGCGCCATTAAGCCGCAGGGGCAGAAGCATCCCATGGGCTGACAAGTTTGTTTGCTTGTTATTATTATTTTTAAATACAAATTACTTTGAAAGTAGCATTATGGAGGGCTCGGAAGGTGCTTTGAGGGAAGGTTGTGCCTTTTTCCAAAAGATTGGGGAATATGGAGGAGAATGCATGGAGCTGCCCATGACCTTGGTTCAATAGGGGAATATCAGCTGAATTTTTCCCAAATTAATGAATATTATTCAGTGGTTTTACATTGCCCCATCCAGTGTACCTCCAAACAACTCTATTTAATAGAAAATACAGATGTATTAAACCAGGAATCTGGTGTCTTTAAATTTAAAATGGCGAAGGAGCACCAGTATGAAAATGAAGTTTGGCATTGACTAAACAGCTCCTCTTTTTGCTTGAAAATGTTGTCTGCTCAAATGAGAGGCTCAGAATAAGGGCAAATTTAAATTTATATTTGAGGTTACTGAAATTATCAAATAATTCATGCTCAAACCCAATCTAGAGTGTTTGGAACAGGGGGCTCTGAGGGAGCCAGAGCAGGGTTGGGCTCTGAGTTCTGCCCCAAAGCTCCAATTCCCTTGGCCAACGTTGGCCAGCCCTGCACAGGTGAGCAGCAGGCTAAAAACCACACCAAGGCACTGATTCCAGCTCCAGGAATGTCCTCCCAAACCTTTTTGCATTCATGAATTCACACAAGTTTCATGGAAGAACAAGTCTGGATTTTCCTTGAGAACTGAGTCAATTGGAGGCAGGAAATAAATTTTATTATCTAAGACAGCAAACAGCTAGATCAGTTCTTTCATGGGAAATCTGGAAAAGGTTTTGTTTGTATTGTCCCAAATATAAAAAGAAAACCCTCAAAACATTATTCTGATCATTTCTTTTCTCAAGTTTGCATACTGGAACAAGAAGCCAGGCAGCTCAGAGAAACAATATCTCAATCCAGCTTCCCCAGATAACCAGAACAAAAAAAAAAAAAAAAAAAAAGTGTTCTTTGGGAACTATTGTTCTCCAGGCAGTTCTTTCACTCCATTTTTTGCTAATTAAATTAATCTGGTAAGCAGGTGTAAACCCACTTGTTTGGGTGGCTAAAAGGAGAGATTGGAGGTATTTGCACAGTGAGAGATTTGTAGAGGGGAGCATTAAACCCTATCAACAAGAGGAAACTCCACTCAGGATGCAGAAAATCCTGTTTAGCACTTCCCAAATGGCACCAAGGCCGTCTCTAATCCAGCAGCCCAGCACTGAGGTGAGGTTTAACCGTGTGCTGGGGAGGCTGCAGAGCTGTGCTGGGCATGTTTCACTTGGTTAATGTTTTATGTGGTGAATAGAAACAGAAATACTCTCCTGGCATCTGCATTGTGAGTGCCCAGCCAGCAGCACCCTCAGCTTTGATTCAGTGCAAGACCAACCTTTTATTGCAATAAGGAACTTCTTCCACGTGCATTTATTCTGCAAAAAAAAGGAACCAGCCAGGCTACCAACAAACACAGTCATCACCAGGGGCACAGAAATAGTTAATAAAAATGAATATATTTCAGTCAGAGAGAGGAAAAAATAGAAATAACATCAGCAAAGAGGCAGAATTCAGTCTCACCTCCATGGTTATGATGGTGTCACCCCCAATCTGCACAAATTAAAGACTTTTTATAAGGTTTAGTGCAATTGTTCTGATTTGACACTAAGGAATAGCAGCTAACTTGAAAAATAAGAAGTTTTTTGCCCTTTCCCTGGGTTAAAACCATGCTGGAGAAGAACGAGACCATCCCAGGAGTGCACAGGGAGCTGGACCCAACCTCCAGCCCTTGGGACCCCACGGACAGCAGCACATCCAGCACAAAAACCAGCGACGGTGTCCCTCCGTGCTGCAGCTCTGAGCCCACAAAGAGTGGGATAACACTCATCCCCTCCATGGTGATGGCAGAGCCGGCCGGGGATGCTGTGAGGGTGAGCTCAGAGGAGGAGGAGCAGGAGGGACGCAGTGACACCAATGTGACCGCCTGTCCCCTGTCCCCGCAGCGCTGCCAGCCCCCAGAGGAAGAGTTTGGGGTGGCAGCAGCGGTGACACTGCCTGAGGGCTCCTGGAGCTTTTCACCTGCTCACAACATCCCTGCTCTCCCAGCCGAAATATCCCCAAACCCACCCGAAACCCCCTCCCCGAACCGCAGCCCTGGCGTCACCCAAAGGCTGGTTCCGCCCCTGGGGACCCCAGAGAGTGTCGCTGTCCCCCTGAGGCTGTACAAGGACGTCGCTTTGCCAGCATCACCCCGGCTCCGAGGGATGCTCAGGGCCGCTCCTCGCCTCTCCTGTCGCGATAGGAGCGGCCGCTCCATCCTCGCGACAGCGATCGCCATCCCCGCTCTCCTCCTTCCCCCGACCCAAAACTCTCCTGCTCGTCCCCCCTGCGCCCTCCCCTTCCACATTCGCTCCTGTTTTTCGTCTATTTGTGAAGGTGCCCAAGACAGGAGCTCACTTAATACGTTCCCTTACGCTTGTGGCGCAACAGCCTATTCAGGACAGATAAGCCCCTTTAGAAATGAAGGGGAATTTAATTCAGTGCTTGAGTGACAGCAGGAAGATTTATCCCCTCAGTAGACAATACGGCTTTTGGGGCTTTAATCTTGCCCAGACAATGGGCTGTTTCTCGGCCCTCATCTTGTGCTTTTCCCACGATGTTCGGTGATTAACCGGGGCTCCATTGGATGGAAGCCACTATCTCTCATTTAAGAGTGTTTGCGCCTCTGTCAAGGAGCAGCGGAGGGAGGGAGGGAGGTGGGAAGAAGAGAAAGGAAGGGGAGGGGGAGAAAAGTT
This sequence comes from Cichladusa arquata, assembly GCA_026413545.1. Classification (NCBI taxonomy): domain Eukaryota; kingdom Metazoa; phylum Chordata; class Aves; order Passeriformes; family Muscicapidae; genus Cichladusa; species Cichladusa arquata. Next base: position 4,400,260 of record JAOTQP010000856.1, read on the forward strand.
GATCTGGCAGAAATGCCGGGAGGCGGCGGGCGGATGGCAGCGCTATCTGCAGGGCAGGGTGACAGAGAGGGACACTGGCATTGTCACCTCTGAGACCTGTGCAGGTGACACAGCAGAGGGACACTGGCACTGTCACCTCTGAGAGATGGGCAGGTGACAGAGAGGGACACTGGCACTGTCACCTCTGAGTGACACAGCAGAGGGACACTGGCATTGTCACCTCTGGGTGACACAGCAGAGGGACACTGGCACTGTCACCTTTGGGTGACACAGCAGAGGGACACTGGCACTGTCACCTCTGAGTGACACAGCAGAGGGACAATGGCACTGTCACCTCTGGGTGACACAGCAGAGGGACACTGGCATTGTCACCTCTGAGTGACACAGCAGAGGGACACTGGCACTGTCACCTCTGAGGGATGGGCAGGACACTCCCTGTTTATTTCAGAAGCTCCTCTGTTACTTCGTTGTCACTTAGAACAGCCCTTGTCACACACAAACCTGCTGGTCCTTAACTATGTGCTGCCTAAAAATTAGTTATTAACTAATCAACAATAAAATAATTTCCTAAAATTAATGAGTTAAAGCAGCTCAGAGCTGAAATTTGGGGTACAAAGCTGGCGCTGTGTGCTTGCCCAGCAGAGACAGCTGCCATGCCATGGCAGGGGACAACCAGAGCTGGCACAGCACAAAGCCCTGCAAGAGGCAGCAGCTGCCCCAACACCTCCCCTGAGAGGTTTTAGTGCCACACCTGCACTGCTCAAAGTGCTGGGGATCGATTGCTCTGCTTCGTTGAGGAAGATCATTCCTTCCTAAAATGTAAAATGTATCTCAAATGGTGTAATCCTTCCCTGGAAGGGTGGGGAGACCCTGGCACAGAGGCTGTGGCTGCTCCTGGGTCCCTGAAGTGTCCCAGGCCAGGTTGGACATTGGGCTTGGAGTCACCTGGGACAGTGGAAGGTGTCCCTGCTCATGGCAGGGGGTGGAACAAAATGATCTTTATGGTCCCTTCCAACCCAAACCATGCCAGGATTTTGAGATCATCAGAAATTTCACCACCAGTGAGTTTCTCATCCCTAGGGAAATGCAACCATTACCTTCTCTCTCATCTACAAATTAGTTTTTGTGGCCGAAAAAACAACAAAAAAATGTGGTTTATGTCCTTCTCCTGTAAGAAAACACTGTGAACACCAATGCTGCAATTTTGGTACAGTGGAAACACAGATTTAGCCTCAAAGTAATGCCCCAGTGTTCTGAGGGATGTTTGTTGGAGAAACTCTGCCTGTTCAGTCCTAATGGGCCCTTCCAAGCCAGGATATTCAATGATTTTATATTCAGGATCCTAATTTGGAGTCCACCCTCAGCCACTAAACACAGCAGCAAGAGAAACAGAACCAGTGCACACAAATGGCTGCAAAATGGAAAAAAAAACAAAAACAAAAACAACCAAAACACATCAATAACGAGTTTAGTTTTGAAGTCTCTAAATTCCTGAATATTTGGCTTTCTGTTATCAACAGCAAAAATTAAGAAGTTGACAAGACTTTTCAGGCAGGAATTGAACAGAGTGAGAGGTGTGAGAGCACCACAAGTGACTGCAGAGTGCACATGAATTACCCACCATGGCACTGTCCATAATTAAACCTGCCCACATTTAATTGGCAGATTCACTTTCTTACTACTTTGGTTTTGGTTTTTGCTCCTGAAATTTAAGAAAATCGACATGGAAAACAAGCAGAGCCTTTAAGCCTCAACACACACCAGTGTGAGCATGTGGAAGGGAATAGTTTAAGATTTCCTCAACATCATATTTGGGACTTTTCAGCTCCTTCAACTACAAGTTCAAGTCCCTGAGGAGTCACTTAAGTTCTTCAGTCCCTTTAATGAGATCAGCTGGGTGAATGGGGGGTTTCTGAGTAGCCTTTAAATGTAAATGGCTTGAAAAGGAATGAAAAGAAAAGGTTTTATGGAGCATTTTAAGGTTTTCAGTTGGGCTTTTTAGTTGGTTGGGGTTTTGGTGGTTTGTTTTGTTTTGTTTTGTTTTTTTTTTTTTGCTGTTGTTTTGTTGAGGTTTCTTGGTTGGTTTTTTGGTGGGGGTGAAGAGGGCAGTTTTTTGGGATTTATTTAATTATTTGTTGTAATTTGACCCAAATCAGGCCACATTTTGGAACAGATTGGGAACTTCCAGCCCAGCACTGCTCACCTGCCAGCAAATTTCTGTGAGCAAATCACCAGGAACCCTTAGGGCAGGAATCCCCAGTTTGGGGGAAAAAAATAGTTTCTAAAGCAAATGAATTTGAGCAGCAGATCCAGCTCACCCCAGCAACTCCCTGCCTGCCCTCTCTGCCCTCTTGATTTTGTCCTTGACTCTTCTGAACCCATCTCAGCCTCCTCTGAGGTTCCTGGGAGCCTTTTCAACACCTTCCCCTGAGCTGGAGCAGAGTTTGACACTCCCAGCACCTCTGGGCATCCCCACAAGGGCCTGGCTTTGCTTTGCTGCCCCTCTGCTCACAGGATAAAATCCCTTAACTCAGTATAACTCACACCACTCACTCCAGGAACCAACTGGAGCTGGGCAAGGGTGGTCCTTTCCCTTCCCCCCCAGACCCCTGCAAAGGAATAACTCCTGGAAGATTTTCTCCATTTTGCCTTCCCAGCTGCTCCAAGCAGAGTTTTTCTGTTCTATTTTAGCTGGTGAGCCCAGGGATGGGGGGAGGGAAGAACAGCAGAAGAACAAACATAAGATTAAAATAAAATAAAATAAAAGGCCATATAGGGACCCTGCAGAAAAACAAATGCCACAACCCAATTCCCACCTTGGCCCAAACACCATGAGCTCCCCATTTCACCTGGGGAGATCAAACTGTGGCTGATAAATTTACAGCACCTTTGTCTGACCCATTTACAGGAAATGGGGAAAGTAGAAGAAAAATTATTCAGTGCAGGCCTCCTGAAAACTGGGAGGGACTTTTGTGGTAGGAGCAGCAGGGCAGGACAGCTCTGAGTTAGAGAAATCCACCATAAAAATCAAATTTATCAAATCAAATTTATTTCATAGCCCTTCTGACCATGCTGGTGCCCACAGCAAGCCCAGCACCTGTAAGGGACACAGGACCTGAAGGGAAAATACACCTTGAACTGGGATTTGGGGCTTGGGTTGCTGATCAAGGGGAGCACTGCAGGTTTACACAGGCTGTTCCACCCAGCTGGGGTGAATTTGTGCTGTAGGGATTCCCAGAGACCTCCAAAGGACACTGGGGAGGATAGAATTTGTTAATAAGAGGGTTCTTCCCCCAAAGATGCTGGTGAATTTTACAGTGCAGAGCAAAGAGAAGCTGTGGCCACACCAGGGGCAGCCTGCAGGGGGGTGGCAGAGGCAGAAATCCAACCTGAATGCAAACCCAACCTTCCTGAGCCCAAACCCTCCTTTCCTGAACCCAAATCTTGAACCTGTGCCTTCCCAAACCTGAGCCCTGCCTCCCTAAGCCAGCCCAGAGCAAACCACACCCTGAGCAGGAACTAGAAGGTGCTAAATAACCCCAACACCAGCCCCAGCACATCCCTCAGCACGGGGCACACATCAAACCCAGCTGGCTGGGCTGTTTGCTCAGCAGCACAAAGCACTGGGACCAGAAGCACAGACCCCTCTGCCCTTCAGCAGTCTTTGCCCAGAGCCAGCAGTGATTAGACACCAGGCTCAGCTTGTTTCTCTAATGGGTTTTTGTTCCAAGCACCCAGAACTTCCCCAGCCCCAGGTCAGGCTAACATAAAAGCACAAAGCATCCAGAGGCTCCTTTGCTTTCAAACCTCTGCATTCTGGCAGCAGCACTAACTCTTGGTGGAATTACTCCTTTTCCTCTAATAATCCACTTTAAAAATATAGAGGGAACTTGTCTGGCTAAGCTGCAAGAGCACAGCTACAGGGAGCAGTGGCAGGTTTCTATTTATAGGCCTTGCAGGTGTGTGTTTGCTCCCAAATTCCTGCAGTGTGTCTATAAATTGTGTTTATTTCCCACCATCAGCTGCTGGACAATCCAGGTGAACTTGGTTAGGGTTAAATATCAGGAATTCTTTCTTCCCCAGAGGTTTTTTCCCCCAAATAAATCCCCCTAGCCCAGTCTGGCTGTTCCAGATGCAAAACTTCAGGGGCAGCAGAATCCCTTTGTTGAGGGAAATATCCTGAGACTTTTGTCCTGGCCCAGCACATGAGGCACAACTGACAGGCCAAGGGATCAAAGTCTCCCCTTTATCACCATGCACTTGGCAGAAATGTAAACTTCCCCATATATGGCCCAGAAATGTGTTTGAACTTGCTCAGAGAGAGCCCAAAGGAGTCTCAAGGAGTGAAAATTCTCTGACCTTTCCTGAATGAGAAAGGCAGCCCAGGTATATTTGGCTGGGGAAGAGAAATTTTTCTTCCATTTTGCTGTTTTGAAGTTTTCAGGGAAGAACTGTGTTAAGATTGGTGTATTTGGTACCTTTTGGTGACAACAGAGAGGCAAAAATAAAAGTATCAAAGGATATTTTTTCATATAAACATAGTTGGTTTGGTGGTGAAATGATTACAGAAATAATCAACTGGTGTGCAATTCCACAGAAAATTCACCTCCCATCCCATCCCAGCTGCAATGAGTGAGTGAGGGAAGAGCAGAGAAGCAGGCAAGAAAGAAATGAAGAATAACCTTATCAGGAGGAATAATTAACAGCAAGACAGAGAACCAGCAGTGCTGAGTGTTCCCAAGTGGAGATCACCAAGAGCTCAAAGGCTCTGGAGAGTGAAATCCTGGTCTCACCCAGCTCTGCAATTCCTGCAGCACTTGAAGAGGAGAAATACTCCAAAAGTTTAATTTAAAAATTACCTTGTGCCATTAAAAAAAAAATAAATTGTGTTCTGTTGAAAGAAAATGTCAATTTTTTGAAACTATTCAATGAAATATTTTGAATATTCCTCTCTTCCCTATTTCTGCTGCCATCCTTGGTGGGACACTGCAGGACAGAAGTGCTGGGGGAGCTGGAAGTGTTGAGTGGGTGACAGTGACCATTGGGACAGGGGTCACCAGAGCTCCTGGGCTGGGCTTCAGCCCAAAAACCCAGCCCAATCCAGAGGATCCCATCCAAAACCCGAGTGTGTGTCCCAGGCTGAGCCTGAAGACAAAGTGAGGGGTTGCCAGTGGCTGTAAAAGCTCAGAGCCAACAACAACACTTTAGGTGTGTGCTTAGATTTCATACCTGCAGAGAAGTGGGTTTTGTTTGGCAGCAGCAAGAGCCTTTAATATCCTCCTGCTGCAGGTCTGGGGCAGGCACAGTCAGACACAAACACCCAGCACCACTCCCAGCTGGGAATGAGAGGAAACTGAGGAATCCTACAGACGTGGCTGATAGCATCACAGGGGTGGAACTGGGGGCAAGTTTAGGATGAATTCAAGCAGACTCCTGCAAAAACACCTTTTTTTTCCTCTGAATAGAGGGACTTTCAAAGCAAAGCCATCAGTAAATAGAAGCACCTACCCGAAATCTGCCAGCAGCCAGCCTGATCCAGTGCTGCCCACGTTCTAGGTGGAATCTTGTGTGGATGGCTCTGCTGAGAAGCCTGGGCTGCTCCTCAGAACTCAGATCCACAGCCCCCAGGGAAAGCCAATAGCAGAGCTTTTCCTTTCCTAAGGGACTGATGAAATGGCTTTACCTGAGCAGCTTCAAAGAGGAGGAATTTGAGATGTGGGTTTTGTCTGTAAAAAAAAGGCAAGACAGCAGCCAGAGCCAGAAAGGGGAAGGAAAGAGGGGAAGAACCAAGAAGGAAGTGCCAGTTCTTTGACACCTTTGTGATGGAGTTTGATTTGTAAAGCAGAACAGAGCCCCTTCCCTTTCCCTGGCCTGCCCTCTCTAATCTGATTTTAGGAGAACTCTCTGAAATGAATCATCCCTGCCTGCCCCAGCAGTTCTGTCTCACAGGGGTTCTGAGGTCACCTCTGCCCTGCCCTCTCCATGCACCCCCTGCTGCAGCACCCACAGGAGCTGCTGGGACCCCAAACCTTGGCCAAACCTGGCCTGGGGGTGCCCAAAATGCCACCACGAGGGGGAACACCCAGTGCCACTCAGAAATTATTCCAGAGCAGGCTGAGCTCCCCTCCAGTGGGGGTGGAAATGCCTCAGGTTTGGCATTCCCTGCTCCTTGCAGTTTGCCAGCAAATTTATCTGTGGTGCTGAGCCTGCTTTCTCCCCTTGATCCCCCAAAACACTCAGGGTTTTGTTTTTATGAGCAGCCACAGCTCCTGCTCTCTGTGCTGAGGCTGGAGGAGCAGGAGGGAGGGATGCTCAGCTCAGCATCCCCGGGGCAGAGCCCAGGGAGGGACATCCCTGAGGAGTGCTCAGACTGGGGACCCACAGCTGGAAATTCATCCAGTTCCTGTGTTTCCCTGTGTCTGAAATCCCAAACCTCTCCTTTTTCCTTGGATCCTGTCCATGCTCTCCAGGACACTGCAGAGCAGGAGTCACTCAGTGCCCAGGACACCCCGCCCTTGCTGAGCATCATTTGCACCTTCCAGAATCCAAGGGGAATGATTTATGGGCACCTCAGGGGAAAAATAAATCTCTCAAAGCAAGCCAAATCTATTTTTGATACGTGGAAGTCTGTGAGACCCAGCTACAAGTGAGAGAGGAGCCGTGGCTGTGCCAGGTCACACAGGATGAGGAGACCCCAGGGGTGCACAGGGGGTTCAGAACAACACCTGGAGCAGATCCCAGCTGTCCCAAATCCCAGAGCCTTCATTTCCTTGGTGCCCCCTGAACATGATGGATTTTAGGGGGCACTGCCCCTCCCAGGTGCCAGTCTGAGGCTCCTGAGGAGGTGAGGGAAGCAGGAGACATTTCCACACCCAAAGGACCAGGAAAGGGTTCCAGAGCTGAACTGACAAGTCCCTGCATGGATGCAGGGGTAACAACTCCATGGACAGCACAGTGCAAGGGGTTGGAACAAAATCATCTCTAAGGTCCCTTCCTACCCGAACCAGATCCTATAACCCAAATTTTTCCAACACTGATTAATTAAATAACAAATGAACAAATTAAATAAGCCACTCATATTATATTTGAACGGTGTCCTGAGCTGAAATTAAAGAAACGTTAAAATAATTAAATAAGCCAATTATATTTGTCCTTTATATTGAAGCATCACTGAATAAAGGCTGCAGGCTGATCTCCACTGCCATGAGATGTTCTCTGTGCTGATATTTGATCACTTCTCCTCACTTTTAGTTTGCTCAGCTCCCTGCACAGAGGGAGGAGTGAGATTGAGTGCTCAGGGCACAGACACTGTCGAGCTCCCAGAGCCACAGACCTGTGTGTGACCACAGCCAAGTTCCTTCTCTCTCCACCACTGTTCCTTTTTTCACCTCTCTCTCCTTAGGTTAAGCTCATGGCAGGATTTGTGACCTCCTGGTTTGACAGATCTCACCCATCTAAGGTCTTTTCAAAGCACTGCTTATTTCCCTGAGCATCTCCACAGCACCTGCCTGTCAGGGCAGTGATTTCAGCTGGCACAAACCCCAAAATACACATTTTTAATTAATTTAATTAAGAAATCTCCTCCAAATAATTATTTCCCTTCATTGCTGTGTCATCACTAGAAAAGCAACACAGTAAACTGATTTAAAATATCGATTACAAAAACAAACCAGAAGTGTGCAGCAACCCCAGGAAGAAAAATATTCCTCCGTGCCAAAATTTAAATTAAAGAAAAAAAAGTGTTTGCCCTGGTAAGGGTGCAATTTTCCCTCTGAACTTTGTAAAACTTCATCCCCAAATGGGTTGACTTCTACATTATCTGACATTTCCTCATTAGCTTCTTTCCTTTCTCCCTTTTCCCTGCAAAAAGGCCCTTGAGTCTAACGATGTCAGAAGTCTCTGAAATTTGACAGATCTTACATTTCCAGCTCATTTTCTAATGAGTTTGTACATCAGGACTGATTAGTGTAATAAAGAATTCATGAAGCAAATAAATGTAACACGAAGACACCTTGAAGAGAGGAAAGAAAGAGCAAGTCAAACACGGTGAGGAAAGGTCTGGCCTCTTTAACCTTCATTTAATCGTTCTGACAAAGACACTTCATCAAAGAGCCTTGGCAGGTATTTGGGCTTTGTGCACAGGAAAACAGGGCTTTGAACTTCTCCTGCCCTGCATCAGAACCCATCATTAGCCTCATTTCATCCAGGCAGGGCTCTGCTGAGCATCCCCGGGCTGGGGAGGGGCAGAGGAGCCCCGACCCCTCCTCACCCTGCACTTCCCAGCAGAGCCTTGGGCTCCTCCTCTGTGTTTGGGAATCCACGGGAAAACTTCCTCCCTTTTCCTGGGGCAGCCCCTTCCCCTCCTAAATCCCCTGGGAAATTGGGGTGCTCTCACTGGGGGAGAGCTCCAGGCTGCCAGCAGAGGTTTTTCCACCTCTTCCCCACGTGAAAATAAATTTTAAGAAGAGAAGTAGAGCGTTTTCATTCCTGGGATCCCATTCCTGGGTTCACCCATGTTTTGTTTGCACTGTGTTCACTCTGTCACCTTTTCCTCATCTTCCCACAGAGCTTCACCCCCAGAGCCAAATCAGTTTTGTCCTCCTTCTGCACACAAAGTTTTTTCAGGGGAGAACTGGCAAAGCACAACCAGCCAGATGTGCAGATCCTATGGGAAGGAAATGCCAGCATGGTGTAGTTTTATTTATTTTTATCTACAGCATTAAAAATAGGCTTTGTTTAAAATAGGAGCAGACTTAATATCTTCACTGAGGAAACTATACATTTGAGATGTTTTTGTGGAAAACGTGCCAGAGGGCTTCTGACCAGCTTTAGCTTGGGATCTTTCCCACTCTGGACATGACTTTTGGCATCAGAGGCCTCAGGCAGAGCAGGAATTGCACATTCTCTGATGACAGAAAGCACAGCAACGATGAATATTAATGGAGAATAATTGTATTACACATGTCCAGCTGAATGAACACGAGGAGAATTTCAGTGCTCAGATCTGTTTCACCACTGGGCAGGGAGCAGAGCAGAGCAATCCTGCATTTCCCTCAGGAATGCCTCAGTGTGCTCTGCCCAGTTGTAATCCTGTTCTCCCCATGTCCTTCCCCAAATGGAACATTGTCAGGGCTCCTCAGGAAGCTGCAAGAAGATTCTTTTGAATAGGGACAGTATGGAAAATAGTTCAAAAGAGTCCTTGTCCCACACAGGCCAGATCTGCATGGGAAGTTACTTTTTTGTTCTTCAGAAGAAAGCAAAAACCCACAAGGAGGCAAAAAAAAAAAAAAAAAAAAAAAGGGAGAAAAAGAAAGGAACCAAAGAAACCTCAAAGAGTTCAAATAGTGTTTCATCAGCAGCTCAGGCCTCGAGAGCAAGGCCCCCTTTGTCATCTTTGGGTGAGTGACTTCTCCCCTCCACTGGATGTGCAGGGAGCATCTGATGGGTGGGTACAGCCAGACCCTTGTCCCTGAGCCACTCCGGGGGTCCCTGAGCCACTCTGAGGGTCCCTGAGCCACTCTGGGGGTCCCTGAGCCACTCTGGGGGTTCCTGGGCCACTCCGGGGGTCCCTGAGCCACTCTGGGGGTCCCTGGGCTACTCTGAGGGTCCCTGAGCCACTCTGGGGGTCCCTGGGCCACTCTGGGGGTCCCTGAGCCACTCTGAGGGTCCCTGGGCCACTCTGAGAATCCCCTGCCCTTGGCCCAGCCCCTTCCTGCCCCCCTGAGCTGTGGGTGCAGCAGGATTGATGCCCAGAGCCCCTTTTGACCGAGCATCCTCTGCTTCTGCAATGATTAAACTCTTCTATTCAAGTGTTCCAGGGGAAAAGTCTCACTAAATAGTAAAAAAATCTAAATTGCGTTGTCCTTGGAATTATAAAACTTTTATCATTTCTGAGGTTTGTTCTGCTAATGTTTTAAACTGATGTTTATCTTTATCTCACAAAAACTGCAGCATGGAAACTCTCCCCCCTCTGCTCCACTTCTTTTTTTCTGTGCCCTTTTGACCCCTTTTGTCCCAGCTACCTTTTTCCCCTTATTCTCCTTTTGCATCTGATCTCACCCTGCATCCTCTTTATTCTTATCTCCCATCGCTCCAGCTCTTCTCCCTCCCAGTTCTGCAAACCCCAAAGCCCCTCCTCTGCCTCCATGCACCTCTTCACTGAACACCACAGCAGAAAATCCCTTTTTCCTTCGTGCTGCAGCTGCTCTTTGCAAGATTTCCAGGCACAGAAAACCCGGAGAGGCAAACACCTCCTGCAGGTCCATGCAGGCACAGGGGATGCACTGCAGAGTGTTGGCATCATGGAGCACTTTAATCACCTTTTTTCCCCTTTCTCACCCATTTTTAAGGAATTTGCCTGAGCAGCATTGCTATGGCACAAAGTCACAACCAAGATTTTTTTTTTCCCAGAAATTGGAAAGCTCTACAAAAAACAAGAAGATGGTCAGAAACCTAAACTGGGAACGGGATACTGGGAGAGAAGCTGAGTCCAGACGTTTTGGCACAAGAAATGGTTTGTAACAGAGATGATAAAAACAAGATACAATATAATTAGCACAGCCTTGGCAAAGCTCCAGCGTGCTGAGCTAAATAAATGATTCTGTATTTGTTTTAAAGCATCCAGAGCTATTTATACTGCCAGCCCAGCGCCTGAGGGATCGCTCTTTCCTGGAGTGAGGAGTTTTCTCCTCACCACTCTGCTGCAATATTGGCCCTCTGCTTCTCACTCAGCCTTGAATCCTGCTCCTTCCCTGCTTCTGCACCTCTCACTTGTGCAGAATCACAGAAATCCTCCCCAGAAATGCCCAGGTGAGCCAGAATCTCCTGTCCCAGCTCCCACAGGTAGAGGCTTCCAGCAAGGGCTTTGCTGGAAAAAGACACTTCCCAGTGCTCTTTGTGACCCAAACTGGCCAGCAAAAAAAGAAAAACATTAAAGCTTTTTCCATCTTTTCCCCTCCCCACCTTTCCAGTAGCCAAGTGGAAAAGGGAAACTCCGCAGCGTTCATTGAAACAAAAGTTTCCAGAAGTTTTCCTGAAGAGTGTCCAACTCCTCGCCCTCCTCAAAGACAGAAAAACTTCTTTTCAAGACCTTATTTTTTAACCTTCAAAACTGCTCAGGTTTTTTTGAGGAAAAATCTTTAGGGGTTGATTGCAATCTCCCCCTGGATCTCCATCAGCCAGCCTGGCCCCAGGCTGTTCGTGCCCCTCTCTGGGCTCTGGCAGCTCCTGCAGGTCCCCAGCTGTGTGACCCCAACCCAGGAAAGCTTCCAGGTAATTCCACCACCTCACCACTTCTGTTAACACACTTCTTGATTCAGACTGACCACATGAAACAGCCTCACCACAGCAGCAGAAACTTTCCTTATCGCCCAGGAGAGGGGCTGGGGACACCTTTTTCCCACGGAGGGGACAATTGGTGTGAAAGTGTCACTTCTGTGAGGCAGAGCTGGCTGTGGAATCACCCCAAAGCTGTCAGGGGCAAAACCCACAAGGACTGGAGCCTCCTCATCCTCACAGGCTGGCTGTGACCTCCTCATGGTCACCAATCCCATTTAAACCCCAGCAGGAGCCAGGCTGCCAGGTGGAGTTAAATCCAGGGTTTGGAGCAGCCATGGGTGAAACAAAGCCAGGGTTTTTCCTAAAATGTGCTGCAGTGAGGTGGAAAACAGAAATACCTGCACTGCCCTCTGCTTTAATTAGCTCTGATTTCAGCAGGGGCAAAAGGACACTTGTACCTTCTAAAATGAAAAATATTTGTGAAAACTGATCCAAACTTGAGGTGCAAGGTACCAGTGGCCTCACCAAGGGTCAAGGGGCTGTGCTGGGGCTCTCTGGGTGAGCTCCTCTCAGCAGCACTTCCCCAGATGAATTTTCCTGTCTGGTGGCTCCAACCTCAGCTCTGGAATTCTCAGCCATGGGCTGGGAGCCTTGCAGAATTCTGGAGCAGGGAAATGTTGTAGTGTGGAAGAACACTCCTGGCACACCCAGCGAGGTGAGCTTTGCCTTGCTGGTGTTTATGGGATGTGGGAGCTGCTCCTCCAACCCCTTTTTCCTCAATTCCTACTTTTTTTTCTTTTTTTCTAATAAAGGTGTTGTCGCACCTTTACCCCATTGACTCCAATTTTGCTGTAGGTAAGTGCTTCAAGGTGGCATTTCTGTCACCTTTCCACTTTCTCCTCATTAAACTAAGCAGATTAAGCTTCTGGGATAACAAGGAAACTGTTTACTTTGAGGTTTATAGCTGCATTTTTTCATTAGAAATTATTCATGAAGGTGCCCAAACACATTTTGTCTCGTTCTTCTTTTAAAATCCCATTTCACAATGAAATCCAAGGGAGAATCACAAACCAAAATGTATTTTAATCCTTTTTTTTTTTTTTAATGTTATAATGAAATTAAATTTGGAGATACTACAGTAGGGCCTTCCCCACTGCTCCCAGCTCAGAGAGGGAAGGAATTAACTGACTTTAAAATGAAACAGGTTTCTCCTCTGTCTGACTGAAAGTTACAGGATGTTGGTAGTGAACCAATTAAAACACATCTTAAAACGATAAATACAAACCAAATGTACATTATCAGCATGTTCAGCCTTTTGTTTCTTGGTTCTATTTTGTATCAGCTTATTGCAATCAGATGTGTGGGGAAGGAGGGGGAAAATCAAATCATTTTAGGAAATAATAAATAAAGAATTCAGCGGAGGAAACAAAGGAGGGCTGCGTTTGTTCAAACATAAAATAAACCACGTTTCAGGGAGAACACTAAGGGAGAAGCCACAACATTCACGGATCAGTGGAGCTCAGGAACATCCAGAAAATGTAAAAAATATTTAAAAGTCTGTCTGAGCTGAAGATGGGGCTGAGGCTGGGCAGGATCAGGATGCTCCCATTTTGCTTCTTCCCAAAACATCGATTTCCTCTGACAGCTCCTGTCCATCTCTGCTGTTTTGTCACCTGAAAAACCTGTGGCCCACACAGTGTCCCTGCTCCAGCCAGGATTCAGCCTCTACTGCATCAATCCTGGAACCACTGAGGGTGGAAAATCCATCCAAGGCCATCCTGTGCCCAGTCCCCACCTTGTCCCCAGCTCAGGGCACCGAGTGCCCCCTCCAGCCCTTCCCTGGGGACTCCCTGTCCAATTCCTGACAGCTCTTTCCGTGAAGAAATTCCTCCTGAATTTATTCTCTCTTTTATTTTCACTCACAAACAGTTACAGATTAATTCTGGGTGAAAATTGCCACTTCTCTCAAGCAGCAGACTTTTCTGCAGTTGCAATGAGTGGAATTAAGTCTCTGTGTAGAAATATCTATAAAAATACACCCACTACAGACATTCACTCTTTTCACATTAAAATAAATGTCAACTTTAAAAGTGAAAATATTTCACATTTTACAAGCCCCAGCAAAACTGATTTTTTTTTCTCCCCTTACATTTTCCCCCCACCAGCTTTTGCTTTCCCAAGACAGGATTTTTTTCCTCTTTTGATTTGTCCCCAACCCCACACATCGAGTGGATTCTTCTTAAGGAAAGACTGCAGCAAGTTTGCACAATTTTGCCATTCTTTGGGGCTGCAGGTAAGTAGCTGTGCTTAGGGGAAGGAAGTATTGAAAATCTCCTTTGCTATTCCTCATTTCACGCTTTATAACGTGATACTTACAAATACTCTGGTAGCAGATTAAGCTCCAGAGAAATGAAAACATTTCAGAGAGAGCACAAAGCCTGCAAGTGTCCAAATGAGGGAGCAGAAACTCGGCTCTGAGCTGCAGGAGGGGGTTTATGGGATGTAGTGCCATGTGCCATACAATACAAGATAAACATCTGTTGTTATTTCAGCAAACCTAAATCAGATGTTCAGCTTTTTCTTCAGGGGGAGAGTGGCACAAAGAGAGATTTTATGATTTTTTTTTATTTTTTTTTCCCTTTCTCTTCACCAAGGTGGTTGTTCCTGTGCCAGGAAGAGCAGGAGAAGATTCTGGAGGGGACTTAAACACCCTCAAATAATCCAGTGGTGATAAGGGGACCTTTTGTCACCTCCATTGTGCCAGAGACCTTCAACCTTGGATCTCTGCCCGGGAAGATATTTATTAATGAGGCCAATAGTGCCAGGGAGGAGTTGTTCCATCCACACACTGAGGAGCAAACACAGAACTGGGTGAATCAAAGTTCTCAGGCTGAGAACGTTGGGATTGTTCATCCTGGAGGAGGGGAGGTTGTGTGGAGAGCTCACAGCACCTTCCAGGACCTGGAGGGGAACTGGAGAGGGGCTCAGCATCAGGAACTGGGGAGAGGACAAGGGGGAATGGGCTCAGAGTGAAAGAAGGGAAGTCTAGGTGGGATATTGGGAAGGAATTCTTCCCTGGGAGGGTGGTGGGACCCTGGCACAGGGTGCCCAGAGCAGCTGTGGCTGCCCCTGGATCCCTGGAAGTGTCCAAGGCCAGGCTGGACAGGGCTGGGAGTAAACTGGGATAGTGGAAAGTGTCCCTGCCATGGCAGGGGAGTTTCAATGAGCTGAGCTTTAACATCCCTTCCAGCCCAATCCAGCCTGGGATTCCATGATTCCATGAAATTTTCATAAAATGTGCTGCAATGAGAAGATCTTCATAAAATGAAGAAGATTTTCATAAAATGTGCTGCAATGGGGATATCTTCACAGTTCCTGATGGGCTTTGGATTAAACCTTCCAAAAATCCAAGAGCTGCTCTGGGACTCTGAGTGGACAAAGGGAAATACTCTGACCCCTGTGGTCACCTCACGAATTTCCTGCTCAAGGAGCAGCTCTGCTTTGCTCCCAGCCTGTTCCCATCCTGATTCCCCATCAGGAATCATCCTCCCACTTCCAGGTGGGATCTGCCCAGTTCCTGAACTGGCTGGCACCAGGCTGTGCCCTGGGCAGGGGTTCTGGCAGAGCTTTTGGGGTTCAGTGCTGGCCTGTGCTCCATCCCAGAGGGGAACACCCGAGGTGTGGCACCTCCTGCAGCCCTGGAGGGGACAGTGCCACTGTCCCAGGGCCACCTGAAGGGCTCCAGGAGCCTAAGGGAGGTCTCACACTAAATTCAAAACTCTCTTTTGCTGATTTTGCTGCAGTGGTTCCCTGTCAGCACCACCCTTGGATGGAAGAGCACCAAACAAGCCAGGTTTAAATGTGATATTCCTCATTTTAAACTGCCCAGGATCGGTCTGAATCGTTTGACAGCTCATCCCCTTCCCTCATTGCACTCAGAGGCACAGCCCAGTTCATGTTCCAGGCTGGTTAAAAGGACCTGGACACCCCAGGCAGCAGCAGCTGGAGCTCAGCCCCAGCCCTGGGCTAAAGCTGCCAGGGGTGTGCTGGCCACAGCAGGGGCTGGAAACGGGGGGGGTTGAGGTTCCAGGGGTTCTCCCCTCACAGCAATTCTTGGCAAATAAAGCACAGACCCAACACAGAACTCAGAATTTCGTGCCCCACTCCAGATGTGTCTCTGTTCAGCTTTTAATTCGGAAATTTTGGGGCACACAGCAGTTTAACAATGCACTTCTAATGACCTAACATGCATAGATATATATATACACCTTTTGTTTCATTTTTATTTACCTTAGCAGCACACCCAGACCTGCTGCAGGTTTTTACATTATATTTTAATTAGTGTTTTTATAGATGAAAGACAAAGACAGCTCTCAGCACAAGCACACACTTCTACTGTGCTGCATTTCCCAAGGCACACACTTTAATACCCAGAACACCAAGACTCTCTCCATCAAAATTAATATTCCCTTGCTGGGTTTGGGTCCATCTGGTAGCTGGGTTTGGGAGCTGTGTGAGGAGGGAACAATGTTTGTTGTTCTTGTCGAAGTAGTTAATGTTTTATAAACTCATGAAACTCCACAGAATTAGGATCATTGGGAAAGGAACCCAGGGCAAGCAGATGTGCCCCTCAATTAATTCATTTTAGGTAGGGTGGGGTGGTTTGTTTTTTTTTTTTTGTTTGTTTGTTTTGTTGTTGTTGTTGTTTTCTTTCTTTTTAATAGTCTTGTATTCAACAGGGGAAATGTGAGGGAAGAGACCAGGACATTTCCCAAAATGTGCAGGGGGTCCAGCCCTCCTCAGCATTCTGTGTTGCTTATTCTCCTCCACCTGGGAATTTTCCTATGGATTTTGGGGATGGAAACCTTTGCATCACCAGAGGGACCATCCCTGACTCTGAGTGAGGGTGACAAAGGTGCCACATCCCAAACCCTGGGGCTGAAGGTGTTCAGAACCATTCTGGGGGTGCAGTGCCTGGAAAAAGCTGCTGGGGACAGGGGGGATTCAACATGGAAACAACCAAGGCAAAACCCCCATATCCACCCAAAATATCCCATTAATGCCTCACTGCCCAGCAGCCCAGAGAGGTCTTTGCTTCCCCATCCATCCACAGCATCACCCCACACCCCATTTGGGCTGGGAAAGCCTGGGAGAAGGATGGAGAAGGAAGGAGAAGGAAGGAGAAGGAAGAGAAGGAAGAGAAGGAAGGAGAAGGAAGGAGAAGGATGAGGAAATAGCAGGAAGGAGCAGGAAGGAGAATGAAGGAGAAGAAAGGTGTAGGAAGGAGAGAGAAGGAGAAGGAAGGAGAAGGAAGGAGAAGGAAGGAGTGGGAAGGGTAAGGAAGGAGTAGGAAGAGAAGGAAGGAGGAGGAAAGAAAAGGAAGGAGAAAGAGGGAAAAGGAAGGAGAAGGAAGGAGTAGGAAGAAGAAAGGAGAATGAAGGAGAAGGAAGGGGAAGGAAGGGGAAGGAAAGAGAAGGAAGGAGAACGAAGAAGAAAGAAGGAAAAAGAAGGAGAAGGAAGGAGAAGGAAGGAAAAGGAAGGAAAAGGAAGGAGAAGGAAGAAGAAAGAAAGAGAAAAAAGGAGAAGGAAGGAGAAGGAAGGAGAAGGAAAAAGAAGGAAGGAGAAGGAAGGAGAAGGAAGAAGAAGGAAGGAAAAGGAAGGAGAAGGAAGAAGAAAGAAAGAGAAGGAAGGAGAAGGAAAAAGAAGGAAGGAGAAGGAAAAAGAAGGAAGGAGAAGGAAGGAAAAGGAAGGAAGGAGAAGGAAGAGAAGGAAGGAGAAGGAAGGAAAAGGAAGGAAGGAGAAGGAAGAGAAGGAGGAGAAGGAAGGAGAAGGAAGGAAAAGGAAGGAGAAGAAACACAGACACCTCTCAAAAGCAAACTGTGGTTGGTGCTTCCTCCAGGCTCCGAGTCTCCATCCTTTAATTCCGTGCAACATTTATGGAACATTCCTTCCCTCCTCCTCTGGAGCAAGTGCAAATAAGAGTTTGGCACCGAGGAACTGCCCACAAGGAAGGAGCTGCTCGCAGCAATTGCACCAGAACTTGAGCTAAACCATAACATCACACGTCTGAATAATGCCGTGAAAAATATATAAAACCTGCTATGGCATTAAAAGTTTAAACCCTATAAATCTTCAGCGTGCTATTTACTGGGCTGAGAGGGTGACAGAAACAACATTCTGAAGTGGAATAGGAGAAGAAAATAAAATGGAGAGTGGGGAGCAGGGGAAGCCCCCAGGACGTGGCCAAAACCACTGGAACAGGCAGGGCTGAGGCTGGCAGAGTGACCCTGAGCTCTGTGCACACACCCCCCACAGCAAACTGCTTCATTAATGCTCTGGAAAAAGGGATTTATTGAAATAGATAGGAATTTAGGAGGGGGAAAAAAGTCAGGTCAGGATTAGCAGGGAAGGAAACAAGGAGCAAGTAAAATTCCCTTCTCGGAAGGTGCCACTGAGAGCCCTCATTCATTTCATCCTGATGATCCCCTGGCTGGGAGGGGATGATTCTACAGAAAACAGGGATTAAATATGCCAGCTACAAGGTTTGCCCCAGCATTTGCCAAATTTCAATACAAACTGGAAGTTCAAGTTGAAATGAGCCCCCACATTCTGTCAGTTTTCAAGCTGGAGCTTTGCTGCAGCATCAGTCTTGTCTGAGCTGCTTCCCACAGACACAAGCCCTGAGTTGTGGCTCTCAGATCTGTGTTGCAATGCAAAAAATAGAATTTTTCAGTAGCTACTGTGAGAAAGATTGAAACAACCCACTGCAAATTCTGCAACCTGTCAGCCCAAACCGTGGGGAAGTTATCTGGGGGTTCCAGCTGGAGCCTATCCTTCATTCAAACCAACTTTCTTTCACTTATAATTGAGAACAAATTCCATTTTCATCTGTGACTGAACTTTTTGAGCCTTTGTAGCTTCAAGTCAGCTCATTAACATTACTTAGACATCGGTTTTATAGTTGAATTATACCATGTTTATACTGTGGAATTCCATTACTTAATTGCTTCACTACTGGAAATTTCAGTGGGGTTCTCATTTTTCGCATAAATCTCGAGAATAAACATGTTTCTGTATTTCTCTCACTTAATTAAGTGCATGTTTCATAAAAAAAAAAAAAAAATAATAGCCAACATAGACAAATTAGGCAAAGAATCATTTGTTTAATCAAAGGGGAAACTCACGCCGCAAGTGAAGGGGGAAACTCCCAAAGCTTTGGTGAGTGCTGAGGGCTCAGACTCCTCCAGATTATCCAAAATTGTTCATCCTACAGCAAATATTTGCTGTGAATCACTGCCACAGTGCTCTTGCAGCAAAGGGAAAAATTGGGAAGCAGGTCCCTGTGGAATGACGAGGTTGGGCTGAACCCAGGGTGGCTCCAGGGATGGAGGGAAAGGAGCTGTGCCAGCCCCCCACTCCAAGAACAATTAAATCACAGAATCATTAAGGCTGGAAAAGGCCTCCAAGGTGGTAAATCTCTGACCAAACAGCAGCCTGCCCACCAAACCACAGCACACCAAACCATCCTGACATGGGAACCAGCAGCACTTCCTCTCCCCTCTCCCAGGAAATCTGCCCTGGCTTCACCTGGGTTTGGTTTTCCTGACTTTATCCAGGGAAGGTGCAGAGGATCCCTTTGGGTCACTGCAGTGCTGGATTTTAGGGGGGTTGTGGCTTTTTTAACAAAAATCCCTCAGCAGCACTTCCAGCTCCTTCCCTCTCCCAGTGTGGGAACACCAAAATCGTTCCTGCTCCTTCTTTGAAGGAGAGAAACAAGAAATGAAAACAAAAGATAAATGTCTGAGTTTAAAGTCCTTAGTAAGACAATTTTGTCTTTTCACAAATTTGTTTTCCCCTCTGTACAAGAGTTTGCACAGCTGAATAGGTTTGGAGTTTAGCAAGGGATAAAATAATGCCTCAAAATCAGTGATGGCTGGGATTAAAGTAATTAATTTTTACAGCTATTTTCTGTGATATGTGCTAAGGAAAAGAAGAATACACTTTGAAAAAAAAAGATGGATTTGTTGCCAACGAAGTGTGAAAGATCTCACTTTAGCCACTCATTCATTTTAATTCTACTTTCTATTATTATGGATATTTATTGTGTTTATGTAAAGGTACAGGGATAGAAGCTTGGCTCCTCCTGCA
>JAOTQP010000856.1:4420658-4437233 GCA_026413545.1 Cichladusa arquata
TAAACTGCTCAGAGCACTCTGAGGCTCTGCTGCTTCCTTTTCGCGCTTTGTGTCCTGCAGCGATTTCTCTCTAATGGCAGGGATAGAAGCTGGGCTCCTCCTGCAACTGCAAAACGACTCTCAGAGTTCATTTCCCTTATGAAGAGTTTTGCCTTTTACAGCTGGAAGCTGCCACCACCCCACCTGCCCCCTCCTGCAAAGCCAGTCAGACACTTGCTGTCTATCCCACGGTGCAAAATTCCAGCACTTGGGTCCCAACATCTCCTTTCAGCAGAAGATGCTCCTACAATAACTGTGGAGATAAAATTCATTCAGAAAAAAAAAAAAAAAAAAAAAACACCTCAGATTTTAGATATTCTCTCTGTTGCCCTTTAGAGATGGCTCATCTGTCCCCTCTTCCTTCTCCTTCCAGGAGTTTGTCCTGGGACACAGCTCTGTGTGGTTGAGACCCAAAATACTGAAATATCCTATTTGGGGCAACCTTTTGCTCAAATGTTTTAGGAATTATCACCTGGCAGCAGCAAAAATCCATGGGAGCATCAGAACTCAGTGTCAGCACCTCAGTTCTGGAGCACAGCCAGGGCTGTACTTCCCAAATGAAATCTGCCACATCTCACAGCCACATCCCTCCCATCCCACAGCAATCAGGGCATTTGCAGCCACCACTCCATCATATCTGAAGGCTGGGCTAAATAATAATCAATAATTTAACAATATTTTTAATATGACATTCTGATTTTCCTCCTGTTGAGACATCTGGGGTGTTATAAATGATGGCCCTGTGACACAAGGGGAAGGTTTGTCCACAGGAGTGACCTCTGGCAGAGCCATCTGTGCCACCTGCCCCTGGGAGCTGCAGGAAAACTCCACTGCAAAAGATGCAGTGAGGGAAATGTTTCCACTGGGCAGGTCCAGGCATAGAGAAAAATTAAAAGTATCATTTTTGAACCAAAAGAGAGTAAATTTATGTTATATATACAGAAAGAATTGTTGCCTGTAAGGGTGGTGGGACCTGGCACAGGTTGCTCAGAGAAGCTGTGGCTGCTCCTGGATCCCTAGAAGTGTCCAAGGATGGAGCTTGGAGCAAACTGGGATGGTAGAAACTGTCCCTGCCCTTGTCAAGGATTTGGAACCAGAAAATCTTTAAGGTCCCTTCCAACCCAAACCATTCTTGTTTCACTTTGATCTGAATGCCCCAACTCAGATTTCAAACAGCAGGTTTGGGGTTTAGATGTGTAGGTGCTTCCAAGCTTAGCTCACACATTCCCACTGATGTCTACAACACAAAACCTTCTCTTACATCCCAAGCCAAGTGGGATCCCACAGCTCAGGGAGTTCTCTGCAGCTGGAAGGGGGTTAGGGCAGGTCACCTAAAGGATGAAGGACATCACTTGGCTGCCCAGGAGTGGCTCTTCCCTGCAGAACCTGGAGCAGCCCCAACCCACCTGCACCCACAGGACAGCCCTGAAGGGAGCCTGGCACAGCAAGGGTTGGGTTTCCAGAGCTGGGCTCTCCTGCAGCTCAGGGGGGCTACACGGGGCTGGCGCCTTTGATTCTTCTGGCAAGGCCCAAAATCTTCCAGGTGTTGGCACAGAGAGGCCTTTTAATCTCATTTCACGTGCACAGCCCTCTCCCCTGGCAGCCCAGAGCCCCCTGGGCGTGAAGCCGCCGGTGGCTTTGGGAGCAAACCCAGCAGCATTTATTCCATTTTCTGCTGAACAAAAGTATTGAGGTCTCTTTGTCAGGGAAAAGCCAGGCTGGATTCCTTTATCCCCCTGCCCTTTGAGCTCACAATGCCACACTCTGTCTGCTGGGCTGAGGAGGGGAGCCTCCCTGGAGATCCCAACAGGATTCAGTCCTCTGGTAATGGACCCCTGGCCCTGAGTGGGACCAGCAGCCTCCTCCACGCTTCTCTTTGAACGAGGCTAGTCTGTCAGGGCTGGGGAGCAACTTAAAACCACGGGGAAAGGGAGAGCTTAGGTGGAGAAGAATGATTTCTTATCAGAGCTGCCAATAGAGGAGACCCAGGTGGTCGGGCTGGGGGGGATCCCAAAGCCTGGAATGAGCAGAGGAGGTTCAGGAACAAACAGGGGCTTTTAGCAGCTCAGCCCAGGCTCGGGAGGGGACAATCAACACCTCTGGCAGGGACAGGGCAGGGAGGCAGGAGCCTGGTGTCCTCCTGGGGGGTGGCAATGCTGAAATTTCCTCCTAGGAAACACGAGACCCACAGGTATGAGCATTCCAGAGGGGGCTGGGATCAGAAATTCTGTGAAATATTTCAAACACACCCACACGTGACAGAGGTGGGCAAGGGGAAGCCACAAGAACAAGCTTAGACACCGTGGTTAGCAGAGATCTCTAAAGCTGCTGGGGCTGATTTTGGGGTGCAGAGGGAGAACACAGAAGATTTAGCAGTGATTTGGGTGATTTTTCAGTTTTGGGCCCTGTCAGAGTTGGGTCACTCCCACCCTTCCATTCTGCTCCATTGCTCATCTCCAGTGAAACAGAATTCTCATTTCTCTCTCTTTTCTGGAAAGAATAAAAGCAGTTTGTGCAAGAAACAAGCCAAGTTGCAGGAATAAAGTTGTTCTCAGGCAAGGAAACTCAGCAACTGCTGTCACCAAACAACTGGGGCTTAAAAAACATTTAAAAACCTGTTTTAAAGCACTGTCTGTGCACAGGAAACATCCCAGACTTGGGTGAAGACATTGAGAGCCCTTCTAATACCTTGAAGTGTGTGGGGGGAAGCGTAATCTGTTTTGATAACTCCTGACATTAAACAGTAATAAATAATTAAATCTGTTTAACTGTTTCATTAACTAAAGATAGATGGGGAGAGCTCCACAGATAGAATATAGATCAAAAAGATTGAGGCTGGCTCTAAATTCCCCTGATGTTTTATGACACCATTTGTATTCTGTCACTCACTAGCTTTATGTATAGGCCAAGCTGTGAACTGAATACCCCATTCAGAAAGCCACTCACTCTGCATGTTATTGCAATTTAATATTTTCACACACAGACACATCATTATCTTGGAACCCGACACTGCAAGGAGAATTCAGTAATTTTTCAAGAGTGCTGGTTGTTGGGTTTTTTTTTGTTCTAATGCAAGCACTGAGGCACAAGGATCTAAAAGGCCACTCTGCCAATATTTAACCTCTGCATAGATACATCATCAGGTTGGTACTGGGCTGTTTTGGGGGTTTTTTCTCATTTTAAATATGCCATGTTGTTGAAAGAATTAAAAAGGAAAATTAGGAATCTGCCACTGTGAACAAGAATAAAACTCCTTGCAGAGTTATAACTAGAAATAGAGATATAAAATTTATATATTGATGTGGAAATCCTCCAGAGTGTCTCTTCAATTACCAAAACATTGCCTTGCAATGGGATCATCACACCTACCCTGGGATTCTGAGGGGGCAGAAGTACACATTGCTCTGGGATATTTGAAAAGAATCAGGCACAGAACTCTACAAATTGCAGATTTAAAAAAAAAATAATAATAAAGAGAAACAAACCAAACCAACAAGTCCATTTACAAATATTTAAAAGCCAAATCATACCAGAAGAACTTTAGAAGTAGAGACAAAGGCAGGGCTGATTTTTTTTTTTTTTTTTTTTTTTTCCTATGGAGATAACTCCATCTTACCCCAGCCCCTTGGTGGTTAATCATTAACCAGACCTACACAGGGGCTCAGACAGAAGGAAAAACTCTTTATAAGGAAACACCAGGGATGTCCCAAATATTCCAAGGCCTCCAGGACCTGCTCCAAAGTCCTTGGGAAGAGCACCAAGATCCACCAAGGCCCTCAGCAGGTTTGGGGCTGCCAGCAGTGAGATTTTGATGGTGAGCCCAGCCTTGGGGAAGGTTCCCTCAAGGCCCTGAAGAGCTGCACAGGGGGAAAGGCAAAATTCCATCCTGGAGTTCCCAGTTCCTGCTGTTCAGTTGGACACAAGCCTCAATTTGCCCTGTTGTCCCCTTGGGATTTTCACAGGGAGAGAAAAGAGGGCTCAAACCAAAGCAGGGCTCCAGGAATCTCCCAAATTTCACTTTCCCCCACCTCATTTACCAAAGCTCTGGATTCTGCACTAAATAACCAGAAATTCTCAGGCAGGGAGGGTGGGCAGGGCTGTTTCTCTGAGCTTTTTCTGCAGGTGTGGGATTGGGGCTGAGCCACTGACCCACCAGAACCTCAGCCCAGCCTGCAGGTCCTGATTCCTGACCTGAAAAACCAAATTCCCCAATATAACACAAATATGACACAAATATAACACAAATAGGACACAAATATAGCACAAATGTAACAAAAATGTAACACAAATATAACACAAATGTAACAGAAATATAACACAAATATAACAGAAATATAACAGAAATATAACACAAATATAACACAAATATAACACAAATAGGACACAAATATAACACAAATGTAACAGAAATATAACACAAATATAACAAAAATAACACAAATGTGACACAAATATAGCACAAGTATAGCACAAATATAACACAAATGTAACACAAATATAACACAAATATAACACAAACCCCCTGGATATCACAGCCACAGGAACACCAGGGAGGTGCTGAGTGGAATTAATTCTGCAGCAGGGCTTTCTCTGCTTAACGACTTCAGACTTATTTCCCAAACTGCTAAACCACGATATTTAATCATAATAATAAAAAAACCTGTTTGGTTACTGTCCATTTGGTAAAAATAGATTTATAGATGGGTGTTAGGCTCCTTCCCCTGATCTACTGCTGTTCCACAAATCAATATTTAGCTGGGAATCGACTCCAGGCAATGGGAGAAACCCTCTGGCTGTGGCTGGGGATGGTGTTGGTGACACCAACCTTGGGGACACCCAAAGCCACCTAAAAATGGCTTCTTTATCTGAAATGGGACTTAAGAAGCCAAGGGTGAGTTGAGAGGAAATGAGAAACACACTGGGAAACGTGGAACATCTGCATCATCCACCTGCAGCTGGGAGCAGCTGTGGAGCCCAGCAGGGATTCTCTGGGGATAGCTCAGGCTGGTGTCTCTGCTCCACAGGTGCACCCATTTTTTATATAAATAATCCTAAACCCCAAACAGTAAATTATTTCAGGAAGCACTAGAATCACCTAAAAGGTCTCAACTGCCCAAATATTGTATCAGTGTGGAAAACCAGTCTGGATGTTTGAGGGAGCATCAGTAGCTCCTCAGGCATTTCCTTGAGGAGTGAAGATAACTTGGATTTCCTGCAGGCTCACCTGAGAAAATCCCTCCCTAATAAACACTATCAGGAACAGAGGACAAAGGACCAAACTCTGTCCTGAACTTTCCCTGGATAAAGACTTGCCAGGAATTCTAGCAGGAAACGTTTAAGAACTCCCAAAGTAACCAAGATCTGGTTTTATTCTCCTATATGGGATACATGAGCAGAACTGTTGCTGAGCAAAGGGCTTTTCAAAGTTCTCCACGAGGTATCAACTCCTTTTAAATCTGCCTATTGTGCCATGTAGGGATTGAAATTTATTTTATCCCTATGTGATAATTCTGAAATAAAATATATGATCACTCACAAGTTGTGCAGGTTCTTTATTTCACATTGAGGCCATAAAATATAAAATGAAACCAGTCCTCTTCTATAAACAGAAAAAATAAATGGTGGAGCGATTTTATACTACATGAACTCGCAGCACAGCCATTTAAAAATTCATTTACATGATTGAGCCCAAAAGGTCCATTTGCCACGAAATAAGAAACACTAAACACTGTCCTGAAAGCAAAGAAAATGCCAGACTACAAGTAAACAAAAGCTTTTTTTTATTAGTGTCTGAGATGGAATGAAGGATTTTAAGCCAAATATGAAACTTGTTTTTAAAAAAAGGGAAAAATCTGGTGCAGCAAATTCAACAAAATCATCCCAAGGATCTTGGGAGCTGGACCAACTCAAAGGTGATTAATGAGACACTGCTGGTCCAGAAATCACAATGAGTGCATCCCTCCCATTTCACAGATGGAGCAGCTGAGGGGAAATTATTTTTTTAAGCTGGGAAAGTTACTTTGTCAGCTCAGTGAAATGCCAAATCCCTGCTTGTCCTGCATCCTGGAGCAGGTAATGTTGTTTCAGTGGGCTCCAAGTTGGTTTTGTTGTAATAACAGGGCACAGGAGCTGCCCCCACTCCACCCCTGCTCCATTCTGCAACTTTTCTATGGTCAGAGCAAAACTTTGGGTCAAACTTCCTGCATTTCTTTCCAGCCAACAAATCCTGACCCCAAAGAAAGAGGAGAAATCTTTCTGCTAACACAGCCCTGGAGCTGGGGGCCAGTCCTTGCCTGGAGCTGGTCCCAGCCTAATCCTGCACCTAAACTCAGGTAAAGTGCTCTGTGGCAATGATGGAAAAATCTCTTTTTTCTCCCTCATCCTACAGTTCTCCTGACACCCCACAGAGCTCAGGCAGCCAAGAGGGAGCTGTGATCCCAATCCCAACCCTCCACAGCCACTGGCACCACTCTGTGCCCTCCAGACCCAGGAGAGAAACAGCCCCGAGCTTCTTTATTCCCCCTGAAGTGATTTCATACTGAGTAGGAAATAAAGCTGATTTTTTTTTTCCCATCCCTGCCACACCAATAAAACAATAAATTGGTATCACTTCCAACAAGGTGCCGCTGCTGTAAAGTTAAAGATAGGGAAAGAAAATGAACTACTGGTTATGACAGCAGGGGAAGGGAGAAGAAATAAATAAAGCTGAGTGCGTGCAAGGGAGCAGATGGCTCATGTCCAGTGTGGCCCATCCTCTGTGGATTACTCCCCTGGAAAGGAAGGCCTTGCCACTTCAGAAAATAGCAATCTGTCTAAAAAATGCTGAGGTTATAGAATTGATCATTCCTTAAGTTAAGGAGAAAAACCAACCCGAGCCAAACTGCATTTCTGCATCAGATATTGATCTGCAGCTGCTGGAAGTGAACCCCCTTTAAGCAGTTCTGGACCCATATTGGTACATTTTATTATGCACATGCACACAAATCTCTGGGGCCATGTCCTCAGCTGGTGAAAATTAGGTTCATTGATGTTAATGCTGATTTACATGAGTTGAGGATCTGGCCTCTCATTTAAAAAAGAAATCCTGAGTTTTATCAGTTTAACTCAGGATCAGGCAAGGGTGCTGTGCCCAGCCTTAAGGTGACACATCTCTTAAACCAGCCCTGGGTGCTATTACATAGCAAAAATATTCATTTTAAAATCAGAAAGAACAGCTTTGTGGCATCTGAAAAATACCCTGGTGGGGTAGGGGGGTACAGTGTGAACCAGAGTAGCAGGATGTGTGTGTTGAGGATTTGGCTTCAAATGGGATATGCTGGCCTGAACCTCGTGGAATCAGGACTGGGGGCTGATTTTGGGAACACAGAGTGGGATGGGCACAGCCTCAGCTCTTCCCTCCCACCTCAGAGCCCAAAGGAACACGCAGAGCTGGTTTAGGATGTTCCCCACTGGGTCTCATGGAAAGAAAAGCTGGAGGAGGGGAGGTGGTGGTGGAAGTGATGCTGAATTTTTGAATATTCCTCATCTGCACTGCTGATAAAGCTGCTCCTTGCACTTGCCCTCCTGAAAGTGGAATTACAACTGAAGCAACATAAATTTGGTTCAAAAAACCCCTGAGTGCTGAGAGTCCACCTCCAAACCAGGGAGCTTCAGGCAGACAGGAGGGGATTTTCTGCTGGGGAAGCAACCCATGAATCATTCAATAAAGCCTCCATGCGATAATGAATAGCCAACCTTCTCTGGTGGTGATAAGATATTTTAACTGAAAACATCAGGCCGTGTTTAAAAAATGATTACAAATTATTTTAACAGTGTATTTGCAGAGGGTTATAAAAACAGCTATAATATTTTTGTCTTGGATTCTAGAATTACCAGGGTGACAGCTAATGCAGTAATGATTTGTTTCAAATGCCAGTGTTTAAGCTGTATAAAGCTGATTTTATACATTTTTCCAGTAGGCCGCATTGTAGTTAATGAAATTAAACACACCAATCGCATTTGTCCCCAGGGGATGAGGAACTGAACACGCCACTGGTTTATTTTTTTATTAAAATAAATTGCAGCCAGCAAGATGGACTAATTGCCTACAGAATTGAAAAAGAAACATTCCATTGATATAATTAAGCCAATTTTCATGGACAAAAATAGTTATAGTGGATATAAAATAAGCAGAGCATTCAGGGCAGTTTGACTTCTCCCTACCTCTCTGTATTTTGTCCAGAACATTAACTATTAAACAAATATGGATCTCAAACGGGCTGACAGTGTTATCTGGTAATGATGGCTAAATTGATCCCAATAGCTGAGGCCAGGCCATTGTGTCTCAGGGCTCTGCTGGGAGAGTTCCCAAGCCAAGAACAACAGAGCAGTAAAAAAAAAAAAAAAACAAAAAAAAAAAAAAACCACCACCACCCAAACTGGACCTTAAAGCAAAACACCTGAAAGATGTAAAACTATCGAGGCAAAAATAAATCAGCACCTGGTTTTTCTTGGGCTGACACTTCACCCCCAGTGCCTGTGCAGCCCCTGCTTTGGGGAGGGCTGTGGTGCAGCCAGCCCCACTCCTGTCCCTAATATAATTACAAAAAGGGAATGGTGAAGAGAAGACAAAGTCTTTCCACACCAGGCTCGGCACAGAACAAGATTTACCATGATGGGAGCATTATTCTGTGGCCTACTGGAAATAATTTGGCTGTCTCAGTCCATTTTCACCTGGCAAATGTCTCCCCAAGAGGACCAGTGGCCTCGTTTGCAGCACAAAAGTGGGTTCAGTGGTACAGAAAACCTCACTTTATTAACTTTTTTTATAAATTTGGGTAAAACACCTCTTTTAGAGCACATGATGGAAGTACAGTCACCCTCTGAATAGAAACTTTTCTTCCTCCCACTGTCCTGCAAAACTCTGCACAGAGAAACACTTAAATCCATGGAAAAGGAGTTCATTTTCCAAACCTATCCACCAAGACACACCTTGCTGCAGGGAAATTTCTTCCCAATTACAGAAAAAAAAGCCAAACCCAAAGATAAAAAATCTCCTTATTCAGGGTAGGAGCACTCAGAAGCATGATGCACACTTAGTGCAGGGATGAAAGTCTTATTTCATGTTTATGAGCAAAGAAGGTGCCATCACTCAGGGAAGGAAGAGGAGGAAGAAATCCTCCTTGGGACAGGGACACTCCATTACAGGTTTGGATGCTGCACAACACAAACCCAACTGCAATAAAAATGAAAATAAGCAGCCGTGAGGAGCTAGCGCTGATGCATGAAAATCCATTAGGAAAATAAAAGAAATAATAAGGTCGTAGATCTTTTCCACTCCAACATCCCTGACCTGAAATTCCTCCATTAAAAAAAAAAAAAAAAAAAAAAAAAAAAAAAAATTCAAAAAATTAAGATCAGAAAGCCCAGCAGGAATTCTGGGGGGGATGCCATATCAACAGGCTGTTACCCAGAGTGGAACAAATATGTTTGCACATCTCCTTAGATGAGTCCATCCCCAGCTGCAGACAGACAGACAGACAGACACTGTGGACATGCATTTCTTGAAGTGCTGGGCTCTCACCCCCCTGGGATGAACGATATCTTTTGGGAATTACTCATGAGAAAATCATTACTCAGCCAAGATTTGGATGTTTCCCGTTAGCGTTCGGAGTCGCACGAGTTTGTCATTTAAATAATCTCTAACTGGGGAAGAAAATAAACACCTCCAGTGATAGGGGAGAGGCAGCAAGTCGTGGAAACAAAGCCTGAGCTTGTCCTGGCCCACGGAGGGCACAAACAACCCCAGGTGCCATCAGCCCTGTGCCACAGAATGGGTCTGGGCTGGAAATGCAGGTTTTTCTTCCATTAAACCATTTCACACAGCAGAAGTTTTAATGCAACAAGAGAGGGGCAATAATGGTGAACAGGGAAAATGTAAATTTTACAGTTAGAAGGGCAAAAGCAGCTCTGATAAATGTGGATTCTCCTCCTGGTCCTGTCACCAGGAGCAGGGCAGGGCTCCTGCAGAAGTCACTGCACACACCTCCTCCCTTCCCCAGCGCTGCCGGAGGATAACAACTCATTCCCCACCATCCAGGTGGCTCCTGAGCCTCACCTCCTTCATGTTTGCAAACTTCTCAGGCCTTTGTCTTTAAAGCACCGTATTAAATAGCACAGAGCTTTTATAAAACACATAAGCCGTAATAATCATAGCCATAATCACAATAATAACACTTCTCACTCAACAGGGCCTTTCCTTGCGAGAATCTCCGGCTGCTTTGCGAGCACGACTGAGCGCAGCCGCGCCTGGCGAGGCGATTTCCCTGCGGCACGGGAGATTCCCGTGCATCCCCTTCAGACTGCGGGATCGGAGCCCGCAGCCCGGCGGGCAGGTGGAACCGGCGCAGCGGGGCCGGAGGATTCCGAGGAGCCGGGGTGTCATTCCAGCGAGCGGCAGCGATGAATTACAGCGCTGCCGCCTGTGAAATCCAAGCTCCTGCCTTGCCTTTTGCCTGCGAGGGAGCGGGGACTGTGCGCGCTTCAGGTGCGCTGCGCTTCATCCCGGCCGCCCCTTCCCAGCCCGGCTCCTCTCGGGGCGCTCTGATCCCGCTGATCAGAAGGGCACTTCTGTGCTCTTCCCGGCCTCAGTGTCCTCCCCAGGTATTTTTAATAGCAGGAAAATGTTGGTTTTATTTTTATCCCCCCAGCTCATTAAAGACCTCCTCTGCTATCCCTTAGCTCGCACAGCAGTCCCAGTGCAGAGCCTAAAAATAAAGCGGGTTTAGGTGCTCGAGGAAGTTTTTTCAAATACAGATTCAGTCCGATTTCTGCACAGAACATTCTGGTTCGTCACCATACAGTAGCTGTGATTTTATTGCGTGTTGTGAGACCTTTGTATGAGCGCTGCCAGCCCGACAGACAAACGCCTCTGCTCAGACACGTATTGCACCGGAGGTTTTACAGGAAACGGGAATTCAGTGAAATCGGGAATTCGGCGAAATTGGGATAACCTGTCCTTCTCTGACGCACTTTATAAACTTATATTTCCATGCAGAGACGCCAGTGCCGCGTGCTGTGAACACGCGTGGATGGGCATCACACGCACTTCATCCGAGCTGCTCGGACACCCACGAGCGCTGCGGGGAGCGAGGGCCAGACCCCAAACCCCGATCCCTGCAGCACTTTGGCACCTCGGACCTGCTGCTCGCGGCTGAGAGCAGCCAGTGCCCCTCGCCAAAGCCCCAGCTCGGTGCCCCCGCTTGCCAAGTTCCTGCCCAGGCCAAGGAGAGGACGTGCCCTGCAGTTGTTCCCTCTGTGCTTTTTCCCAAATAACCCACGCGGGACGAGTGGAGGAAATGATACATTATATTTGTAGAATTTAGGGGGGAAAGAAAAAAACTTAAGAGTAAAGTGATCTCAAATCCTCGGCGATTTTTGTTGAAGCGCTAATTACGCATCACCTTAATTAGCGGATCAACCCCCCCTTCCCTGCCCAGCATCCCTAATTGCCTAATTGAACAGATCCGGGGCAGGACGGGGGGGACCCAGGCACGGCGGGGGCCCGGCGGGGGCCCGGCGGTGGCCCCGGCCCCGCACCTGCGAGGGGCTCCGCGCCCGCGGCCGCCGCTCGGGAGAGCTTTGGGGACATCCCGGGCACCGAGGGCAGGGCACAGCGCTGCCTCCCTCCGCTCGCCGGGATCCGGGTAGGGACAGGGCAGAGGGAGAGCTTTGGAGATGGGGAAAAATCTAAAAGCCAGAAAGCGCCATAAATTTCCCTCCTCCGTGCGTTGCAGCTTTGGAAGCGCCCGCGGGAGCGCAAACGCCACTTCCCGGCGCACGGGCTCCAGCTCTGCGTTCGCTCCTCTCCCTCTCTCTTTTCCCTTCGCTGTCTCATCAGCCTTAATTAAAATCAAATTAATAAAGTAGCAGTGAACGGGAAGTGTGTTCTCTCCTCGAAGGCGAAGCCTGAAAACGAGGAATCGGTGCCGAGCACGGCAGGGTTGGATTCACAACCCTTTTCCTGGCAATCCAGCCTGCCCGGAGGATACCCCAGCGCTGCCTGAAAACTCCGGCCCCAAAGTGTGCCTCGGTCCTATTCCTAACAGTGAAAAGCAAACGGGGCTGCAGAAATATCAGCCAGCGTTTGCCAGCACGAGCATTTATTTACGAACCTATTCTGCCCAGCCGTGTGTAACTTGGTGTTGTATTTGTACACTGAAATTCAGGGATTTCGAAAGGAAACGAATTCGCTTTCAGCGTGCAGCTCCCAACTCCTGTGTTATTCGCCTTCTCTGCATCCTCTGTCTGCCAGCAGCAGCGAGACCCCCGGCTGCTGCAGAACCTTCTCCCCACTCACCCAGATTTTATTTTCTCGCGGAAGGACGAGGCCCTCGGAGCCGGGGGCACGGCGTGGCCTTCTACCTGCCCGTGCCCCTGATCCCCCTCGGGGCTGCGGGTGGCACAGCCCGGCCCTACGGGGGATGCGGGGGCAGCGCTCACCAGGGCGCCGGCACCCCCGGGGCTGCTGCGCCTCCCCGCACCCCGAGCGAGCCTCGTCTTTTGATTTACAGCCGTTTCTAAAAGCTCCCAGCCCGGCCGGGAGCCACAAAGCGAGCGAGAGCCATTCCCGGCTGGGGTTCAGCTCCGCTGCCCCGGTACCTGCCGCTCTCCCGGTGTGAGCGGGACTGAAACCGCCGAGAATTCCGCTCCCACCCCAGCGCACACGCCTTCGCCCCCTTTCCCAGGCAGGTAATACTGTCGAATTCCCAGCGGAGCCTCACATCTGCTTAAAATATTGTCCAATGAAATGAAATTCTGCAGCACAGCGTGTTTTTAAAGCCCCGCACGGCTCGGCGGCCGCGCTCCGGGGCCGTGCGGGCTTTCCCCGCAGCCGCAGCCGCTCCCGGGGCTGGAGCACCCCGGAAAGCGAGCTGGGAAGGGACCTGCGGGGTCCCGAGAGTGAGAGGAGTTGTCGCTAACTCGCTGGGGAAAATACGGCGAGATCCCACACTCGTGTCCGTGTTTAATCTGTTTGGCAAATAAATACTCCTGGGATATTGAAACCTTAGCTCCGGACTACTGTTTTGAACCGTGATCCCTAAAAAATCCTCGGCTGAAACCCCATAAACCGTTGGGCCTTGTATTGTATTAAACACCTGATTTTAATCAGGGCTCAGCCTCCGAGCAGGCGCTTCCAGGCGCGTTCGCGGGGCCGCGGCCGCAGCTCCGGCCGCCGGGAAGGGCTCGCTCCCGGCCGCGGAGCTCCCAGCTCTTCCTCGAGCTCTTGAAATACTCAGGAACCGAAAATATTTTAGTTTTTAAGTGCAGGAGCTCGCTGAGAGCTCAAGGGGGGAGCGTGGAGGGTCCCACCCGCGCTCAAACGTGGCAGGGTCCGCATCGCACCCACCGGGGACACATCTGTAAAAACCCGCACTGAACCCGCCGGGGCACATCTGTAAAAAATCCGAGGCCTTTCCAAAAAGTAAAAAGAAAGAGGAGGAGAGGCGAGGAAAAAAGGAAAAAAAAAATTAAAAAGGAAAATAAAAGTAAAAGTGAAATATTCCGCCTTATTTAACCATTGAACTTCGCGTCTCCAGTCAAGAGAACTCTCTGAAAATCATTCCTCACTTTAACAATCGAAAACAATAAGTGACGACTTTTCAAAAAAGTTATTATTTGAACAGAGATGCTTAAAACGAATGTTTATTGAAAAAATAAAATAGAGTAAAATAAAATCCCTGGATTAATTTAAAGAACTTCCCGAATAACGCCCCAGCGATGGGGTGACAATGTTGATTAAAGAGTGGCCCATCCTGCCCTGAGCAGCGCTGGTGCCCGCAGAGCCCAGGGAGGTGTTCGGGGGACACACGGACACGCTTTAGGGACAGGGGGACATTCCTGGAGCGCGATGGAAAATGTCGCGACACCAAGGTAAAGGCCAGGGCCTGGGGCCGCAAAACAGGAGCGGCGGCCGGAGCTCGGGGACAAACCCGGCGACAAACCCGGCGACAAAGCGACTTCGTGAGGAAAACTGGCTGCGTTTGGAGAGGGGTCCCCCCTGGACGCGGGGTGTCCTCCGCGGGAAGGGGCGACTGCGGCTCATCCCGGGGGGCGGCACCAGCGCAGCCCGCTGACCTTGGCGGGTGAAAGGCTCCGAAATGATGAACTTGAATGACAAAACCAACCCCTGACCCACGTGTGGGAGCTGCAGCGCCCGCGACCCCTCGGCAGCCGCGGGGAGATGCTGAACCCCGCAGGGGTTTGCAGGGGGGAGCTGCCCCCCATCACCTGGGGGGATCCCCTCACCTGGGGGGGATCCCCCGCCCTACGCCCGGCTCTGAGCGGCCCCAGGTCCCCCGGGGGCTCCCGTGGAAACCACGCGAGGGAAGCGGAGCTGCTCGCCCGAGCCTCCTTCGAGCGCTACGAGCAGAGTTTCCAGCGGGGCACGGACTGCGCTGGAACTTGTGCAGCTCCAGATATTTCGCACAGAGGCAGAACGAAACAGAAACTAAATAATAGTAATAGTAATAGTAATAGTAATAGTAATAGTAATAGTAATAATAATAATAATAATAATAATAATAATAATAATAATAATAGCGGGGGAAGCCTCTTTCCGGATCAGCTCGCCAAACCTCACCACACAGATAAATCCAAATCAAAGCAAAAAATTCAACACACACCATAGAGAAACCTCTAAATAACTTTCTTCAGGAGCCACTACTTTAATTGCCCATTTTCATACAACCGCCCTGCAAATCCTGCCTCTTCTAGAGTGCTTTTTGCATAAGCCCCCTTGCTTGGATGCCAGTTGAAAGGTGATTTTCAATGTTTCCTCTTTACATTTTTGCACCTCGAGATCACTGATACCTGACTTGTGCACTAATGTTTTTTCTTCTCCCACCCTGCCTTATGGGCCTGATTAACGCTCCTTATTAAAAATCGAAGATGAAGTGTTTCCAAAGGCCCTGGCAAGAGACGGCCCTTTCCCAAGGAGGGAAGCGCTCTTCTCTCCCACTCCCCAATTCTGGTTCCCTGCGCACCCTGGGGAGCGATGAGCCTCGGACCCCAGCAAAGCCTCTCTGCCCCACCATGCGTGCCCTGTGTCTTGCCCCGTTGGGGGAGGCTTGGCTCTAGCCCTGCCTGGGAAGAATTCCTCCTGCCCGTGTGGTTGTTATTGTTATTATTATTATTATTATTATTATTATTATTATTATTATTATTACTATTATTGTTAACAAGGACAATAATAATAGTTTATTTTTTCCAGCCGGGTCTGAGGCCCGACTGGGACTTCCCCTGGAAACTTTATGGGGAAATACTTTGCAATCTTAATTAGGGGGAAGGGAGGATGTGATGTTCCTTCCTCCATCAGGTTCCTTCCCCACCTCGGTCGACACCCCAGCTGCACACACACACACACACATGCACACATTTGTGTCCAAGGTTATTCACTAGTCGCCTGATGTATTGTTTTATTACATGCCGGCGTGTCCATGGACGCGCTCGGATTTGTATTGCTGTCTACATGACAGATGGTGCTCTGTGAGGCCGCAAGAAGATACGATTCAATTTTCTTTTGAAAGGCACGTCCGCATTTATTTATTTATTTATTTAACCTCCCCTTTTTTTCTCACAAGGAGGGGAGAGGAGGGAAAATTTAAAGAGATGGAAAAGTTCGGGCTCTGCTTTGGGGTTTTGTTTCTTTTTGAATCCCACGCTTAGGAAACAGAAACTCTCCAAACATTCCCATTTGATTGCTAGCAAATTGCTATCTGCAGGATTAGCAGCAGGAAAGGAAAGAAAGAAAAAGAAAAAGAAAAAAAAAGAGCGCAGAAAAAAGAGAGGAGGGGAGAGCCTAGCAGATACATCAGATCCCGTAGGGACTGGGGAAATAAATCTCCCCACTGGCCTTGTTATATTTGTGGAGCCTTGAGCTGCGTATTTAAAAGTATCATGTCTGTAGCCTGGATCCCATAGAGCGTTGCAGAAAGAGAGACGGTTATGCAGAAGCTGGCAGGCCAGAAAGGACAATAATAAAATTGGGAGCCTGGGGAGGTAGAATCACCAAAATATTGAAACACTGGATATTAACTTGCTTGGAAAAAAAAAAAAAAATCTTCTCTTGCTCTCTGGGCCTGTTTCAACACCCAAGGAAGCGCAGGGAATAACGGCAGGAAGTATATTCCACTGAAGCTGCCGTCAAACGCTAGAGAAGGGATGGTTAAATGACGGGATATCGTTTATCCCCGATATTGCTCTCATTAGTACTCTCTGAAGGAGCCGCGACTCGTCCACCCGGCTCTCCCCCCGCTTCGGTCGGGAGTTACTGGCGCCGAGGGCAGGGCGCGGGGACCGGCATGTCCATCGTATCTCTGCCCGTGTCCGTGCTCCCCGCCCTGCCCCTGCATTCCGGGGCCGGGGCCGGGGCCCTGACCCGCTCTCTCTGCTTCTCTGTCTCGGGAAGGCTCCTCCGCCGCGTCCAAGATGATGCTTAGCCCGGACCAAGCTGCCGACTCCGACCACCCCTCCTCGGCGCCCTCCGACCCGGAGTCC